>JAFMOD010000880.1:236120-374921 GCA_019802435.1 Corydoras maculifer | reverse complement strand
GAACCCGGAGGAAACCCACGCAGACACGGGGAGAACATGGAAACTCCACCCAGATGGGGATTCGAACCGGGAATCCCTAGCGCTGAGAGGCGAACGTGCTAACCACTAAGCCACCGCGCCGCTAGATGCACTTTATTCACACTATTTACCTCTTTCTATACTTTGTTGGGTTTTTTTTTAATACAATGTCCTCTAATGGACCATCGCAGCAGGTATTATTTCGGTGATTCTTAGTACTTGTGGGTGATTCTTAGTACTGCATGCACAGCTGTACTGGATCTGTGTTTAATTCATACTTTTTATTCAGGACAGAGTATACAAGTGATGTAATCTGTGTATCTATAGTGTAACCACATGAGCAAAATTACTAATTGTTTTATAATGTTTGTTTTCTGCTGATAGATGGTGGAGCTTGATGAGGCTACTCTTATTCAACTTTCAGTGTCTAGTGAGGTGGCTCGAAAGATCTTACATTACTTAAAACAGACACTGCAGGCCTCCTGCCTTGGAGACTTGCTCTGCTCACATGCATTTGCCAAGCACTATTTGCGGCGTGGTGGCGCCAGCCTGGAAGATGAGGAGATGTTCCGTGACGCACCTCTCGGCTCATCTGGGCTTGGGATTCATGGAGTCTCATACTCTTCATTTGTAGTACCTAAAAACTCCACTTCCTTAGCATCCTCTTCCATTAATGACTGTGCCTCTAAGAAGGCCAAAAAAGAGATTCCTGACAATTCAATTAACTGTAACAGTGATGCAGAGAGTGAACTTCCAACTGAAGATGAGACCAAGTATCCCGAAGACCTAGAAGAGATGATGAAAGGCAAGTTGTAAATTTCTTTAAAATGTCAGATTCTGTAAATTTCGTTGGATTTGACAGGGTATCTATTTATAAGCTGGTAATGCATGATAAAGGTACTAGATTTACAAACTATGAACAAAAAACCTATGAATATCCTAAAATTTAAAGTAATCGAGTAGTTTCAATTAGTAGTATTCTTTTATTATGCCTGAAATAGTTTCACACAAATGCATGCATACTTTACTTATACTTTAACTATGCAACTATACCAGGATAATGCAGGAACACTAAACATATATGCATTTCATTTTTCTGCTTTCACAGTTTTTAATAATCCAAAAGTGCAAGGTAAGGAAACGCTGTTGGACAAAATTGGTGAAATAGTGGACATCATAAAAAAGGCCAACTGTGATCTTGCGCAGTTGCTGGCTGGAATGAAGTTCATGTGTAAGCTCTTGGATGAGGAGGGTCCTCAGGAGCGCACCAGTCCTAGATCAGATTCAGTGCAAAGCATCCGGTTAGTCTTTNTTTTTCTGCTTTCACAGTTTTTAATAATCCAAAAGTGCAAGGTAAGGAAACGCTGTTGGACAAAATTGGTGAAATAGTGGACATCATAAAAAAGGCCAACTGTGATCTTGCGCAGTTGCTGGCTGGAATGAAGTTCATGTGTAAGCTCTTGGATGAGGAGGGTCCTCAGGAGCGCACCAGTCCTAGATCAGATTCAGTGCAAAGCATCCGGTTAGTCTTTCACTTCAATTTTTTATTTTGCTTTTAAACCTTTACAAGCACTTTATAAGCAATTTGTACCCCCCACCATTAAAGTAAAAAAATGTATTTGTCCATATGGCTTAATCAGTAAAACTATTGTTATTATAGTTTTATTTGTATTTTATATTTTCACATTTATTAAACAGTCATTTTTAAAAAAAAAATCTATGAACATCCTAAAATTTAAAGTGATCAAGTAGTTGCAATTAGTAGTATTCTTTTATTAAATGTGAAAGTTTCACACAAATGCGTGCTGTATCATACTTTAACTATACAACTATACCCTAGCAAAAAAAAAAATCTTATTGCTACATCTAGCAGTAGTCAAATAGTATAGCATAAATTTAGACAATGTAAGGCTGATTTCACAAGTTGGCCCTGTTAATTTGTAGTTCTGATCACATTTAATATTTCACATTTCCACATACAGGAAAGCCATTTTCTATTTATACTGCATATTTTTGTTCTCCTGGTAGTGGTTTAGAAAGAGCTCTGAACAACTATTATCTTTTAATCATGAAAAAGTTGGTTGTTTACATTATTGCATTGAAAACATCACTGATCTAAAAACTAAAGCTTGGTCCTTAACACTTATGGAACTTATTTATTTAGTGTCTGTGTCAGGTTTAATATTTATTATAAGTCTGCACCCTCTAACTTGTGTAAACTTGTAACCAGTAAATTTTTCTATCTTCAGGGACAAAGTGTTGAAGATGTTAGTAGAAATGATTGGCAGCCAACCAAAGCAAAATGTCATCATTGCCCTACTCCTGACCCGCAGTCTAATGCTCAAATATGACTGGCGAGTTTCCTTTGCCACAGAGGGAGGAGTAAAAGCTATTCTGTCCTGCATGCAGGAACATCTCACCTGCCCACGGGTTCAGCAGATTGCACTTGCAGTAAGTCCCTGAATAAACCATAATGGTCATAAAGAGTTTAGTTGATAATTACATTTATTATTATAAAGTGGAACTAAAAAACTAACTGAGGCTGTATATAGAAACTCAATGGAGGGTACGAAGAAGCTGTTATACCTGAGGCATATAGGTATTGTGTTAAATCAGCTTAAACCAAATAAAGCATATTCTCTAAAAAGCAGTAGATGTTCTCAGCAGTTCTAAGTATTGCAACTATACCTCTTAGTCAGGATATTAACAGGTTGTTTATTAACCATCTGTACTCACAAAAACGATTTGAGTAAATTAAAAATTTTTATTTTTTCCAAGTTTGTAGATAGAAATATAATATGATAAAAAAATAATATAAAAAAGTCATGCAAAACATCAAATGTCAAACGTAAAACTGTAATTAAGCAGGGTATCTCAAATAAAATAAACAGCAAACCAAAAATGTGTGAACTTACTTTTACAGAGAGGGACTGCACATAATTATAATTATGCATTCAATTGTAAAACAATATGTTTAATACCTTCAAAATAATACAAACCTTTAAAAATGCTAATTAACCAGGAACATGCATCAAAAAAGAATCAAACATTTTAACTGCATTTATCAGCACTTTCACACACACAGATCTGCATACATCTTGTGCTACGTTTATAGCTGTTATGTACAATAATAATTGTTTACCACATTGTGTTCATATCTTTGTAAGAAGTACACATTTATTTTTACATAATAATTTATTTCCTTTACCTTTATATTAAATTAAAGATTTTGAGTTTCAATTTCAAGCTCGGCGGCACGGTGGCTTAGTGGTTAGCACGTTCGCCTCTCAGCGCTAGGGATTCCCGGTTCGAATCCCCATCTGGGTGGAGTTTCCATGTTCTACCCGTGTCTGCGTGGGTTTTCTCCGGGTTCTCCGGTTTCCTCCCATAGTCCAAAAACATGGATCAAGTTAATTGAAATCTCAAAATTGCCCCATATAGTGTGTGTCTGTGTGAGTGAGTGTGTGCCCAGCGATGGATTGGCGCCCTGTCCTGGGTCTATCTGCCCAGTGCCCGAGACGTTCTCCCCTGGATGGGCATGGGGAACCCCACTGCGACCCTGATAGAGGATAAGCGGGAGATAATGAATGAATGAATTTCAAGCTCCACTTATTTAATCTTACAGCATTAAGTGTTTTTAAGATTTTCATGGCTTCTAACTTAACCATTTGTTGTTGTTTTTTTAAAGAAGATATGAAAAGGCAGTAGTGTTTGCAGTAGTTTCATTGCTAAGGTTTACCTTGCCTTACTGTGTTTATATTATTTTATTAACTGTGGCACGTAAAACAAAATATTTTAATATAATACATTTTCCTTTAGACCTTAAAGGTCATAACAGGTGCTAGTAAGCATGACCTGCGTAGTGTGGGAAGCTGCTTGCCCCTCTCTGAATCTGGTACTCAGATGATCCTGGAGATCTTTGCCAGCATTGGGTCAGCAACACCTGAAGGCTCAAAGGGGCTACTAGCAGCTATTCCCTCTGCTATTGAGCTTATGCTTAGTACCCCAGGGTAAGTGATTGTACTTTGTTGTAAACCTGGTTCTGTCTAAATGTTTTACTGTTTTAAATTGTTGACTTGATGTTTTTCTCTGCTGCAATTCAGCTGTAGTCCATCTGTACGAAATGGCCTACTTGTCACAATTATGCTGATTTCCAATCACAAGAGCCTCGCAGAGCAGCTGGTGGCCTGTGGCATCACAGCTGTACTAAAAAAATGTATTTCTACACAGTGTTCTGAGACCATGCTCGCTATTATTGCACTCAACCACATCACAAATGTTCACAAACTTGAGAGGAAAGGTAAGAAATAAAATTAACAACATACAAAGTTTTCCTCTAAAAAAAATCCAAAAATGTATTTACTTTTTGTTTATTAATTTACAGCATGAATTAAATAAAAATGTTCAGCTTTTTAACGTGATGTATAGAACACAGATTTCAAATAAAAAAAAATTTTAAGGTTAAAATATTTTGTTCTCACATAAACTGGCTTTTCCTTTTTTGGAGCATGCATTTACACACAAATTCAGACATGACTTTTTAGATTGATTACTGTTTTGATCACACGTCAAATACGTATAAACACAAGCATTGTTACTATTTGTGAATACAACTAAAACTTTTGGGACAAAAATGGGACCCTTAATAAACCTTCAGAATAAAATGTTTTTGTTTTTTTTCCAAAAATCAAGTGGAGCCTGCAACATAATCTTAATTATCTTTAAAATGTTAGTGTTAATCCTATTTTTAGAGAAGTGTGGCCACTACTAATAAATGCAATAAACATTAAAATTTTCTTAGACTTTGTTTAGCCGACAGAAGAAAATATTTTTTTTTGTTCTTTTAATTATGACTTTTTTGCTAAATATAAAGAAATTTAGAAATGATTCTGTGCAAACGAACTGAAAGCAAATGCATTCTTTTTTAATATGCAAGAAATCTATAAAAATACCTTTCAGACTTCATGAAAGTTTGTGAACAAGCCAGTTTTGAAATTGCTAGGGCATTTTGTAAATAAAAAATAAAGAATATTTAATTTTGCTCATTAACTCTTTAACAAGGCTAGCTAATGAAAATTATAAAGCAAAAATCCAGTATTTTACAGTCAAGCACACTCTTACTACTGCTTTGTACAGTAGTAACTCATGTTGTAGCTCATGCACAATAAAATCTGGTATTCTCATGTATTATAAATAAAGTTCCCAAAAAATATATCAATATGTGTCACTTGCTTTGACGCACCACATACCATGGCAAATGCTGGTGTTTGCATTTACCAGTATCTGAATAATCCCTTTTGTTATTGATATGGGTAATTTGACATCTAGGAATCTGGAAAACTTAAGTTAAGGCCTAAATAAATAAATATTTAATATATATATATATATATATATATATATATATATATATATATATATATATATACACACACACACACACACACACACACACATATATATATATATATATATATATATATATGTGTGTGTGTGTATATATATATGTATATATATATATATAATTATTTTTATATGTGCAATTAAAAATTTGCAATGTAAAAACATTGGATTTTTTTTTTTTTTTGGATATCTGTCATATTATTTTAGGTTTTTAAATTGATGCATTGATTTCTAAATAATATGATCTAAATATTTATAAGTAGATTTTTACACAAATCTTAAGATTAAAAGTTTGATTTCTGAAAATAAGACTAAATAATATACTTGATTATTTATTTAAAACATGTACAAAAAATTTAAATGCTGAAACTATGTGAACATTTGTTGAATGTGTTTTTTAACCCTATATTTTACATTAATAGCTACAGCTTGATCTTTCTGTTATTCATACGTAATTTTTTTTTTATTTCTGTTTTTGTGTTTTTATAATGTATAGAATCCAAGGAGGAGTTTGACTTTAAAGACACAGAGCTGAAGATGTTGGTTGTAGGACTAAAGGAAATGTCCAACAATAAAGAGGTGATCCAGACCCTGGAGCAGCTATTGTGTGATGATAACTCTTCACTGGAAGAAGAGAGGAATGAGGTGCTGCATAGCAGAGAAACTTTTCAGGATCTCGTGCGTCTCATGGACCAGCACAGAGTGGACCGCGCAGTGCAGCTATCCATTCTCAGGCAAGGACCTTGTAGTTAATAACTTGTAGAGTTAAAAACACATTTGTGTTTTATAATACTTACAGCAATGAATTAAATTTTTTTGGCATTGACCTTTGGGTGAATGTGTATGTGGATTTGTGAATTTTGTCAACTTTGAGGTGTAAATCATTACTCACTTGATTTTTTAATTTTTTTAGTTAGATAATTGTTATTGACTTTCACTAAAGTTTATCGATTGGCTAAAAATAAAAGCCGCATTATTAAATGTGACCATTAGAATTAGAATCATGTTACATACCTGTATTTAAGTGATCATGCTACATATAAAAGTACATATTCATTCATTATCTCCCGCTTATCCTCTATTAGGGTCGCGGTGGGGTTCCCCATACCCATCCAGGGGAAAACGTCTCGGGCGCTGGGCAGATAGACCCAGGACAGGGCGCCAATCCATCGCTGGGCACATACTCACTCACACACACACTCTATATGGGGCAATTTTTGAGAATTCAATTAACTTGATCCATGTTTTTGGACTGTGGGAGGAAACCCACGCAGACACGGGGAGAACATGGAAACTCCACCCAGATAGGGATTCGATCCGGGAATCCCTAGCGCTGAGAGGCGAACGTGCTAACCACTAAGCCACCGTGCCGCTAAAAGTACATACTGTGTATCTAAAACTTAAAGTTGGACCCAACATTACATTTGTGCTTTTTCTCGGCTAATGGATTAGTTGTAGTTTTTAATGTTAAAATTTTATTTTTTAAATGTCCGATTTAACCAGCAAAAAGTGATTCTGTTTAATTACATATTTTTTGTAAATATTTATAGCTGATATTATTAAATTAAATTTCTAAGACTCACTGTGAACATTAGATTGTTTCAGGATGGTATATCACTTCCTTAATTTACCCATATAATTTCTCAAATCATAACAGAATCTTAAACAAGTTCTTGGACAACTATGAGGAGGACCTGTTGCCATGGCACGAGAGCATTGAACCCTCTTTGTCTTCTATGACGGCTTGTGTTAATGACAGAGAGGTGAACCTTTGTTTTTACATTCACATTAATGCTCCTCCCAAAAGCAATTTCGCTGATAAATGTTTTCATCCCTTTCCTTGACCCAGGTTGTTCAGCTGTTTATCTGTTTCCTTTATCAACTGGCCACTGTGAATAAAGACTATGCTGTTGTTATGTGTCGCCTTGGCACCAAGGATGCACTTGTTAAGGCATTGGACAAGCACAGCACCAATCTTTTAAGAGTCACAGAGCTACGTGACCTCATTAATGACTGTGAAAAATATGCCAGCCTTTATAAAAAGATGACCACCAGTGTGTTGGCTGGATGTATACAGGTAATGAACTTTGTAGTCATCTTCCTGCTAGAGGCTGTAAAGGCTCATTTAGTTGCTTTTAATTGTGCTTATTGTTAAGTAATAAGTAATTTATATTATAATTTTGTAGATGGTATTGGGCCAGATTGAAGAACATCGTCGCAATCATCAACCCATTAACATCCCATTCTTTGATGTGTTTCTGCGTAACCTGTGCCAAGGTTTGAGAAAACACTTTTTGTTTTGCTAAATGTTATCAAATGGCCATAACTGACTTGCTAAGAACTGTGCACAAAAACAGTTAAAATTAAGTTATCATACATGAGTATTGTGTAGCTTTTAAAAGTAGGTATAGTTTCTGAGGTTTAATTAAACTGCATTTATTTATATATAAATATGAATATAACTTATTTTAAAATATACAGTTATTTGTGCATATGGATTATGAATATATGAAATTTATTCTTCTTTCAGATCATTTCCTATTAGTAAAGCTTATTTCTGTTTTCCAGGCTCCAGTGTGGAACTGAAAGAGGATAAATGCTGGGAAAAGGTGGAAGTATCATCTAACCATCATCGAGCTAATAAGCTAACTGACAAGAATCCTAAAACATACTGGGAATCTAATGGTTGTACTGGTTCTCATTTCATCAATATCTACATGCACAAGGGGGTAGTTATTCGGTAGGTTCTTATATTTATGTCTAATTAAGGTTGTTGGACGTTTTTATTTATAACTCATTCTAATGTTTGCGTCCTCTGAAGAAAAAAAATATAATGTATGTATTAAATACTGCTGGTAACCCCCCCTTGTAAACAGGACAAAAATATATTTTAAGTATATTAGTATATTATTAAAATTACAATTTTAAATTTGATTGAGTATATAGAGGCTTTTAGAATTGTTGTTGTTACCTTTTCAGTTTGTCATGTACTGCCTTACTTTAAAAAATGTGAAAACTATAAAAAAAAATAATAATAAACCAGCTCAATTTTTTTGCCAGAGTATGCATTGCAAGGAAGGGCAGCCATTACATTAAACAGTGTCTCCAGAGTATATAGTATTATCAGCATCTAGACTCCTCCTAAGCTCATTTCACAGTAATTTGCGGGCTCGTTCAGAATCACTGATCCTCCACCAGGCTTCATGCCAAACATTCCTTTAAGCACAGAACCTAGTCACAAATAAAGTTCTAATGGAACATTTTTTTTGTTTATATATGAAGTCTCTTGGTATAATTGGGAAGGCATTGTAACCCAATTTACTGACTTTAACCAATTTTAAGAACTGGCTTTAGTTATTTCCATCATAAGTGTACACATTTAAGTGTGTGTGTGTGTGTGTGTCTGCACATAAAGCACATTACGACTTCAAACTTAACTGCTATGTATTTCTTTGTCATTTCTAATATTTTTTCTAATATTTTTTAACATTTCTTTCCACAGACAGTTAGCAGTATTAGTGGCCAGTGAAGACTCAAGTTACATGCCTGCTCGCATAGTAGTACTAGGAGGTGATGATCCTACCAACATCAACACTGAGCTCAACACTGTAAGAGAACAATCCCCTAAATAATACCCAGAATACCTTGTACTTTGTGTTGATTGTTGACTTGTATTAAACAGGTAAATGTGCCTCCCTCTGCCAATCGTGTGATTTTGTTGGAGAATTTGACCCGTTTCTGGTCCATTATTCAGATCAGGATTAAGAGGTGTCAACAGGTAACAAAAGAGTTGATTGTAAAGTGGGCATATCCTAAGCTGTGGTTAGCACATGTGTGCAAGATTTACTAAATGCAATCATTTAAACTTCACATTTTAAAACCACAAATGACCACAGAGACTGAAGTGTTTAATTTTCTTTTGTATCAGGGTGGTATTGACACTCGGGTGCATGGCTTTGAGATTCTGGGGCCAAAGCCCACTTTCTGGCCTGTGTTTAAGGAACAGCTGTGTTGCCGTACTTACCTCTTCTACACAACCAAGGCTCACACATGGTGCCAGGAAATTTTGGGAGATAGAAACAAACTCCTGCAGCTCTTCAATAAGTAAGTCTGCCCTTGTTATATCAATGTAGGCCTATTTGAGTTTTTAATTGTTACTAAGGTTTGGTGGATAGAGAGGTGGGTGGGAAAGAGTTTTATGCAATGGTAGAGTTTCAGGGTATAAGGAGATTGGGTTTAAGGAGGACTGTGAATGATGCATTTGAGTTGTCAATATGTGATTTGCATAGTTGAACTTCACTGTTTACTCTGCTATAAAAAAATTGAACTTTCTGCTTGCCCTGATAGGTTGAACAGTGCACTGCGTCATGAGCAGATGTTTGCTGATCGTTTCCTGCCTGATGCTGAGGCTGCAGAGGCTCTAGGTAGAACTTGTTGGGAGGCTCTGATCACACCCATTGTACAAAGCATCACTCTCTCAGGTGAATGTAAAACGTGGTTAACAACATGCCTTTGCATCAGTGTGCAGTAGCTAGTTAAACATTATTAACACATTTTGTTATTTCCAGATATTTATTTTTTATGCTTCTCCTCTTAACAGAGAACAGTGTTCAGAGCCCTCTTGTCTGGTTACTAAGTGAGTATTTGGAGAACTCTGAATCCTCAAAGAATAAGAGCAGGGCTGCAATTTTCAATTCTCGTGTGCGTCGCCTCACCCATTTACTCGTCCATGTGGACACCAGTCGAATGGATCCAGAAGAGCTCAAGCCTCCCGTCAAATCCAGTGAGTGTGCCGTCGGTCTTGTTTTTTTTTTTTCACAGCCCTGCTTTACCGATCCTCTACCGTTTCCTACATTTACTCTTGTTTCTGCCTTTACTGACTGACTTCACCCTGGAAAATGCTGTTTGCTCTGCAGCACTTTTCAGAACATAACTTCTACAGTTCGCATTTGATGGAAATGGTGGGATGATGGTTGCTTTCTTGCCCTATTCTCACAACATGTGTCAATATTAAATAGCAAATGCTATTAGTGGGTTTGAAGTTATAAATTGCTGCAAATCTAATGAAGGTCAATAGTAAGCTGTGCTGCAGTGATGCAATCAGCCAGCTAATCAGGAATGTCACAGTTCAGTGTTTATTAATACTGATGCTGTGAATTCCCTATGTGAAATTGATTTGATTTCTAACTCCACTCTTATGCAGCAGGGTGTTTGCGGGCTTCAGTTCTTTACATTTCTAGTAGTTCTAGTGCTTCACTTTTCTTTATTATTTCTTTTACACTACCATGCTTCATGGCTGGCTCAGTGGGTAGTACTCTTACAATACAGTGAGAAGGTTCTGAGCCCTTCTTAGTATGAATCTGCGACTGAATATTTTTGCCTCTGAGGCTAACCCAGAAATTGACTGGCAACCTGTCCATAATGTGTCCCTATTTTTTGCCCAATAAGTGATGATAAAGGATTCAGCAACCCCAACAATTTGTTAAAGCAAATCAATAACAGTTTCCTAACGCCATGTAAAAGAACCTGTAAGACTTGTCTTATGACCCAATCAATGAGCTTATTGTGGATCTTGTACATAAAACTATTTAAAAGTCAGTAAAGTGTTAGTTGCTACTTGCTGAAAAATGTGTGTCTAGTGTGAGCTCAGGGGGAAAAAAAATCAAAATACTGACTTTTTACTGAGTGTTTTTGTGAATTTTATGCATGTGTCCAGTAGTATACCAGCAATAATATGATTGTGGTGCTCAGTACAATAACAAGATTACAGTACATTCTTGTTGCATTGTTTAAAAATGAGATAAATGAGAAACTAGTACATCTAGACCTTACCAATTCAACAAGATAAGTGGAAACAAATCTAGCTATAAAGAACACCAGAGAATATTGGTCCCCTAAAAAGGGCTTAGTCTTTTAAAGTGATAAAGTGAATTTGACTACTGTGCTTACATACAGAGGAATTGTTTTTCCATATTTAACCCGGCCGTGCAGAGAAACGCACACATTCATAAACTAGTGAAGTAAGCACATATTCCTGGAGTGAGCAGCCATGTGCACTGTACCTGCAGAGAAATTGGGGTTAGGTGCTCTGCCAAATGGTCATTGTCCTAGTACTTGGTGGGACTGGGAATCGAACCAGGGATTCCTTAACCATAACCTAGGATTTCACCAATTATGCGTATTAGTCAGTGCTGCACAGAAGATCATTTTTTTACTAAACAATTACAGTAATTCACTGATTTACTTTATAGACCGAAGTATAAACATGTCTACATTTACAACAACAGGAGCTTTATTTAATTACCAGTCTAAGTCGGTACCGTATTTTCCGGACCATAAGGCGCAGTCTGAATTACGGGGTCTATTTCTGTATTTGTCCCACGTATAAGGCGCACCGTACTATAAGGCACAGTCTCATTTACGGAGTCTATTTCTGTACGGTACATATTCTGTATGGCCCCGTATTTTAAGGCACTTGCTAGAACATACGAACTACAAGAAAAGTAAAGGATGCAAAACGGTGATTTATAATTGAAGTTTATTCTACTACTTGACAAAACACACATTATACAATATTTTTAATAATGTGTGTTTTATATAATAATAACTCTTCTCCCACAAATCCATCAAAGTCCTCATCTTCTGTGTCTGAATTAAAAAGCTGCGCAATTTCACTATCGAGCACTCCGGGTTCTCCTCCCATCAATGTCTGAGTCCGTCCTGTCGCCAGGCGGCTGTTCAGCAATGATGCCGGCTTTCACGAAAGCTCGGACAACAGTTACAGCAGAAACCTTAGCCCAGGCATCCACAATCCATTCACAGACGGTGGCGTAACTCACCCGCCGCTGCCTCCGAGTTTTAGTAAACGTGTGTTCACCGTCTATCATCCATCGCTCCCACGCCGCCCGCAACTTTACTTTAAACACCCTGTTTACGCCAATGTCCAGCGGTTGGAGTTCTTTATTTAATCCTCCCGGAATGACGGCAAGCTCCGAATTAATTTTCTTCACTCGGCTTTTCACGAAACCAACCGGTCGCACAACAATACTTTTATAGAGTTTGGAACTCAGTACACGTATAAGGCGCACCGAATTATAAGGCGCACGTCCGATTTCTGGGAAAATTTTAGGCTTTTAGGTGCGCCTTGTAGTCAGGAAAATACGGTACTTTATTTTGCAGAAGAAGATTTGTGAGTAACTGGCTTGCATTCTTTCTAGTTCATCCCTGAGGTGTTTGATTAGATTAAGGGCATAGCTTTGTGTAAGTCAGTCATCTTCATTTTAACAAAACTCGCTCAATTATGCCTTTATTCACCATGCTTTGTGCACTTCGGCACAGTTATGTGAAAAGTGGTTCTCACAAAGTTGGAGACATATAATTGTCCAAGGTCTATGGCAGTCACTTTCATTTAAACTTCTTTGAGAAGTAGGACTGATGAGAAACTATCAGTTGATCAGTAAAATATGTGTCCCTACATATAGTGTACATATGTTTACTTATTTTGCATTATGCAAACATGTTTTATCTCCAGTTATTAGCATGCAAATTTTACAATGTATCAAAGGTGTTTTTTGTTTAACTGCAGTTTTAAATTGATTTAGAAAATCAGCATGATGCTTGATATTTTTAGATTTGTCATAATTTCCCCCTGAAGCTCAGCAAACACCGGTTCTCCAAAAGCTGATTTATGCCTTGTATATGTAAGTTTTGTTAACTTAGTGCTGAATTGACAGCCTTGTTTCGTCAGCAGTTTCTATATTCCCTCCTGTCTGAGGGATTATTTTGAAGTAGTTTAGGCTTCTAAATTTCAAATTATTTTTCTTGTTTTCAGAAGGTATCAACAGAAGCAAAGATTTAAAAAGTAAGTAACAGCTAAGTGAACAGTTAATTTACTCTCTTCATTGTTTTTGCCACACTGATTACAACTTTGTGCAACTTTTTCATCCATCCATCTGTCCATCAAGCCTTATGTGTTTGCTTTGTTTTTATTGTATTTTCCCCTTTAAAGACCTTGTTTTTCCTCATTTACGTTTGATTGTGAGCCAATTTTATTACAATACTTAAAATGAGCTGATGTGAGTTAACATCTGATGCTAATACAGATTTTAAATAACCATTTTCAGATGGCAAAGAGGGAAAGAACAAGGAGACACCAGTAGTGACGGCCTCATCCTCATCATCCAGTGCTAAACCCAAAGTCAAGAGTACCAGCAGTATTGCTGGCATTGCTCTTTGCTGGCAGAGTGTCGTCCAGCAGCAGGTAACTGAGTATAGTGCCCCCCCCCCTTTTTGTTTACGATATTACTATCAATCAAGTAAAAGTTTAAGAAATGAGGGTTGGAGATAAGTGATGTGTTTAAAACTGGGCTTTTCTATTTTTTCATGGGTCTTTGCACATTGCTCTTATGTCTTTGTCTGTTTTTGACTGAAATCTGCTCCTTTTATCTGTCCTGATGCTGATGAAGTGACTGCGAGACACTTGGAGAAACGGGTAGAATTCCTAGATTCGTCTCCTATTTACACCCCATCGCATTGTTATTTTTCTGTATTTGGCAGGTTAAAAAGTTCCTGGATTTAACCTACAAGTTGCCAGACTTTGTGGAGCGTTACAGGAATATGTACCTGCGTCTAAAATATGCCATGGAAGAACTTTTTGGCCAGCAGACAGCCTTTGTGCTTGCACTACGACAGGGTTTTTCTGCTGCCCTGCTACAGCTTTCCATCCTTACAGCCATGCATGTAAGTACAGCTGTGCAGCAATGTTCTTCAGATATGATGATACTAATTTCAAATTTACTTTATATACTGCAATATAATGTTGCTTTGTTTTCAGTACCTGTCACTGATCTTAGTAAGTTGAGACTGAGGATATGCAGGGTATGGAATTGTCTTACTGTAATGGAACTTACTCTCTACATTATCTAAACACATCAATAGACACAAACAGAGCACAGCCATCTCCATGCTCACTTGTTCAGCCTCTTGTATCTCTGCTTATGGCTGCACACAAAAATAAAGGACAATTAGTTACATCTACAAACTGCAGATGCATCCTTTTACTTCTGCCTCCCTTTACAATTTCCTGACTGCCTCCCTTTACAATTGCCACTCACACACATACACTTTCAATTTATATTTTAAGTAAAAATTTCTGTTCCACACTCTGTCAATTGCTTTACCTTGTCTCTGTGTTTAGTTTGTGAGTAGGATGAAAATAGAAAAAAACGGATTGTTTTTCCAGAACAGTGCACTGCCAAAGAATTTTCTGTAGTTCACGAACAAGTATTTTTTTCGAAGAACAGTCATGTCACTGTAACTTTTCATCTGACTACATGAAGCTGGATGTCTAACGTAACTCAACTTGAAAACATAAAATAATATACCAATTTAAACCACAAAATTTTTACCAAAGACAGTGGAGAAAGTATGGTTTGTAAAATAAAAATGTAGGTTTTTTTTCATCAATTGCATCAATTTTGTAAAAGGTCATAAGTTCTCTATAGATGCTGCACAAGTAATTTTCTAAGAACTAAGAACAGGGTTGTATTACTGAAGGCTATGTAATTCAAACTTGGCTATGACGAGTAGGATGGATTTTCTCCATATTTAGCTTTGTGTTTTACAGTCCAGTAAACACAGAAGCAGAAGAACAGATATGAACAGGTACAGTTTAAAAGAGATAAACTGAAAAAACTGCTAATGCAAGATGCACCAAGAAAATATTTGTACTACAGTTCTTTAGTGTGTTTGTGTTATGCTATGGATCTGGGAAGTCCACTACATTTACACACATATATACACGTATGTGTGTGTGTGTGTGTACAGTATGTAAATGCAGTGGACTTCATAGAGCCATGATTGTCATCCATAGCTGATCATTTGACCAAATTTTTCTTTGCTCTTTAGGTAAGTGAACGGTTTGCTCAGTACATAGACCACATGATTGAAGAGAGTGGAGTAAACTCTGAAAATGTGGAGACACTAAACAAATTGCACCAGTTCCTGGAGCCCATGCTTTTTCTCTCAGGGCTGGAGTTGGCAAATACCTTTGAGCACTTCTACAGGTATGAGAACTAAAAAGTCAGGTATTTAAATGGGTTTTGGGGCTCTGTGGCACCCTGTTGAAATTCATAAAAGTAGTATTTTTTTAGTTAAGATTGTGGTTACTTAAACATTTATTATAAGAATATGCATTTATGTGCAAAGTAAAAATGAATAGCTTAGTCATTTTTATTTACTCTATAGGTTCTACTTGGGGGATCGTTTACTTAGCCAAAGGAAGATCTGGTTGGAAAGTGCCGTGATTGAGCACATTGGCACTTGCTTTCCTGAACGGTTCCCACAACAGATGCTGAGTAACCTGAGTGAGTCCACTGAGCTGCAGCGAGAGTTTCACCTCTACCGGCTACAACAACTCGATAAAACTCTGCAGGACATGAATGATGAGGTGAGTGAAATTGTGTATGTGTGTGTATATGTATATATGTATGTATATATGTGTGTGTGTGTGTATGTATGTGTGTATATATATATATATATATATATATATATTAATAGGGACATTATTAATGTATCTAGCTTTTGTAACGGGTTTAATAAGCTTTATTTCTTTTTTTCTCATTAAGCTTTTTATTTCTTTCTGATCAGATGATGGAAGAACAGCTGACCGAGGTGGAGGAGGACACAGAAGTAAAGGTGCTAGTATTGTCTCCACGTTGTTGGACTATTTCTCCTCACTGTTATCTGGAGGACACCAGCAAAATTTTCCCCCAGGCCCTCTGTAGTTATCTGGATGGCTTCTCTGACTTCTATTCCAACAGTTAGTTTTGTCAAATTTTATGATGTTTTCATTCAAACTGAATTACTTATACTTTCTTCTTTTCCTGTATTCATTGTAAACTGTGTATGCATATGCAAACGATTCCTTTCAGGTCAGTGCATATATAGATTGACGAACAGTAAGCCTCGTCGGCTGCAGTGGACCTGGCTCGGTCATGCAGAACTGACTTATGGTTCCTGCACGCTGCATGTCTCCACACTGCAGATGTACATCTTGCTTCAGTTCAATAAACAGGAGGTAAAGGACCTATCTAGTTATTATATAGCTATTATTAGGTTTATTAGGTCCATTTATAAATAATATTCTAACAGTACAAACAATTGTCGGTTTATTAAACTGCTTACTTTGGTTATTTTGAATAAATGCAAGGAAATATTTCTTCATCTTCTTTTGGATGCTCACATTAGAGAACACTATAGCATATCGTTATTCTCCATCTTGCCCTGTCCTGAGTATCCTCCTCCACCACCTCAGCCAACTGGATATCCTCCCTCACCACCTCTATAAACCTTCTTTATCTCCACCTCTTCACTGGTGGCTTCATTCTCAACATATCTTCTGCAAATATAAATATATCCCTCCTCAATACATGTCCAAAACACCTCTCACCTCCTTAATTTTGTCTCCAGATTATCCTTTCAGTGCTCTCTCACTAATAACTGTCAGTTTCACTGAGAATTATAGCAACATCATATCCTCTAGTTGCCCATTGTTCAGTGCCACCATCTCTCTGCCATATAACATAGCAGTTGTCACCACTGTCGTGTAAACTTTCTCTTCCACTCTGCTTGATTAGATGGCTTTCTTTTGTTGAATGCACTTAATTTAAAGCCAGTTGAATTACAATATAATCATTGTAGATTGTGGAAGTAATTATGTTTAGGCAAGTTTTTAGTAACTATAAAGGTTTGATTTTTCATCCTTCCTCTGTTTTGCTTATACAGCATGTAAATTTGCAAGCTCTTCAGCAAGATACTGGCCTGCCTCTGGCTGTGCTGACCCAGGCTCTTGCACCTCTGACCTCAGAAAAAGGATTTTTATCTCATGAAGGTTTTAGCCAGGATTCTATCAAGAAAGGACACTGTACTGGTTAGTTGTTCCTACTTCAATGTTACCTGTTTAGGTAAATATAAGAGTTAATAAGTTTGTTCATGTGGATTGACTCTTTAATTCTGGCAAATGTAAGTTAATACCAATTTGACAGTGCAATATGAATTTAAATATTGCAGCAATGTCCAAACATTTAAAAGGCTGCAGGAGAAGAAGGGTTCATTCGTGCTTACAGTGTTTCCCATGCCCATCCAGTTGAAAACTTTTTAGGTGCTGGGCATATATCCGGGACAGTGAGCCAGTTTGCCACTGGGCACACCGACACAGACAAACACACTGTATAGGGGCAATTTACAGCAGCCAATTTACCTCAAATTCATGTTTTTGGATTGTGGGAGGAAACCCACGCAGACATGGGGAGAAAAATGGAAATCCTGGATCCTCAGCGATGAGAGGTAAACCTGCTAACCACTAAGCCAGCATGCCGCCTGTAAAGTTTTCTAAAACATGTCCAATAGTTTATATAAAAATATTTTTTGTTTAAATGATTGAAATCAAGCCACATCTGCAGCATTGTAAAGTCCGAAGTAAATACAATGTTTTGGATCTAAGACAGTTGATGGGTTTAATAAAACTTCAAATGTTATAAAGAATAAATCCTCTGTATCTGACTTCCCAGGATTTTTAAAGTTAAAGGAGAAATTATTGGAAGAGAATTTGCAAAAGAATTACCTTCCCAAGCAGACCTACCTGAACGTAGATGAAGATGCAGCTGTTACCCTGGAGAGGAAACAAAACTACCTGTACTGCCTTATCATGCAGATCATGAAGAATGAAAAGGAAATGCATATAGACAACCTGGTGTTCAAGGTCAGTTTTTGATTTACTAGATTTTTTTGATGGACATGGTCTACGTGTGGCCAGATGTATCTGTTAGCCAACCTTCATTCCGCAATATGACGTATAATGCTTGTTTTTTTTTTAGCTTTCATATGACTAAGGGGGGGGGGGGTTGATTGAAGGACCGAAAAACTCATATAGGCCCAGGAAGGACATGCACACTTCAAACAGAAAGGACTTTAATTAAACCCAGTACCCACTTAACTAATGCACCACTACAGTATCTCAATGTTTTGTTTTGTTTTTTCTGTGGACAAAGCCACTGTGGCAGGAGCATAGCAGCTATGGGGGGGGGGGGGGTTGGATGTGAATTCAAGCTGATTAACGCACCCACAAGAGGCTCAGAGAATGATTATTGTGCATCCTTTATATGCTGGAGCACAGGGTTTTAGTGCTGCAGTTTTTACAGTCTGCAGATAAATTTACGTGATTACCAAAAAAAATTGTAGTCTCACAAATACTGAGGTGTGTTGTAATTCTCTGCATCTTTCTTTGCTGTAGGTGTTGGACACGTGTCAGAAGCAGGAGATTACTCGCTCCTCCAGCTCTGCATCTTTTAGCTGCAGTAGCACAGATGTGCTTTCCTGCATTATGCACATCATCAATAAGGGCTACATCAGCCGCAACGAGGACAATCCCCACATTGTGGAGTTTCTAATGGAGGACCCATCCACACCTCAGAAGAGCCAGGCTCACTTCTTCAGCAGGCTGGACCTGAACAAGGGCTCAGGCAACAGCAAGGCTGACACCAGGTGTGCTGATGACCCTTAACCCTTGACCCTTGACCACTTCAGCAGAGAGAGGGTGAAGACAGGCAGTGCCAAAACTATTACATGATACATCTGTGCTCTTTGGAAGTAGATATTCTGGAATTAGAAAGTAATGTTACATCAGCACAATCAGGCCTTAACTCATGATTTCCTGCTTACATCGATAGTCCTTATTAAAAGGAGCCATTTGTTTAAACTGATCTATGTATTTATTTTAAAGAAATGGATGATCAGGTAAATCTTGATCCTTATATTAATCAGTGGTTTAGTTATTTCTCTTTCCTTTTCCCTATTCCACTTAAATTCTGTAGTCTGAAGTCTTATATGCTCCAGTTTTGTTGATTTAATACTTTCAAATATTTTGTGCAGTTTACTTAGAAATAAAGCAACAGTTTACTTTAATTAATAACAAAAAAAATCAGAACTTGTGTTGAATCTTGTTTGGCTTGTGACCATATTAAATCTTTATTTTGAAACAGGAATGTTACACACTCATTGAAAATTATTTCCCTCTTTGAATTCCTGTAACCAAATTGTTTAGGTAAACACATTTCGATTGTTGCTTTTTCAGTTTAAAATAGTTTAGGTTTCTAATCATCCTTAAAACTTAACGCCTCCTATACATGCGATCTGTTATGAGTGAGACTGCAGGTCTGTGAGTGTTTTCTACATTTATTACGCAATATCACAGCTATGTGGCTACAATAATCAAATCCTGGCCAGATATTGCAGATTATTGATTTTATACAATGCTAAGACTGTTGTCACAATTATCATTTTAAGTGGTCTTTGTCTCTTTACTAAAGATGGTGTATACCTGCATAGCTTGGTTAAGGTTTCAGGGGATTAAAAAATGTGTTTTAATAGCAACAACCCTGACTTATTTGTCATGCATATTTAGAAGAACAAACAAATTACCTTTAACTATTAACTATTACTGATACATTTGGCTGTCCAAACAGTATATAGTAAAAAATCAACTGTGAAATTTCTGGTTACCATTGTCATCATGTTGTTTCTTATTCTCGGTTGCATGTCGATCAGTTCTGTGTATCTGTTCTTTTTGCTAATCTTAATCTATGACAACTGTCACTCTTACTGTAGAGCTTAGAACTCTTAAATATGCATAATTTTCTTCTTTGGAAGATGTATTCTATCTCCAACACAGTAGAACATGGAAATTGAGGAATCTAACTTTTATTTATGGCATTTATGTTCTGTTATTATTTTGACTGCTACAGTAGTTTACCATATAGAATAATTGGCTGAATCGCATGTATCTGTGCAGATTGTTTGGAGGTCAGAACTCAAACATGACCAATAAAAACAAGCCCCTGATTCTTTGACAGACATAAAAATACTTTATGTGATTAGTCTGGATAAGTAAACTGTCTATCATCAATTAATACTCACTGCTTATGAAGATATAAATAACAGTTCACGTCCTTGAAAATATGAATCTACACTTTTCTACCTGTTGCACTGGGAATGCACAATACTAAAAGTATCTTCAACATTTATCTCCATTTAATAATTTCAACCTATTAGAGGGCAAATGGTGTTATAAATGTATAAAAAAATGTAACTGTAATTAAAAAAAATAATACTTTAGTAAGAAAATGTATTTACCAATTGTGTTTGTCATAAACTATGACATTCTGTAGAACAGTACAATATCAAAAGTAGTCAACAATAACATATGTCAGTAAATTACAACTTTTAAATTAGTTAGTCTTCCCCAGCGTACAAATCAAATCACACAGCTACTGGACTGGAAATTAACTGTTGCCAAGCAACACAAACAATCCAGATGTATTTTTGATAATTTGGGAGATTTTTTGGAGTCACTTCCTGCTTGTCAAACCAACATAACCAAACTGTCTAACTCTTCCTCTCTGTCCTACTCTCCCTAATTGTTTGTTGTATAGTTGGTCTTTGTGCGAAAATTTTGTATTTTAGCTAACTATAATAAATTAGTATATTGTTCCAAAATCATATCATCTTCAGCACCTCTAATATAAAGTGTATTATAGCAAATTATGTAACGTAGTTATTTTAATGCCACTCAAAGTATTACTAGATACAAAACACTGATGTATGTGTGACCACAGGTGTAAACTTTCTGCAGGTTTTTAAATAAGATATAATGCAAATTCACACTGGATATGTTTTTTATTTTTGCTGCAGTTTAATGTTCAGTCAACTGGAGATATAGATTGCCCATAGGTTTTTAGATGGGATTGAATAAGTTTTTGTCTGCTTTTTAATGGACTGTCACCCCGATTAAGTTGTGTCCATGCCTTCGGCTAATAAACATAGGGCATAGGCTCCAGTAACCTTTGTGGCCCCTGGTAACGATAACTGGCTTTAAAATACATATAAATTTCCTCTGATCTTGATCTGTCCTAAATGCGTGTGCCCTGTTGTGCTTTTGGTTATACTGTGTGTTATTTGATTTCGTTGTTTTTACCTTTTGCCAATTGCACAGTGTGTATTTTTAGACTTATAGAACGTTTAAACAACTTTGCTTTAGTACTGTTGAGAATGCAGGCGCCTCTGATGAGCTCTTCTTCTATGAGGTTTATTCCGAAGATTATCTTTAAAGCCTTAAAGCTAATGAATCTGTTGGCTCATAACACTTAAATTTACTGCAATATGATGTTTAAAAGCAGACATACATACCATTATGTTTTATAACATTTGAGAAATAAAGCAAAATCCCTTTTAAAGTGTTTGTTGATTGATTTATTTATTCTAACTAGCATTATTTATTATCCATTATAATCTGTAACCCGATTGTGGATCATTTTCATTGATACACAAGTGGATTGGCCTCTTCAATTTATATTTTGAGATTTGCAGTTTTCTATTCTTAGATTAAGGAAACCATTTAAACATGTATATCATTTTAATTTAGATTTTAGGTGAGAAGTCTGGTCATTAATTATAAACTCAGACTGACTGCATTAGCAATTTAAACAATCATTGTGACTGTTTCTGTGTTTTCCCCTGCAGCCTGAGAGGTCTAATGGCCCCACAGCGGACAGATGATGGGGTGTTGGAGACTGTGCTCTTCTCCATGGGTCGCACTATGACCCAGGAGGATGTGAAACAGCTGATGCAGCGCACCGTCCAGCAGGTTGCTGACACACTCAGTCTGAATATGGATTATGCCAAACACCTGCTAATGCACTGCAAGTGGAACATTGATATGTTGATTCAGCGATACATTGATGATGCAGACTCTCTGGTGCTGGCTGCAGGCCTCAAGATCCGAAATCCTCAGCCTCTGCCAAGTCCTAGTAGTCTGTGCCCAGTGTGTCTTGTGCCTCGCTCAGGGGACAACGAGTCTCAGCCTATGATGCTTAGTTGCATGCACTACTGCTGCAAGGTGATTCAATAAACAAGTCTGTTTTTAGCTTAAAGAACCTCAATGGCTCAAGTCAGGGATTTTGGGTGTTCTTATAATTAAAACAAGTTCTTTAGATGTTTAAATATTTTATTTTAATATTCATTATTTTAATATATTTTGTTTGAATTTTTTTGTTTATACTATTTAAATGTTTTACGTCTGTTATTTTAAAAGAAATCATAAAAGTGCATTCTGTTGCTAGTTAAAGGCTAAACCAGACTTTATTATAATCAAATTAGTAACTGAGGAACAGTGTGTCAGCTGGGGCTATTTCAGTTTGCAATTTTAACAAATTTATTTCATTTTTCAAATGACAATGTTATTAATTCCCTTGTTTCTGAATCTCTTAGTCTTGCTGGCAAGAGTATCTGACTGCGCGGATTGAGCAGAATCTGGTAATGAACTGTGATTGTCCCATCACAGACTGCCGTGCTCAGGCCACTTCTGATTTCTTCTATGAAATCCTCACTGACAAAGATACTATAGCAAAGGTTTGTAAACTGCAACAGTATTTAGCTCTACGCAACATTTATAGAGAAGTAGAATCAGAAATATATGGTATTCAAACTTTTTTTATTACTGTATAATTATATATAAATCAGGGTTTCCACTTCCTTAGAAATAAGCCTTTCATATACATTTTTTTGTATATTTTTTGGAGTTTGTTTCATTTCAGTCATTTAGCATGGAAGTGCCACCCAGATTGGGATTCAAACCAGGAATCCCCAGCACTGAGAGGCAAATTTCAGAAGGCCGCCATGATGTGTTGTTGTGTAAATACATACAGAAAAGAGTAAAGAATTAATAATCATAAAATTAAACAATTAATACAGTTAAAAATACAGAATAAAGTAAAAGTAATGTGGCAGTGTAAAGTAAGAGATGATATAGACTGAATGTGCTCCTGTGTCTGACCAGTGTGTGGTCCTTCAGCGTAGACAGCATCCTCCTCTCTGACGCTACCATCAGCTCCACACCATCACCAGTCTTACTGATCAGACTGTTCATTCTGTTGGCATCTGCTGCCCCAGCACAAAGGATAGCACTTGCCACCACACACTCATAAAAGATCCCGAGCATAGTCTTAAAGATGTTGAAGGACCTTAGTCGTCTCAAAAAGTAGAGATAACTGGCTCTTTTTAGAGAGGGTTTCTGTGTTTTTACTCCAGTTCAGTTTATTGTCTATGTACACCCCCAGATAATTGTTGTCCACAATGATGAACACAGTGCTCACTGGTGCCTTGTACCGTCTCAGTTCCACCACCAGCACCTTTTTCTTTGCCAAGTTGAGCTGCAGATAATTTAGCTCACACCATCTGACAGTCCTTCACTCACCCTCATCACCTTTGCTGATACATCCAACTATCTCTGACCTCTATGATTGAGATTTTCAGTTTCCCATGGATCATCCTCATCTCCTCTCAAAACCCTCTTTTTGTTGTTGATAATTCGGCTACTTTTGAAATATTAATATAGGAATGACTGTGTTGATTAATTTTCTTGTAGTATGAGAATGCTCTTCTGAGAGGCTATGTGGAGTGCTGCTCCAACCTGACCTGGTGCACAAACCCTCAGGGCTGTGACCAGATCCTGTGCAAGGAGAACATTGGCAGCATGGGCACATGTTCAAAGTGCTGTTGGTCCTCTTGTTTCAACTGTAACTTTCCCGAGGTAAGATTACAGGCCGTGTTATTCATTTAACAGTCTAATAAGGCCAGTATATAACCCTGTGTATACACATATTTACTCACTCAAGTATCTTTTGAAGTGCAGATGTATCAATAGGGGGCATTCTTCAAATTTAGTATAAATGTTCACATGGACTTTCAGCATAAACTAATTTTAAGTATTTGTGTTAAAATGCTACTTTTGTGGTGCAACCAGTTTAATCTTTGACCAGAACTATGGTGTCATAATGGGTCCTCAAGAGTATTTTAAAAAGCGATTGAGCTAGGTACCGTTCACGTTGATGTGGGAAGTTAACGTTACCTGAATTAAGCAGGGTGTGTAAAATTGGTTAGATTGTTGGGGCTCCACTCCAGTAGCCAATGACTGTCTAGATCCCGTCCCATGTCAAAAAGTTAAAAGCAAGAAAATTCTGGAGGTGACGGTGAGGCTGAGAGAAGTTCCGGTGAGGAATGGTGCAACTAAAAATGAAAATGGATTCTTCAAGAATATTAAATCCAAAATAGATAATTATAAACAAATATTCTGTTTACATACCAGATTTTGTTCTCTAAAGACCTATTAAGGATGTCTCATAAATGACTTGAGGGGGCAACTTCGCTTAATTGGCAAGGCATTTTGTTTCTTTTTTGGATCATTTATTATTTTATTTTACATGTTTTGAAGTTACACTATGAAGAACTTAGCATTATTGCTGTCACATCCCTAAGCAGTGCAGTTTACATTTTTGGTTCATTTAATTTAAAATAAGTTGAGGTAATTTTCTTGTTTGAAAAAACTGGAAAATTTATTTTGAAAAGCCATTAACGTCGCGTTTCTCATCTAAATGGTTGGGGATGTTGCCAACTATGGTTAATGGCCTACTTGTGCTTACAATTGGCACCACAGCTTGCTTTTTAAACATTGTTAGTATTGAGTAAGATGTGCTGTATGTGTAAAAACTGTTCAGGCTTATCAGAACTTCATATGTCTAAATTTCTTTATTGAATCCCCCATCCTGCTCAACAAGGCTCACTATCCAGCCAGCTGCAGTCACATGTCTCAGTGGATGGATGATGGTGGCTACTATGAAGGAATGAGTATGGAGGCTCAGAGTAAACATTTGGCCAAACTCATCTCCAAGCGCTGCCCAAGCTGCCAGGCGCAGATTGAGAAAAATGAAGGCTGTCTGCAGTGAGTCTTTTAAACCCACACATGAGTTTAAATACTGTATGTATTAGTGAAACCTAGAGAGGATTTGTGTATTAGAAATCAGTATGGAATACATTGTTTAGTAAATAGGTTATTATTGTTCTTTGTATGGTGGCTTAGTGGTTAGCATGTTCGCCTCTCAGCACTAGGGATTCCCGGTTCGAATCTCCATCTGGGTGGAGTTTCCATGTTCTCCCTGTGTCTGCGTGGGTTTCCTCCGGGTTCTCCGGTTTCCTCCCACAGTCCAAAAACATGGATCAAGTCAATTAAGTTCTCCATGTAGAGTGTGTGTGTGTGTGTGAGTGAGTGTGTGCCCAGCGATTGGCGCCCAGCAGGTTGGTGCCCTGTCCTGGGTGTGTCTGCCCAGCGCCCGAAACATTCTCCCCTGGATGGGCATGGGGAACCCCCCCATGACCCTAATAGAGGATCAAGCGGGAGATAATGAATGAATGAATGTTCTTTGTACTTATCCTAATATAACTGAAGTTCTGATATATACTACCATATGTGAATCCAGTAGCTCATTTATGGGATGTGCTAGTTCAGGAGATTTGCTATATTACTGGACGAATGTAAATATGGACCAGAATCTAAATAAAATGAGTTTCCACAGTAAGGGTTTTTTTTTTTTTTTTTTTCTTTAATTTTTAAAAAAATATTTTTTATAAACAATCTACATGTCTACACAAAATTACAGAATTTTAATTTTATCAGATTTTATGACATTGTACTTACATTGAAAAATCTAGGTAAATAGGTCCATATTAACAGGGAAATTCAGGCTTTTGAATTATATATAATATAAGAGATACATATTAATAATCCTAATCCAAATATAGAAAGTAGAATTTCTTCTTGACTTGATTTATAGGTTATTTATTACTCTATGATCAAGAGAAAACCAAAAAGCTAAAACTGAAATAAAACAAAATATTTAAATATAACTGTTGGTTGCCTTATTTCACTTATTTCATTCTTGCTGTCCCTGTAAATGTCATTTAATCTCAAGACTTGTCCTAGTAATTAGTTTCTTCCAAATGTTTAAGTATAACTATTAGAACTGCACCTTGTATCCGTTTCTTTCCATGGTCAATAGTTAAATATTGGTTGGGTAATGCTTGAGTCATTACACACATTGTTTTAAAATAAAATTGTGAATAAAGTTTTTATTTTAAATGCACAATTTACATTTACAATTTACAATTTTTATTGAAAACAATAAGAACTTATTTTAAGACTTGTTTCATCTTGCAGCATGACCTGTGCCAAATGTAACCATGGATTTTGCTGGCGGTGTCTGAAACCATGGAAACCTACTCATAAAGATTATTACAACTGTTCGGCCATGGTGAGAACTTTAGTCTTCTGAGTGAAGGTGTCTTGTTCATTAATTGCTGGGATTGTTCTGTAATCAGCTCTGGAAACACCTTTCTGGTTCCAGGTAAGCAAAGCTGCAAGACAGGAAAAGAAGTTCCAGGACTATAATGAGAGGTGCACTTTCCATAATCAGGCCAAGGTATGTGAGCTCCATTAATACCACAGGGTATTAATCATTTAAATACTTATAGGTGTTCATTTGCTTATGCTTATGGACCTTTACAGGATTTTGCCATCAATCTGGAAAACAAAGTGTCTTCCATCAATGAAGCCTTGCAGATGAAATCTTTAACTTTTGTCATTGACGCTTGCAAGATCCTAGCCCAGGCTCGCAAGGTGAACTCTTTATCTCGTAACAGTCTTTGTCTGTTGTCTCATTTTAAAGTCCTATTATTTACATGGGTAAATTAACAGACATGAAGGCGTGCACTAAATTCAATCCCATACACCCTTTTATTTATACACTTGTCACATTAGGTAGTGCTGAAACTTTACAGTCAGAAGGGTTCTGGGATTCCCAGGTGGGACAGACTAATGTCCTGTCTGTGTGGTGTCTCCATGTCATCCCCAGTCCTATGAGTTTCCTCTCACAATCCAAAGACATGCTGGTCTGTAAATTACCCTCAGTGACTTTATCAAAACCATGCAATAAAAGAAATCCGTAAAAATAATATAATGAATTTTGATTCAGTTCTAACAAAATTAATAATAAACTTATTAAACTTAGATTTAGTAATCGGAACTACCCATTTTATAATAAACAATTTAAATTAGTTACAAATTATAATACAGTTAAAATTATAAGTTTACATTCACTCTAGCCACATTTAGTTAAACTTAGTTTTTCAAAGTTGCTAACATTCAATCCCAGTATATCCCCTCTAATATATAATTTGAAGTCACAAGTGTATCTTAAAGAAAAATTGCAGAAGGTTACTAGAGACACTGATTTTTTTTTTCCATCACATTTAGAAGTTTAAATACATGTGAGGGGTGCAGCATAGTGGTTAGCAGATCCTATAACCTTCCTGTGCATTGATGTGGTACTTTTGTAGACATTTGGAAAAGGATTTAGAGGTCCAGAGAACTATTTTTCTGATGTCATTAGAGTTAACATTTGAGCATGGGTATGTGAACTGTATGAGAGCTGGATTTATGATTTATATATTTATGGAGGCTGGAGATTAATTTTACCACTGAAGGCTGTTGTATGATTACTGTACCTTTGGCAGGTGTTGGCTTACTCATGTGTGTACAGCTATTACAATCAGGACACTGAGAAGATGGAGGTAATGGAGCAACAGACTGAAGCATTGGACCTTCACACAAATGCTCTTCAAATCCTGCTTGGTAAATACTGAAGATTTTTTTTTTACTCCTGCAAAGCTAAATATGAACTGGGGACATATCTGAAAGAATTTATTATCCAAACCATGCAGAGGAGACACTGTTGCAGTGCACAGATCTGGCATCTTGTGTGCGTTTGCTAAAGCCTGAGCATGTTAGCACAGGCCTGGAACTGATTCGCCGCATCCAAGAGCGACTGGTCGCCATCCTGCAGCACTCTACACAGGTATGCATGCAAATTCACTTTTTATATCCTTTATTCACTTATTTCTATAAACCTGCCAGATTTCAATGCTAA
The DNA here is from genome assembly GCA_019802435.1 of Corydoras maculifer. Taxonomy (NCBI): domain Eukaryota; kingdom Metazoa; phylum Chordata; class Actinopteri; order Siluriformes; family Callichthyidae; genus Corydoras; species Corydoras maculifer. Next base: position 346,632 of record JAFMOD010000880.1, on the reverse strand, counting down.
AGCTGCTTGAGGACAAGGTGAATTATCCCTTTCCTTTTTTGGTAGGATTTCCGTGTTGGCTATCAGTCAAAGATGGGACCAGGTCAAGAGGCTGCGCAAGAATCAAATGTGGCAAACAATACTGAGGAAAACAAAGAGTAAGTGAGCTCCACATAAAACGTACAGTTCTGAATTATTCTTTAGTTTTCTTTAACAGAGGCACAATGAGTCTGTCCTTCTTACTTAAAAGAACACTTCATGCCAACAATTGGGTCTGAGCATAGAAAAATGGTTAATGCTCATTGCTCAGAGTGAGCTTTAATAAGTAGCTTTGTTTTTGCACTCAAAAATAACAGAAGTGGAGTAAAGTGGATCAATTGTGGTCAAAGATTCTCAGTGGGATGAGCCCTCACTTGAGCCTATGTCCTCTCTAGGTTTCTTTCTCTCTTTCCTTGCCACTGTCGCTTTAGTCTACTTTTTGGGGGGTTCAGGCTCAGAACATTGTAAAGCCATTTTGATGTTACTTATGGTCACAAACATTTCTGACTGATTATTCATTTCAGATCTAAGTCAGATCAAGGGTCTGAGACTGGAGACTCTGACAACAATAACTACACTGAGGATGCAGGTGACGAAGCAGAAGAGGATGATGAATATGATGACGAGTACGTCCCAGAGTGGCATGAGGACTATGACGAAATTGAAGAGGATGACTTTTTCTTTGATGATGATGAATCGGAGAACCTAGATAGAGACTTTGTTCCTTTTGACTAAGTAAATCGGGTCTAGAAACAAATAAAAATCGATCTGGTTCTCGGTCTGTCAGTTTTGGGGGCCTAGAGCTAGACTGTATTAAACATAATTATCAGTTCAGCTGGATTTGTGATCGGTATCTCCAGGAGGAGTTGAAGTTTGAAAAAGTTTATTGAGTAAATCAGAGCACTTGGAAAGAATGCTTTTATTGTTTTGTTCAATTTGTTTTGGTGTCTGACCGCTTTTGTTAGTTAAGGCCTTTTAGAAGACAAGCTGCTTGGTACATCTGTTTGCTCTTTACTGTTCAAAAAGGTAAATCACCTATGAGACGTGAAATAATTAGCTTGTCTGGATACCATCAAATGCTGTTGAAGGTACTTTTAAAGATAGTTATACCTTTATATCTGCATAATGTTGCTTTCTTGTTAGTAACCCAAGCTGCTTTTACGTTTAATTAAGTGATTAAAAAAAAAAAAGAGCAGATATGAAACAAAACTTTTTTTCTTTACAAAAACAGATTGTATTTATTCTCTTTTAATATAAAAGATTTGCCTTGATTGGGTTATCTGACTCATTTGGATGCCTTACACTGTATTTCTAAAGTAATGCTGGTTCACAGTTCAAACAATAAGTATTTATTTAGGCCAATAATAAATAAAAATAAATAATGTTATATGAGAATCTGACTGTAAGGGAAGTGGATAATGATCCACGGATCATCCAAAAAAGAAAGGATCTTTAAATAGTCAGAACAACTTATGAGTCTAGAACTTAAAGCTCTGCTTCACAAAGACGCTAATGCAATAAGTATTTGAACGTATCAAGATATTTGCAAAGCAAAGCTTATTCTGTTTTGTTTTCCTACAAATAAATATGTTGTTTGAACTTGTTTATGTTCAGTTATGTTTAAAAAGCAATCAAATAAAATCAACATCAATATCTTGTAGATTTCCCACTTTGAATATGATGTAGGCTGGAATACGCTTTAATATCAGTGTATTGTTCTGCGTATATACTGTTATCACTTAAACCTGAAGTTGTGTAACTTCAACTAACAAAATAAAATGATTTTGGTCAAATTGTTTTCATTTTTTTCTATCATTACCCTTTTTTATTATATAGCTTATGTTAATAATCCCATAGTTCACACACATACTACTGAATTTAGAGATTCAAGAAAGACATTTTCATCCCAATACAAATCAGAAACTTCAGTTTTGTGCAGCTGAATTGTTCAGTGGTGGTGTTGTACTGTTTTAATAATGACATTTTGTCATGTTTATCAATTGAACGTAAATAAATACAAAAATCTAAAATATTTTCCCCATCATCTGTGATGTAATTGTGCCTTAGGATTTGCTAAAAATATTTTATACATATATTAACTTTATATTACTGCAACGTACATGCACCCTCTGGAATTTTGTAAACTTTAATGTGGCTTGGCAACAAAAGAAATAAGGCTTGCATTATTGTGAATAAATCCTTGTGATTTCTAAAAAATAAGGCACAGTAATGCATTACTTTTCAGCCTATTTTGTCATCCATGATATTACAAGCCTCTTTTAGGGATTGTCAGGTAGTACTTGCCTTGGTATATTACTTGTGAATTTGGGCTTTGCGCAGAGAGGGTGAGGAGCTATAATGCAGAAAAACAGGCCCAATCCCAATCCATTATCCTACCACCACCCTGTTTCACATGTGTGATTATGTTTTATCCTAAAATATAGTGGTTTTCATTTTCCAAATGTAATGATTAAAAGTAAAAAGATCTATTTTGCTCATCATTGTTGTTCAAACTACTGATGGTAGACCAATGGTTACAAAAAAAAAACAACTCAATTTACCTTAAGTTTCTTTGTGACATCACTGATGATTACAAACCTTGTCCGTGTTGTCATTTTCGTTGGTTGACCACTTCTGGAAAGTGAAAATGCCCAGCACCCAAAATGTTCTCTCTTAAGTGTGAAACCCACCAGCGACCAAAGTAAAAGAATTAAACAGATTATGAGATGACTGAATTTTTGTCTCTTGGTTCTATTTATCTACTTTTAGGTCTTTTTTTTTTTTTTTTTTTTTGAAAACCTAATGTTTTATTTTAGATTTATGTAAAAAAAAAAAAAAATTTTTTAAGTTTTAAGAACAACCGCAAGTACTATATCAGATTAAACTGACATCTCTGGTTGATAGGGTTCTTAACAATAATAAATTGATAAATTAAAATGCTGTCGCGGCTGCACGGCGGCTTAGTGGTTAGCACGTTCGCCTCTCAGCACTAGGGATTCCCGGTTCGAATCCCCATCTGGGTGGAGTTTCTATGTTCTTCCCGTGTCCGTGTGGGTTTCCTCCGGGTTCTCCTGTTTCTCCGACCCTAAAATAGGATAAAGCGGAAGATAATAAATGGAAGATGTTTTCGATGACAACGTAGTATACAATCGATTCGTCTGAATCAGTGAGTCGGTACCAAAGAAATGATGCGTTCACTATTGGCCCGTCCCCCTCGCGGCCTGGTGTCGTCGCAGCTAGGTACGCTTCAGCTAATTGAGTTATGATCACTGTATTCTTTCGGTTAAAGTCGGTTTGCAGTTAATTTAGAGAATAAATTCACACGCATATGCAAGCTCGTAATATACGTTCGGTTTTGGTTTTCTTACTTTTATCGTTGTCGTCGTTTTTGATAATAGACAGGTTTGTTTTGCTAATCCTAGCTAACTAAAGGACCTTCTTACTTGGTGGCATATTAGCAGGAATGCTAAACATTTAGGAGGACGTAGCTTATGGTTAGTGTGTAGTAAAATGGCTAAACGACGGAAACGGAACAAAAACAAGAACGTAGCACCCGTGCCAGGGGCCGTTCCTCCTTTCGTTGGATCTGGTGGCGTCGGTCATCCACCAGTACCGTTTTTCCCTGGACCAGGACCTTTGGGGCCCCCACCTCGCTTTCCCTTCGGCTTATCTGGTTTTAGACCTCCTGGGCCCCCAGTAATGGGCGAAAATCCATTTCCAAACGCACGTGTTGACCCCACAATGAGAGCGCAGATGATGTACACACGAGGCTTCAACACACAAGACTTTACTGAATGCCAACTATACCCTTCAGGAATTCACCCCGGATTTCCAGATAGACCACCAGTTTTTAGGGATGGGTCGTCAGGCTATGTCCCACCTGAATTTAGGAATGGACCTCCTGATCAGGTCCAACCAGAATTTAGATCTGGACCTCCAGGTTATGTGTCACCTGAATTTGCGAATGGACCTCCTGATCATGTCCAACAAGAGTTTAGGGATAGACCTCCAGGGTGTATCCCTCAAGAATTTCAGGACAGACATCCGTGTGTTTTTACGGCAGATGTTAGACATAGATTGCAGGACTTCCACAACCCAGTGTTTGGAAATATACCTGATCGCCCAGAAATGGACTCTGCTTATGCACCAGTGACACTGGGAAACCTCAACAGTAAGCCACCAACAAAAACAGAAGTAAGTATCCATTTTTAGTGCAACAATTGATATCTAACCAATTTTTGTAGTTTGGTTTTGCATGTACACTAGGAGGGTGCATTTCACTTTGGTATTAGTGTTTACATAATGATATACAAGAGAAAAGGAAGGTAAATTAGTGAAATGTGTTAATGTGTCGTGCCAGTAGTAATTCAGTAAAGTCAGAAAGACTGGGTTTATAGAGCCAGTGATATTTTACAGTTCCCCAACATAAAAATATAGTGATACAGGAATAGTTACAAAGGTACATTAATTATGTAGTAATGCAGAAACACTTTTTAATAATAATAAACAATAATTAAGACTGTGACCACGTGTCATGACCTTCCAAAAAAACTATTTGTGTCATGTCCTTGCGTGATATAAAATAGAATTGTTTGTGCCTCAGCAAAAAGAAGAAGATAAGAATGTCTTTGTGCTTTTGAGAGAGTTAAAAGGGTATGCTAGACAGGATGTTGGGGAGGGGAGGCAGTTAGTTTTAAAACTTGCATATATGCCAATATATGCCAATCCCTGCTGCATAAAATAATGTACTTCTATTATGTTATAAAGGTTTGTTATAGTCCTTATTTGTACACTCTTCGGTATTTAAAATCTCAAATTGTATTTGGATTACTCCTCAAATTTTCAATAGTCCTCAATTTGCACAAGTTATATATGTATAGCTAAATAGACTTAGTGTGTTTGTTCAGTCCCCATACAGTCCACATCTGTTTATTAATTATGCCTCTTTTAAATATGTTGGAGGCATCAATTCTAAATTTGTTTATGTTTAACAATAGGGCTGCAACTAACGATTTCTTTGATAATCGATTAATCTGTCAATTATTTTTCGATTAATCGATGAATCAGATAAATAAAACAAAATTTCCATGTCTTTACATTTAGTCAGTTAGCAGACACTTTTATCCAAAGCAACTTACAAATGAGAACATTACAAGTCAGTTATGAAAAAACCAACTACACTGTAGAATTATTATGCAGGTCTTTATGTCTGCTTTTATTTACAGTATGAGTTTAAGGCATCCAAGTAGCCCAAAGAGCAATTAAACACAAATCTCAAACACACTGGCACAAATACTAAATTACACAAATTTGTGTAGCTGTAATATGTTACCTCATCCCCGCCACTTCACACATATTTTGTCAAAAAATTAAAACGTGAAGCTTGATCATTAATTATCCATTGTGTAGAAGTTGTATGTATTCATAAAGCACATTTAAACTGCTTAAGCTAATTAAATGAAAACAAAAAGTATTTGCTTTTGATGATTTTAAACGGAAGCCTGTTTTCTGCGTTGGCTGTGTTTCATTTGTAGAATTTAAACTTGTTTTGCCGATTCCGCCTCGTTCTGTTCAATCCGCTATTTTTTTCCCAGCGTTGTTGAAGTGCTGCAGGTGACGTAAGCGGTTATGACATTGCGAGTAACACGGAAATCGTGCGACCCAAAGAATCCATCCATCCATTATCTTCCGTTTTATCCTCTATTACCCTAATATGTGGTGGGGGTTCCCCATGCCCATTCAGGGAAGAACGTCTCGGGTGCTAAACAAACACACCGAGGACAGGGCGCCAATCTATTGCTGGGCACACACTCACTCACACAAACACACTCTATATGGGGCAATTTGGAGAACTCGATTGACTTGATCCATGTTTTTGGACTGTGGGAGATAACCGGAGAACCCGGAGGAAACTCACGCGGACACAGGGAGAACATGGAAACTCCACCCAGATGGGGATTTGAACCGGGAATCCCTAGTGCTGAGAGGCGAACGTACTAACCACTAAGCCACTGTGCCGCCCGACCCAAATAATCGATAACGAAATTCGTTATCGACACTTTTCATAATATTTTGACTTTTCTGTGTTGTCTGTTAGAGATGTCACATTTTTATTTGATCATTTAATTTGCATGTTTAGAAAATCTTCTGGACCTGTCATTTGTAAATGCATCTGCTTTTTAATGCATAAGAGACAATATAAAAGCAAACATAGGCTCATTAGCATAAACCCATATTCAGGAGAAAACAAAACCACAAGCAACTTAATCCTGCCTGGTAAATTTGGGTCATTTTGTGATGGAACCTATTTGGATTCACATCTTTTTAAAAATTACATTGTAAAAAACTTGATTTTGGATATATTACGATATACACTCACGGGCCACTTTATTAGGTACACCATTCTAGTAACGGGTTGGACCCCGTTTTGCCTTCCGAACTGCCTCAATTCTTCGTGGCATAGATTTAACAAGGTGCTGGAAGCATTCCTCAGAGAGTTTGGTCCATATTGACATGATGGCATCACACAGTTGCCGCAGATTTGTCGGCTGCACATCCATGATGCGAATCCCCCATTCCATCACATCCCAAAGATGCTCTATTGGATTGAGATCTGGTGACTGTGGAGGTCATTTGAGTACAGTGAACTCATTGTCATGTTCAAGAAACCAGTCTGAGATGATTCCAGCTTTATGACATGGTGCATTATCCTGCTGAAAGTAGCCATCAGATGTTGGGTACATTGTGGTCATAAAGGGATGGACATGGTCAGCAACAATACTCCGGTAGGCTGTGGCGTTGCAACGATGCTCAATTGGTACCAAGGGGCCCAAAGAGTGCCAAGAAAATATTCCCCACACCATGAGACCACCACCACCAGCCTGAACCGTTGATACAAGGCAGGATGGATCCATGCTTTCATGTTGTTGACGCCAAATTCTGACCCTACCATCCGAATGTCGCAGCAGAAATCGAGACTCATCAGACCAGGCAACGTTTTTCCAATCTTCTATTGTCCAATTTCGATGAGCTTGTGCAAATTGTAGCCTCAGTTTCCTGTTCTTAGCTGAAAGGAGTGACACCCGGTGTGGTCTTCTGCTGCTGTAGCCCATCTGCCTCAAAGTTTGACGTACTGTGCGTTCAGAGATGCTCTTCTGCCTACCTTGGTTGTAACGGGTGGCTATTTGAGTCGCTGTTGCCTTTCTATCAGCTCGAACCAGTCTGGCCATTCTCCTCTGACCTCTGGCATCAACAAGGCATTTCCGCCCACAGAACTGCCGCTCACTGGATGTTTTTTCTTTTTCGGACCATTCTCTGTAAACCCTAGAAATGGTTGTGCGTGAAAATCCCAGTAGATCAGCAGTTTCTGAAATACTCAGACCAGCCCTTCTGGCACCAACAACCATGCCACGTTCAAAGGCACTCAAATCACCTTTCTTCCCCATACTGATGCTCGGTTTCAACTGCAGGAGATTGTCTTGACCATGTCTACATGCCTAAATGCACTGAGTTGCCGCCATGTGCTTGGGTGATTAGAAATTAAGTGTTAACGAGCAGTTGGACAGGTGTACCTAATAAAGTGGCCGGTGAGTGTATATTACTTAGCGTTTGCTCAGACGTGTGGATGTAATCCATTGTAATAGTGCACTGCACTAAACTCTGCTGAATAAAATATAATTAATTAAAAATGTAAATAAAATAACTTTTAATTATCTGCTTCAGTAACTGGGTAATTAATAGTTGGACAGATATGTCTTAGTTCTTACCAAAAATAGGTTTATAGCCAAAAAATAAGAATTAGTTCCCTTAATAAAACATTGTCAATGGTTCACACTATTGTTTAGTCTGTGTAATGCATGTGACATTTAATAAATTTGGGCTAGTAAGTACTGAACTGATAAATTTAGAGGTGGTAAATGGGCTATATAATGGTCAAAAAAGAAAATAACACAACACCTAAAAGAACGAGGGGATGTTTATTGATAAAAACTATATTTAATGACAATTTGGTCTAATATGTTATATAAGCTCTGTTTGATTTTGAAGAAACTAAAATATGGTCACCACTTTATATTGTGATGAAATGTTTTCTGAGCATTCCACCGAAAAATGCATAAAATTGCTATATTTGAGAAAAAAAAAAAAAAAAAAAAACATACTCTGTTGCAAAAAATCTATCCTCACTACACCAAACTGTCTCCCTGTAAAAACACTTCAAGATTAAACACCAAAATACAGAGTAAAAGCCAGCCAGATACAGGTTTTTATTTTATTTTTTTTTCTCTTCCTTCTCTTCGGAAAAAAAAAGAAAGTTATTTTGTGTTTCCAGTTAACAAATAACAAACAAGAATCTGTGCGTTGTTCCTATGATTTTGGGGATTTTTGGGTAAAGTATTTTTGTTGCCTAATACTTATATATCTTGATTGTATCCCAGAATAAAATCGTACCATCAAAATCTGTAATTGTCTCATGCCTAGGGTACAATTAATCAATTTCCATGCGTACATTGGAAATTCTGAAACAGTAATCACGTTGTGCCTTTTCATTAGGATGCACCTCTTCTGCAAAAAGTTCTCGTTTTGGACATTTGTAAAAGTTTTATTTATTATTTTTAACTTGTTTTCATTTTTACCTTTTTGTACTGAAATCAAACCAGTTATTTCATTTTAATTTGGTGAAACACCATTTCCAGTTATAGAAGCCTCATGTCACACACAGAATAAAATTATTAATAATACTGTATTGAAAAGGATACAGTGCATTACACAAAGAAGTATCCTAGCCAGCTCCTACTACTTTTTATGTGAAGGCACATTATCCGCTTCCCATATTGAGATATATAAGTGCAGGTTTTCAGAAGCTTAGGGTACGCGCCTCATTCCTGGATTTGGTCTCTCTCCGGCTAGAACTGAAGACGGCCCCCAGCTGGTCTGTGTGGGTGGGTTACGGGCTAAATAGATCCCTTTATTGCTGATACGATGCTTTTGTGTTTAATATTTGATGTTCTCATAGCTTTAGTAAATAAAATATCTGTTAATTAAAACATTCTTGTTTGATTGTTGATTCCGGAAAGCTTCCAATGAGGGAAAACCTCACTTTGGATGTATATTTTGTGTATTTATATAAACATATTTTTTGTATATTTTGGAGTATTACAAATAGAACTCAAAACATTTACACACACACACACACACACGTGTGTATATATATATATATATATATATATATATATATATATATATATATATATATATATATATATATATATAAAACATCAGTCAACTTGTAACAAGTCTGCAGAAGCAGATAACAATGAATAATAATAAAACATTCAAAACCTTGGTTTATGGTTTTAATGATTCTGGAATAGCCAGTAGTGCTGATTTTGTATAGCTGTCTCCTTTTACAAGTCATTAAAAAAAAAATCCAATGAAAATGGCTCAAGAAATTTAACATACAGTGTCATGATTTAACGCAAATATAAAATCAAAATGTAATGTCTGAAATGTAAACAGCATGATTTAAAAAATAAGATAATTAGGTAATTATGGTACGACATAGTGACTGCATGTAACATGGAGCTGCTCTTCTTTATTAACATTTCTTAGAAATAATTTGCTTAATTTGTTAACTCGATCAGTTTAAAGTTGATCCTTTTGTAGTGTCTGTCTTGAATCTTTTTTTTGTTTTGACTCAAGGGCATGGCTTCTGACCAGCTTAAAACAACCCAGCAGTCTCAACAAGCCAAGAGTGACGATAATGAGGGCAAAAGCATGAAGGATGAAAACTGTACAGCTAAAGCTTCTTCTGCCAAAACGGATGGATTTATTGTAAATAGTGCCATAAAATCAGCGAAGTAATGCCATTTTTAGTTTGTGAAGATTTATTTACTTATTGCTTTTATTTATAAATATTCAGTTACTGAATTATTTCCTGCTGTTGTAGCATTGTAGGCATTGACAACTTTTTTTTAATGTCTTAGAGTGGATCTTTAGGATCAGACCTGCAATTCTGAAATCAGTATTATTGTATAAGAAGGAACACAACACTTTCAGGTTTTTATTAAATTAGCACTATATATTTTTATCTGCAGATTCAGACCGCAAAACACAGACCATGCAATTAACCACTTAAACCACTTACCACATACAGTGAGAAAATGATGTATTTTGCCTACCGTTCTTACACACAGAGGAATTAGTTCTCCACATTTAACCCATCCGTGATATGAAACACACAGAGTGGGCAGCCCCCTAGTCCCTTTAACACAAAGTTTAAAAGAAATATTTCAGCAAGTTTTTTTATTGTATGCAATTTTAGCACTGTACAATGAACTATTTATATTGTACAATAAGCCATGAGAGGGCCTGCAATAAGCCTTGAGAGGGCCTGCATTATTGTGAAGGAGTCACGGAAATCATGGGTGTTATTAGATATAATACATAGTGGAATGCTGTTCCCCCTTTTTTTTCCCCAGAGGTGTGTGTTATTGTCCATGTCATAGCTAGATATACGGCTCAACCAATCAGATTTAAGGACCAGAACTACTTGTTTTATAAAACTAAATAAGAGCTACTAAACTTGTACATACTTTATGCTCACTTCATTTAATGCATTAAAATGTTATCAACATCATTAAATATGTTATTGTTTAGTATAGTCTGTTTACTTATTCTATGTATTTTTAAATAATTAAGGCTGCCAAATATTTGGTGCAATTATAGATTTTTTTTTGTTATTAATATGCAGAGAATCAATAATTTACATTATATATTTAGCTTTCTTTGTCTATTGTGCCAAACTGGATTCTATTGATAGTGCTGGGAAACTGTTATTTGTATCTATTGTTTGTAGTTATAACAGTGTATGTTAATCTCAAGAGAAGCTTTTCTTGTTACATGTCTGTATAAATAGGTTTAAAGCACAATTGAAATTAAATAAAAAAAACTCTGACTTTTTTTCCTTACAGACCCCCAGCTGGGAGATCTACAGGAGTCATCACTTCCATTGGTGTGGGTATCATTCCATTAACCTGTATAACATACAATGATTGTAAATAAAGCTTTGGCAGACAGCCAAATTTCAAGTTCAGATTTTAGATAAAAAATGTAATTGTAATTAAGTACTTGGTTTGATCAATATACCATTGATTTATATTTAATAATAAATGTAATTCATGTATTTTTCATGCATTTTAGACAGAATTTGGGTTCATTAAAAGTGAGGATCAGAAAGAGTTTCCATTCTCATTTCATGCATTTTTTGGAAGACCGGACCACTTAGTAGTGGGAGTTAAAGTGCATTTCACGATCGTCAAGGAATTAGTGAGTAATAATTAACTTTTGTTTATATTAATGTGTTATTATTATTTTTTTATTAAGTCAAGGATGATGTTTTTATACTGTTGTAGGATAAAGAATGTGCTGCTGATGTAAAAGTTGCCCCCGGAGGCGCCGACACCATTGATGTCACGATATATGAAGGTGTAGTCACCGCAGCGCTTCCAAATGTGCGTACAATATTGACAGGGTTCTGTTATGTGAAGTTGGTGGAAGTGTTTGAAAATTAATTGCACTGAACACTTTCACATTAACACAGTTATGCCATTCTGGATTCTCTGCTGCTCAGTTATACTGGGCAGTGTTTCTTTATGTGACTGTCATTGATTGATTATATACTGCAATTCATTCATTCATTATCTCCGGCTTTATCCTCTATTAGGGTCGCGGTGGGGTTCCCCATGCCCATACAGGGGAGAACGTCTCAGGCGCTGGGCAGGTAGACCCAGGACAGGGCGCCAATCCATCGCAGGGCACAGACACACACTATATGGGGCAATTTTGAGAATTCAATTGACTTGATCCATGTTTTTGGACTGTGGAAGGAAACCGGAGAACCCGGAGAAAACACACGCAGACACGGGGAGAACATGGAAACTCCACCCAGATGGGGATTCGAACCGGGAATCCCTAGCGCTAAGAGGCGAACGTGCTAACCACTAAGCCACCGTGCCGCTACTGAAATTCAATTGATTTTATTTTTTGCATACTTGCAATGTTTACTTTCCTGTTATAGGCAAAATAATTGTTTTGATATTCTTAAAGTTTAAATTTATAAGACAAAATATTTTATTTCATGAGTAATGGTAGTATAAGTAATAAGTATAAGACTCATCCAGAATTTTATTTGCTTCTATATACTGCCTCCAGTGTAAAAGTTGTATATTTTAAGTGAGAGAACAGAATTGTGGAAGACAAACTCCCTTAACATTATTAGTGCATGCCATGTAATAAATTTTTTTGCATAACATTTTTTTTTTTAAAACCACACACTTGGATTTAACGAACAAAACCCGGATTTCTATTGGACTAATGGATTTGCGTTTCTGCTAGAATGTTAGTTGTGTCAATTCATAAAATTTTCTAAATCATTTTTTTTTCTTGAAAAAAATGGACAGTGGTATGTACATTGGTGTCTTGCATGAGTCCCCCACTGAGCCATGGTCCTCACAAGATTTCTTAGCAAAAAACTCACCACTGTTGCTTTGGCTTGCTCTTTGGGGTTTACATTGTACACTTAGAACATTGTAAAGATGCTGTAAGATGTGCTACTGTAAAAAACACATTTATATAAATAAAAAACAGATTTTTTTTAATGGAACCTTTTTTTCTCAGGACTGTATACCATCTGACTATCCAGGTCGCATCAGGACCATTCTGGATACTGAACCTATTAAGCTGCCATTTGGAAAAAACGACTCAAAATGTACACTTCTAATGTATGACTGGGTGAAATTTCAACTGCTTACAAATATTTTTACAAAGGCAAAAAGAGCCACAAACATCACACCACAAATGCCAGACACATTCCAACTCACCAAGGAAGTCAGAGAAATGGTAAGATCAGTGACTCCTTATTTAAACTCACAGTGATCTTAAATTTACGTTTTATACAACGAATAATGTTTAAAAATAGATTTTGTAAAAAATCATCATTTTTTCATTCCTGTAAATAACAGGGTGTGATAGTGGAGATCCAGAATGATAGCTTTACTCTCACTTCAAAAAAGCATGGTAATTTCTCTGGTTGTATTCGGGAGTTTATATCAGACCACAAACTAAATGTCATGGATGAAGTGGAGTTCACATTTTGTGTAAGTTACATGAACAACTTTTGAGTGAAATTTTTTTGTTGTATTATTTGTGAACTTCAATTGTATTCAATATAGTCTCAAGGTTCAGCGAAGGCCATCAGATTGATTAAGGTTCCTAAGAAAGAAAGCCTGCAGGAAAAAAGTGCTGATCCCAAACCAAAGGCAAGTCTTTCATATGAATAGGTACATTGTAAACTGTCTAATTTTGCAGAGGATTGTTTAGTGGTTTATATTTATGATTTGTCCTCTGTAGTGGAAGCCATTACCTCCAGCAGTTGATGCTCAGAGAGATGAAGAAGAAATAAGCAGTGAAAATTATGAGGGAACAGTCCTTGAGGTCATCCCAAAAAGCTCCAGAATCCTAGAACCTGGGGTGAGTTTTTTTTCATTTGAATTTATTTACTCAACTACAGGTTAATAATGGGTCTGATCAACTGAAATCAACAATACATGCAGAAATATAAATTTGTAGTAATATTTGTAGTAGTAGTATTACATTTATCCTTTATTCTTTAACACTTTTTTCTTCTGGGAATTAATAAAGTATTCTGTTTAATTTACAATATGGCCTTATGCAGGAACATCACAAGCCTGTCAAACCTATAAACAGAACACTGATGTCGTGTCATTTTTTTTGTTGTCTGTTAGTTTTGTTCATATTTGGCTTTTCTAGATTTTCAATCGCAAAGTTGGATAGGGTTTAAAAACCCTGTTCTATTATGTTTTGTGGTTGATAAATTTGTTCAGAACTTCCTTTTTTTTTCATTATACATTTTTCTCTAAATCATTCATTTCAAGCTTGCCTGCCATTTTGTCTGTTAAATAGCTTGTGAGTCCTATATATTTTAGTAATAAGCTATTATTTTCAGAGCAGAAAACAAGGACGCTTGGGTGATTTTCACATTTTAAAACTTAAATAATAAAAAATTTATGTACATCATTGAAAAAGAAGACACAAATAAATACGAAGTGACTGACATTGTCAAATTAGTATTACAAATTTTATTCAGTCTTGTAACTCGAAAAATCCAGTAATTTACAAAAGAAAAATGTACACATCAACTACATACAAACTGCATCAGGAATATATTTATTTAACACATAACATAATGGAGGCATTTTCTTTTTTTTTCTAGTAATTTTAGAAGTTGTCATACTAAATAAGGCTGTTGGTTGAATTACAGCACTTGTATAGAATTGTGAGGAATGAAGCACATTTGTGTCTTATGAATTCCATTGCTTGTGGTGTTTTTTGCAGGTGGTGCAACAGGCACCTCAGGGTCTTGTGGAGTTTACAATGATGGGCACAAAAATGCGTTTACCCTTCAAAATAGATGATGTGATCTCTCAGGCTACCATGATGATTGGAGACAAGGTTGAGTTCAACATCGCTACCAACCGACAAACCAGAGAGTTGCATGCCATTAATATTAAAATTAGTCCTGAAACTTTTCATACAGTGTCTCAAGAGCAACGCAAGATGGTAAGTCTTAATTGGGAATTTGCTACTCCTCCAAATCTTCAATATAGTCATAGACTAAGAATGCTCTTTTCTGTGTAATGAGACATGAACAATGGAGAAAGAAGGAAGTGTGTACAAATGGACTGGTACTGTATATATTTGTATATGTATGTAAATTTATTTCTCATCCAGGGTGTGGTTGTAAAATTGGATGCTAATTCTGGGTTTATCAAGACCCAGCATACCACACAACTAAGTTTTAACCTGTCTGAGGTTTTGGATGATGCCCAACTCACTCTGTCAGAAAAGGTTGAATTTACATTAGTGGTGGTAAGTTTCTTTATGAAAAAGCAAGGTTTATTACAGTTTATATTTTATCATTTTCTTAAATACTGTACAATGGCATTACATTAAGCAAAATTAATATAATTTAAAATGTCAACTTTCCGAGAATGAGGAAACTGAGAAGAGCGAATATGCTATTCGAATTAGGAGGCTAAATGAGAGTGTCCTCACATCAGTGCCCAAAATAGAAGAGAAGAAAGATGAGGTACCATTATCTTTTTTTAAGTAATATGTTAAATGATAATTTGTGTAATACTGATTTTTTTTTATATTAACTTGTATTTGCAGAAGAAAATGACAATCAATTTGACAATGAACCCAAATGAGCTGGTGGAGGATCAGTTGAAAGTGGAGAGGAAAACTGATTTACTAAGCTCAGAGTGAGTAACTAAAGATACAATCCTTGATTTTTATTTTAAATAATTGAGAACCTTAGAATTTGAGGTAGAAGGGTGACATATGGCCCTTTTTTTCCACTTGCACTTGTACCCTGACTACTAAGGTTTATGTGTCTAAGCCAGAACATTAAAATATTACAGAACATTCAAACCAAATTACAAATGAAATATAACACGTGGAAACATTAAACTACATGAGCTCTGTTCATCCATAGACAGCTTATAGATTCAAATACAAAACCATCTTTTGTAGACTCTTCTGACTTTTGTGCTGAAATTGAAACTTTGCATTCAATTGGCTAAAGCCAGTTATCTCAAGCATCCAAATAAATCAGTTTCAGATTTATTAACTATATGTCATTAAAATAAAAAGGGAAAAGAATCATCAGCGAGGTAAATATCATTGTATCTGTCTTGACATGAGAGAGATGTTTGATTCATGATAATTGGTAACTATCTGAATTCATACTAAAGAGCTTTTAAATCATCAGTGAACACCAAGCGTAAAACATCCTCAGTCCAACCCTGTGGTCCTTATTTTTCGAATGATTACAACTAATCTTTTACTTTTTATTTCTAAACCCACATTTAATAAAGCAATAAGGCATGAGAAGAAGTGCACAATTGTAAATAAATGAGTGCCTCATTACTTTTATAAAATGTTACAAAAATGCTATAATAAAAAAACATGCATTTGTTGAATGCAAAAACTTTAATAAACTGGTCTTCCATGAGGTAATCTAGTATGATTTTTGAAGTGAGCATTTACCCATTTTATAAAAATATTTTTGTGAAATGCATATGCTTAAATGCTGAATTGTGCCAGCTGCTGACTGTATCTCATCTAACTTTCTGCTCGAGAGGGTGTGCATTATTATAAATAATAATGTTGTAATAATCTGGCCAATTGTTTGTGTGTGTATATATGAATTGTGTGTGTGAATATAATGCTATCCTCATTGTGGAAAAATACAGCCACATACTTATTCATCATGCAGTGTGTGTATATATGTATATATATATATATATATATATATATATATATATATATATATATATATATATATATATATATATATATATATATATATTGGAGAACTAACCTTTAGATCTTCTGCAGATGTAAGATTTCTCTTCAGGTGAGGTCTCCAACACTGTTTGCAAAAATGCAGCCCCAAACTTGCAAGAAACCTCCACCATGTTTCACACCAGAGCACCTACTGCCATTTTTCTGCACGCTAGTTCCATTGTTTTCGTGCATGCTTCAGCTGCTTGGCCTTGTTTTCATGTCAGAGGAATGGCATTTTGGCTGCAATTCTTCTATGAAGACCACTTCTGGCCAGACTTCTTCGGACAGTCAATGGGTATACCAGTGTTCCACTGGTTTCTGCCAGTTCTGAGGTGATGGCATGGTTGAACATCCTCCGATTTCAAAGGGAAATAATATTGATGTGTCTTTTATCTGCTGCACTAAGTTTCCTTGGCCGACCACTGCGTCTACAATCCTCAGCGTTGCCCGTTTATTTGTGCATCTTCAAAATAGCTTAAACAGCACATCTTAAAACCACAGTCTGCTTAGAAATTCTGCTGGAAGAAACCTTGCTGAAGCAGTATAACTACCATGTGTCTTGTTTGCTGTGTTCAGTCTTGCCATGGTGTATGACCTGTGACCTAAAACTGTCTTCCACAACCTCAGCCTTCTAGCAGAGTTGAAGCCTCCTACACAGCTATATCTGTTTCACTTAATGACTGTGTTTCAACCTACTTAATGACTGTGTTTCAACCTACTGATGATCATTAGCCCCTGTTTGGTGTAATTGGTTGATCATACACTTCACTATAATCCTATAAAATCCCTTACTTTGTGCAAATGTACCTGTTGATGCTGGTTTGAAGGCAAAGGGTAGTTACAACAAATATTGGTTTGATTGCATTTTGTAACTTGATAGAAATAAACAATTATTACTTATATTTTAAAAAAGTATATACAGTGCCTTGCGAAAGTATTCATCCCCCTTTATATTTTACACATTTTGTTACCTCACAACCTGGAATTCAAAGGGAATATTTGAGGGTCTGCATCATTTAATTTACAGACCATGCCTACAACTTTCAACATTTAACATTTTTTTGTAGAGCCACCTTTTGCAGCAATTACAGCTGCAAGTCGCTTTGGATAAGTCTCTATGAGCTTGCCGCTGGAATTTTTGCCAATTCCTCATGGCAAAACTGCTCCAGCTCTTTTAAGTTAGATGGTTTCCGTTGGTAAACAGCAATCTTCAAGTCTGACCACAGATTCTCAATTGGATTAAGGTCTGGGCTTTGACTAGGCCATTCCGATATGTTTACACGTTTCCTCTTAAACCACTCAAGTGTTGCTTTAGCAGTATGCGTTGGGTCATTGTCCTGTTGGAAGGTAAAATAAAATAAAGCCCAGCTCTATGGAGTGTACGGCTTATTCAGGTTATATGGACAGATACTCCAGTCTCTGCTTGGGAACTCTGCAGCTCCTTCAGGGTTACCTTTGGTCTCTGTGCTGCCTCTCTGATTAATGCCCTCCTTGACCGGGCTGAGAGTTTTGGTGGGCAGCCCTCTCTTGGCAGGTTTGTTGTGGTACCATGTTCTTTCCATTTGATGATGATGGATTTGATGGTGCTCCTAGGGATCATCAGAGATTTGGATATTTTTTTATAACCCAACCCTGACTTATACTTCTCTACAAATTTATCCCTGACTTGCTTGGAGAGCTCCTTGGTCTTCATGGTGTTGTTTGGTTAGCTTAATGGTGTTGCAGGTTCTGGGGCCTTTCAGAAAAGGTGTGTATATGCTGACTGATCATTGTGACACTTAGATTGGACACAGGTGGCCTTAATTTCACTAAGCATGTGACTTCTGAAGGTAATTGGTTGCACCAGAACTTTTTAGGGGCTTCATAACAAAGGGGGTGAATACATATGCACATGCCAATTTTCAGTTTTTTTATTTTCATATTCTTTATATACATATATTTTTTTCTCATTTCACTTCTAAAACATAGACTATTCTGTTTAGATGCATCACATTCAATTCAGATAAAAAAAAATACATACAGGTTGTAATGTAGTAAAATAGGGAAAAATCCAAAGGGGTGAATATTTTTGCAAGGTACTGTATGTATGATTGTTTGTGTGATGTAGGATTGAATCTAACCTAAATAAATAAACATACCTGGATTATATTCCCTTACTTTTTTTTTTTTTTTTTTTTTTTTTTTTTTTTGATTAAGGGATTCACAAATTAAGTCCGCTGTGTCAGTCAAAAAAGAGGATAGGAGCAGGGACGGAGGCCAGGAACGAAAATTGGATGGAAGCCGGGACAGAACCCGGGAGAGTGGCCGCGAAAGAAGCCGCGAAAGAAGCCGTCGCAGACACAGTCGAAGCAGCAGTCGTAGTCGGGACAGCAGTAATTACAGGAGACAAAGGAGTTCCAGTCATGACAGAAGCTCCAGAACTCATAGGCGGAGTCGTAGCCGCAGCAGAGATCGCTCACGTAGATACAGCCGCAGTAGAAGTAGGGAAAAGTACAATCGAAGCCACAGACGTATAAGTCGCAGCCCAGATTTCAGGGAAAAGCATCGGAGCAGAAGACGAATCCGAAGCCCTGATCATAAGTCCTCAAAGAAAACAGAGGCAACGAGTCCTGATGCACATGGGGCAGAGACTGTAGATGGTGAATTACTGAAAAAACGGAATGAATTATTGGCACTTAATGAGTTAATTGCTCGTAGAAAAGCAATCATTGCTATGGAACAAAGTTCTTTGACTTGTACAGATTCACTTAAAGTAGATGGTCAATGTAAGCTTTTAACACTTGGTGATGGGCAGAAAACCTCACATGAGAACCCATGGGTCCCTGAGCAAAAGCCAGTCAAGTCTATATTGAAGAAACATTCTGAAGCCGCCACTGTTTTACAAAATAAGGTCTGTACGTCTACATCCTGTTTATATAAAGAAACATGCACTGTGCACTATTGTCATTGATTTTCATTTATTTTCTCTAAAGGTCCAGAAAATACACGACAATGCAGAACTAGTAGAATATCAGAAAAACTATGTTTCCAGTCATGCTTTGTCGGCTGACTCTGAAGCGTTGTGGTTCAGTCAGAGTTCAAAAACTGAGCTTGCGGATCCAGAACTAATGAGGAAAAAAAAGCAATTACAGGATCTGAGTGAATCGATAGCACGTAAAAGAGCAATTCTGGCCATGGAACAAAGTGCTAAAAAGATCAAAATTGAATACAATGATGGCGATGAAGATGATGAAGAGGACAACTTTAAAAGGACCAAAACCTGGATACCTAAAAATAAATCAAATCCACAGCCAAAGAAGTCCATTTTGAAGACACGATCAGGAACACGCGATGGCAGTTCTCAGGTCTGTGTTGTCATTTGTGTAAATATGTATAATAATGAAGTTGTGGAATGAAGAAGGAAATGAATAGTTTTTTCCTTCTACGGTTTGTACTCCACAAACTGCCACAGTTTGGAGAGTATTTCAAGATACAACCTAGACAGAGCATGAATTTGTTTTGTATATGGTCTAAATAGAGTAAATTATACAGACACCTACACTATAATGCCAAAAGTATTGAGTCCTTCATCCAATAATTGCATCCAGGTTTTTCAATCACTTCTGTGGCCACAGACTGCCTCTACAAGCTCAGCCACATTGAAAACAGAAGTTCTGCAGAGTCAATCGCTAAAGACACCACAAACTTCCATGTGGCCTTCTTTGTAGCTCAAGAAAAGTGTATAAAGAGCTTCATGGAATTGGTTTCCATGGCTGAGCAGCTGCAGCCAAGTCTTCCATCACTTGCTCTAAAGCAGTAGAAAGTCAAAGTAATGAATCACGTTTCTCCAGCTGGAAATCTTATGGCTCAATCTGAGTTTGGCAGTTGCCAGGGGAACAGCTCCTGTCTGACTGTTTCGTTCCAATTGTAAAGTTTAGTTTGGAAGGATTGTGGTGTTGTGGTGTTTTCCAGGAGTTCTAATGAATGGAACATAATGCTTCAGCATATTAAGACATTTTGGACAATTTAATGATCCCAACTTCATGGGTACAATTTAGGGAAGGTTACTTCCTGTTCCAGCATGACACACCAGCGCACAAAGCAAGGTCAATAAAGATAAACAAGTTTCGCATGAAAGACTGGCCTGCACAGTCTGACTTTGACTGGCCTCAAACCTGTAGAATACCTCTGGATTCATTCAGAGTGGAGACTGCGAGTCATGGCCTTTCATCGAACATCAGTGTCTGACCTCAAATATGCTCTTTTGAAGGAAGGATCAGAAATGGCCATAACACTCTTAAACCTCATGGAAAGCCATCTCAGAAGAGTTGTTATAGCCGCAGAAGGTGATCACATCAAACCTAATGTATTAAGAATGGAATGTCATTCAAGTTCATATGCGTGAAAAGGCAGATGGCCGAATACTTTTGGCAACATAGTGTATGTAGCACATATTTCTTTGGAATCTTAAGTTTAGTCACATGAAAAGGAAATCTAATCATTTAAAGGTTTTCTGTTTTTCTTACACACATTTACCATCAGTTCCTTAACTGATGTGAAAAAGTATCAATAGATATAACATGTTCTTTTGTTTTACAGAAGGATATGACACCAGCTGATCAATATGACCATGATCATACTCTGTTTTCACTTTCTCAAACTCAAGATGATTACACTGTTTTCACCAAAAGCTCTGAGCCCTCTTGTACCCAATCTAGAAAAGCCCACAGTCCTTCCCCTAGTACTCCCAAACTATTCCAGAAAATTCTAAATAAGGTTTCTGCTCGGTCACATGCAGACATGTGTTCTCCCTGGCCAGCTGGCCAGCAATCTTGTCCATCTGCTAATCATTCTCAAAATCCCCACTTTTCTCAACAGGCTTCTGTTCCGGCCCATGAGTCATCTACTTTAGGACAAAAGAGTGGACTGACAAAGCAGATGGAACGTTTTCTAGGCGCCTTAAATAGGGCGGATTCAAGATTGTTGTCTTCCCTAATGCAAGAGCCTAAAAATGATTCTTCTAGTCTGCCATCTCTGGGCAGCTCACAGAGAGCGGACTGTGAGATATCCAGCAAAGAGGAGTTGTATGATCCCTTCAGTGCAACAGATGACTATACTGATCCTCAGCCATTTATTGGGAATAATAATATGAATCCTATGCAGCGACAAATTAAACCCAATTTGGATGACTATACTCAAGATGATCTACTACCACATGAACGAGCTTTACAAGATGGCAGTGGATTTTCCAAAATTGTGGGAATGAAATATGGGATGAATGCTATGACAAATAATCCATTTCCCTTTGAAGAGATGACTGCTTCCAGCAATCGAAGGTCATCCTCAGATGATGCTTTTGTAAAGGACAAATATCTGTATAATTTGTCTGAGGAACATTATGATCCATTTTGTGAGGAAGAGAAGCATCCTCCTGACTTATTTTCAACACCATATTCACATGCACAAGGCTCAAATGCAGAGGATGACAAAATATCTGAAAGGCAAGTGGAGCTTGAAGGCAGAGCAGAAAACAGGCTTGGCCCAGTGCTTCAGAAATCAGAAGATGTCTCTGAAGATCAGGAAAGTAAAGAAGGGCAGTATCAGAAACTACAGGATCTACTGCAAACTATTGGTCTCCATCTAGACACGACAGAAGTCAACAAGTTGGCCGACCGAACAAGGGAGCGTTTGTATGGCAAGAAGACCAATTCACAGAGTGCTTCAGGTCACTCACTGGAGAAGAAAAATGAAAAAGCAGGGAGTAGGTATGTGAGAAGAGGCAGTAGTGCTTCAACCGACTCTGATGGGGTT
This sequence comes from Corydoras maculifer, assembly GCA_019802435.1. Lineage (NCBI taxonomy): Eukaryota > Metazoa > Chordata > Actinopteri > Siluriformes > Callichthyidae > Corydoras > Corydoras maculifer. The sequence continues at coordinate 324,396 of JAFMOD010000880.1, read as the reverse complement.
GTTTCTGTTTCCCCTGCAAAAGCTTCGAAGCGTGAGGTTTACATGAGCTATTTGGACTCTATTAGACACAGTCATGGTGAATCTGCGGGCAAGGAGAGTGAACTAGTAAAACTAAAAAGAACAATAATCAACAATCCAGATGTGAGACAAGTTACTTTAGAGCCAAGTCCACAGATCACGCCCACCTCTTATGAGCCTTCGTTGTCAGCTCAACCAGTGGGATCCATGTATACTTCGAGTACCAGCGCTTATACCCCAACGGAACAATATTCCTGGGGAATGAATTATGCTTCAAATCCGAATCAAAATACCACACTTGTACGACCTTATAGTGTAGCTCCTCTGAATAATCAGCAGAACATTTCTTGTTATCAGATGCCCTATTCTTATTTACCACCTAGCTATGATACTTATGGGACATCGAACAACCTTCCACCCATAATGTCACCAAACCCTGTCCAGGGCTACCAATCAGTCTCTTCATTATCCACTCCAGGTTTATTTGGCACATCACCTACTTCTACTTACCCTTCGGCGTCTGTGCAATTTGGCACTGGTATGTTGTCACATGGCTCAGATTACACCACTCAGCAGCCAGCGGCAAAACCCACAGTCCCCCACCGATACCTCACACAAATAAAAACCATAAACACAAAAGTAAAACCTCCTGTCGAGTCGCTAATCACCAAAGAGTCGCTTAAAAGTAATCTAATGGAAAAACAGGAGACCCAGAACACCAATACTGAGGTTGAGTCTACAGCTGCCCTTATAGCAGAGGATGACATCAAGGCTAAGCAAAAGAAAAGGGTATGTTAGCTTTTTCATAGCTAATGGGGACTATTTGTAATTTTCTGAATGTCAAACAGTTGGATTCTAGATAAATACTGTTAAGTGTGACCGTCCAGCATTTAGTTTTATGCTGTATGTATATATTCTGTACTAATACTGGAGAGATCCTTTGTACATTCTTATTCTGAGCAGTTGGAGCAGTTTAACCAAAGGATGAGACAGAAGAAGGAACAGCAAATGGAAGCCCAGAGAATTCGTGGTGAAGGCCAAAAGTTATTACCAGGTATCAGAGGATTAGTTATGACATCTAGATATTTAGATGCGTTTGTAACATGGGCAGAATATCTGCCGTAATAATAAGACCCAGCCTTAGTATTTCAAATCCAGTTTCAAGAGAATGTTAGACCAGCAGTACTAGTATTAACCTTTTTAAGTGCAGCTTGTATTTAAGTAATGTGGAAGGCTGTAGTTTTGTATTTGTATAGTAATTAGTAACTCTTACAACCCCCCCCCCCTCCAAAAAAGCCTAAAATGTTATAAAATGAATGAATGTATTTAAATCTTTTTTTAACTGACATTAAAAAAATGTTTTAATCATTTGCTAAAATAAATAATTTAAAAAAAAGGTAATTTTATTTCTCATTAATGTACACTCAGCACCCCATCTTGACAGAAAAAAAAACAGAAATGTAGAGATCTTTGTAAATTTATTAAAAAAAGAAAAACTGAAATCACATGGTCTATAAGTATGCAGACCCTTTGCTCAATATCGAGTAGAACCACCTTTTAAGCTAGTGCAGCTATGAGTCTTCTTGGGAATGATATGATGTAATTGGGGGATTCTGCATCTCTGAAACTCAGACACTGTGATCTTTGGGATCTTCTTTATCTTTCCATCAATCTAATCCAGTCCAATCAGTTTAATTTAACACAGCTTGACTCCAACGAGTAGAAACATCTCAAAGAGGTTCAGAAGAAATCGACAGCATGTATGTTAAATATGAATGTCACAGCAAATGGTCTAAATATACTTATGACCATGTCAGATTTCAGTTTTTGTTTTTTTGTTTTTAATAAATTTGTAAACATTTCTATGTTTCTCTCTCTTTCAAGATGGGGTGCTGAGTGTACGTGTAATGAGAAATGAAATGAGCGTTTTTGAGCAAATGGCTGCAATAAAACAAAGGTTGAAAAATTTAAAGTGGCCGGAATAATTTTTGTACCCACTGTTTGTAATGATTAAGAAAGATCATGATAACTCATTGATGAACATGCCTCTGTCCCAGCTTCTTGAGTTTGTCAGTTTCTTTATAATATATGCTTGTTTTGTTTTTTGGCTTTACTATACTTTTTGGAAATTTGGGCTGTAATTAAGATGTCTTTTCCAGGGTTGGACAGACAAATGCAGTTGTAGGCAGATAATTTACCCATTTCCCTAACAGAGATATTTTAGTTTTTTCCAACATGTGAGATTCAGTACGCATCAAACAATAATCACCATGCGGTCACATTGAGAGCAGGAAGAAAATCCTGTAAAAAGGAGCTGAGGTTAAGGACTGAAGTAAAGTGGAGTTATTGAAGTTAGACAAGAGTTTATAGTCAGAGATCCAGTCCTGAATTTCGCTTTTTCAGGTGAGTGTTTTTTCTCATAGATATGCATTACTTTAGCATTTTGAAATATAGCTAATGTGTGAGTTCATGCCAGCTGCATCATTTATGCAGTAAGGCTGCTCACATTTTTCAGGGGTAAAAAAACATCTCAGACATCCCTTTGGTGGGATTTGGATCACTGTACTCATTTTCCATGCAGCAATCCCCAATTAAAGCAGATCTGAATGTAGAAATGTAGTCACGTAACTGAACCCATATGTTACCCATATTGATAAAAGCTAAAATAAACATACTCTGACTACTGCACCATGTCAGATACTCATTTTACAGACATATGGGAATAGGAATACTGTTTGGTGAATTTATTTGGTAAAAGTACTCTTTTTGTTTAGTGGGCTTAGGTTGTAACCTTTCTCAGTTATCCATTAGTTAGATTTCTAGTCACTTATTGTTCTTAGTCAGCCTCTCACCCCATCTGTCACTGAAAATGACAGGTACTTTGCAATCACTGACATTTGTATTGTGATAGACCTTTTTCAACACTCATCACTGCAGTGTGGTGCCAGCTTCTTTTGCTTTTTTTCTGCTTTTGTCATTGTTAGAGCAAGGTTACATAGTGATGTGAACTGTAACATTTTGATAGTGAATAGGATCACGCACCACAATTTTTCTGACCTTCAACTTTGACTATATGTATTAAAGGGCTTTGTGATTTATCTGGTGTGATACTAACATACACCACATTTCCCTTTTGCATGTGGGTTACACTTCAACAGCATCAGCTCTTTGTGATGTCACTATGTTCAAGCTGCAGCAGACTTAAAGTTTGTGGGCTGCACGCTTTTGTAGTTTAGGCTTTAATTTCTAGTTTATGGTTAAAAGCATTGAACTAAAAAGAAACAACATAGCAGCAATGTCAAGTGGTCTTACGGTCTGAGACAGACATTTATGATGTTATTCGGGTTGAAAGGTAAGAAAATGAGTTTAAGCTCATTCAAAATACAGTCATTTACGAAACATGCAACTCCAAGCAATGGCGTGTAAATGACTGATTCGTTTAGCAACATTTAGGACTGTACTAATCAGACTTTTTGCAGGTAATGTTTCATCTGTATTTTCACAGAAAATAACCAGAAAGAAGTCAAGAACGTGTGGATATGTGGCCACTCTCTCATCTTTTGGGCTGAGAAGAGGGCCACATCTCCTGAACTAGGTATGCAGCTTGGTATGGACCCCAACACCGTGCGCATATGGTGGAAGGGGGTACAGGGTATGACTTGGGAACAGCTTCTGCCCCAGCTGCACCAGCTCAAGGACAACTGGCCCAAACCAGACGTGATCCTCATTCATCTGGGAGGAAATGACATTGGCAAGTCCACTCCAGAGGACTTTGTAGCATCTGTGCACAAAGACCTAATTTCACTAAAGAGCATATTTCCTCACTGTCTCCTCGTTTGGTCTGACATCCTGCCTCGCAAATTCTGGAGGCACTCTGATGACAGCTCTGCAGTGAATGAGACGCGGGCAGCCATCAACATAGCCTTGCACGGCATCCTCTTGGCGCTCGGTGGCTCTTCACTGACTCATGAGAACATAAAGCCTACACTGGACTCTGGCTTCTACAGACCAGATGGAGTTCACTTATCTGGTAAGGGAATTGATACTTTCAATTTGAACATGCAAGACTTCCTTGAGAAATGGGAAAATGAGCTCAATAATGCAGAGACTTCTGAAGGATAAGTCAAGTTTTAGAGGTAATAGTTTTGCTTTTAGAAGCATTTGCTTCTTTAAAGCAAATCAACTCTTGTATTTTCTCTCTTTTTATTGTCAATCCTGAATAGCAGTCTACATTTATAAATAAAATGTAATCCCATTTTTCTCAACGTGTTAAACATTTCTGTAATTCTGTTTTCGTTAGTGTCATTTACTCTCATTTTGATAATGTTTAATGTTTTTTAATTATTTACTGTTTTTAAAACAAAAAAATCCATTAAAAAGACTTTTCTGAGAGTCCTTTCTTTGTGTATGCTGAACACATGCATTAGATTAATTCTCTTTCTCAAATAATTTGTGCTTTATCTTTCGTTCCCCTCTGCTTCTTTTTTTTCTAAATATTTTCTTTCCAGTTTTTAAAAGTATAAAACAACTTCAGATTTTATTCTCATCACGCAGAACGCTTGGATGAAAAAGTGGAACGTTCTGTCATCTAATTGCAATAAACAGGAGGTCCATGGTAAAAGACCGGGGTTCCCTTTAAAGGTTTTTTTCTGGACCAAACAGTTGTAGAGACATTTTTTAAGAGAAACTATGTACTTTAGAGGTTCTTCCCTTAAAGGATTATTTCTGTTACTGTTTACAGTATGAATGAATGCAAGGTTAAGTTATTAGTATCTTGTTTAGCCTGTGGTTGATGCTTAACATAAAGATGGGGATTGTGCTCTAATTTACATGGCTTGCACTGCCATTTTGCTTCACAGCTCTTAGAATTGCTTTTTTACACTTTAAAAGGGCTTCATTTCCAGTGAGAATTGAACTTTGGTGTAAACACAGAAAATAGGCTCTATGGTATGGGACTATATTGTTTCTCTCAAAACTTTATGATAAGTTAAAGTATATTTGTATAGTTCTCATTAGTTAAAAATTACATTGGATTTCCTCCTTCGCACATAGACTCATTTCCAAGTGCATGCTTTCTAGAGTACATTAGTTACATGGCAAATGCTTTATACAGATATTGTAAACTACTGTACATCACCATACACTTATGTTACAAAAGATCTGCTTGGGCTGTTAGTCTTCTGAAGTTACAAAGAAATCCCTTTAAAAAGTTCTGCAAATATTTAGCACATTTTCCTGGCCAATAGAAGTTACTTTCTCCAACAGTTCTAAACGCTGTGGATTAAAATTGTGGCCTGTGAACTAGAGAGAGTAAATTGCTTCAGGTGTGAATTTGTGTGCTTTCTTGTTTGTTTGTTCACAGTATCTAACATTTGCACGAGCACCATCACAGACTGCTGCACTCCCACATTAATGTAATTAGTACAAGTGGCTTGGATAATTGGCAATATTACAAGTGTATTTAAAAGATGCAAAACACAACAACTGTACCTGTTTGCGGTTGTCCTTAGGGTCTTAAACCATTATCTAATGATAAAATGGACCAACAGACTTTGCACTTAGTTATTGTATAAGTGCATCTATATGGTAAATGATTTTTTTTTTAAAGCAAGTTTGAAAGCATTAACTCATACTTAATTGTTTTTAAGTTTTAGGTGACATCTTTAGGGAGACCCTCTATTTGTTTCAGCATCTGTGAACAAAACTGGGTCCATGTACACATCGGCTGATATCATTGAAATGGAATTCCTGAAACCGGAGCAACGATTTTGAGCCTCTTTTTTTTTTTTTTTTTTTTTTTTTTTTTATACACTTCAGAAGTGTCACAGATTTCAACAAATGCATTCTGACATCTTGGAGAACATTCATAAAAAGACTGGAGCTTGTAACAGCAACAAAGTGGAACACCAGAATGTATCGTAAGAAAATAATGTTGCCTCACACTATGTATCATGGTCTGTTAACGTCGTACTTGCCATATACTGTATTTTCCTTCTTAGTAGAATGGTGTACAATTCTCTATATTGCAAGGTTTTGATCTGCTAATGTCTGTAATTAAAACTGCAGCTGCTTACTTCTCTGTATAACAAACTGTTTTATAAATAATAAAGAAAATGTATTTCTGTATAAATAAATTGTGTCTTCTGAACTAGTTAATTAAAGATGAAAATATATACAAAGGTGTTCTTTTAAAATAAAGCTATAGTGCTGCTATGAAAACACATGAATAGGCAATATTGGAGCCTGGATTTCTATTGGACTGCAGGATGCCGCCAAACGAACTACTGTATATAATTTTCCAATTTTTCGTTTTTCTGATTGTTAAATACACCTAATCACTACACAATTTGTACAAAGCTGTCCTAAACTGTTAATGCTGCCGGCCCGCTCAAGGAGGATGCGATCCCCACTGAACCTTGGTCTTCCCAAGGTTTCTTCCTTAAAATAACAACATAATGGGGAGGTATTTTTCTTGAAAAAATCTCATAGTCTAAACTTCACATCTTTTTACTGAAACTAACGAGACTAATTTGATCTGATGTGACCCGATGCCTGATTAATATATATATATATATATATATATATATATATATATATATATATATATTTATTCATTCATTATCTTCCGCTTTTTCCTATATTAGGGTCGCGGTGGGGTTCCCCATGCACATCCAGGGGAGAACGTTTCGGGCGCTGGGCAGATACACCCAGGACAGGGCGCCAATCTATCCCTGGGCACACATTCACACAGACACGCACGCATACATCTATATGGGGCAATTTGGAGAATTCAATTGACTTGATCCATGTTTTTGGACTGTGGGAGGAAACCGGAGAACCCGGAGGAAACCCACGCAGACACGGGGAGAACATGGAAACTCCACCCAGATGGGAATTCGAACCGGGAATCCCTAGTGCTGAGAGGCGAATGTGCTAACCACTAAGCCACCGTGCTGCTTAATATATATATAATCTCACAAAATTAATCATTTTTGAAGGTGTAGTAAAAACTTTAGGAAGGAATAATTGCTTAATGGTTGGGCATTGAGATATTCCTATAAAGGTTGTTCATATCCTTAAATCCTGTTGCTCCGGTCATCCTGTATCATGCCAGACCTTGTACTATGACCCCCAACAATCAAATTAGGATACTTGTAAGTTGCTTACAATAAAATAGTCTGACAATGACTATGCTATATATAGGACACTTAGAAACTTATTTCTGGTGAAAGGCATTATGTGACCATGAACTCACTGGCTATATTATTAGGTCCCCCTTGTTTCCAGTTTTTTTATTTACAAAATGTCAAGTTCAGCTTATGACATAGATGCACTTCAGGATTCTACAAATACACATTTTATCTAGTGTGTTATTCCCTTTTACAATGTTCTTTAATAATCAGGACCACCACTGGCCATGCATTTATTTGTAGATGATTCTCAACTTTGCAGTGACATTGACGTGTTATGCTGGTATGAGTTTGAACACAGCAGACTTTTAACTGTACTTGCTGTGCACGCTGTTAGACAGACTGCTTCATTTTGCAAATGTAAATTCAGACATGGCAGATTATTCCCAGTGTGACAATGTCACTGAGGTGTTTAAAAACTCCCACTGAACTACTGGTACTACTGCAAAACACACTAAAACACCATCACTGCAGCCATGTCACTGCAGTGCTGAGAATCATCCACCACCCAAATCTTACAAATAAGGGTAAAAGTGTGTGTTTCCTATACAAATCCACAGTTACTTTGATTACCATGACATTTGACATACTTACTCTTCAAAGTTCTGTAGAGGTTTATATACTCTTTACAAATACCAACAAGCGGCTCAAGATGTCTCACTGCCGCTACATGGTTCGAGTAACACCACTGATTGGTCACCAAGAATGATTAGTGCTAATGTGCTCAGGGGAAACTTATTTTTATGTGAATTGGAAGTTGTTTGTTTGGGTGTTTTTATATGAGTGATTTAAATAAAAAAAGTTCCAGGTTCAAATCCCAATCTGGGTGGTGTTTCCATGTTCTCCCCATGTCCGTGTGGGTTTCCTCCTAGTTCTCCGTTTCCTCCCACAGTCCAAAAACATGGATTCATGGTAAATTGAATGCTCTCAACTGCCCCATATAGTGTGTCTGTGTGAGTAAATGTGTGCTAGTGATAGATTGGCACCCTGTCCTGGGTGTATCTGCCCAGTGCCCGAAACGTTCTCCCCTGGATGGACATTTCTCTCGAACCTAGTAAAGGATTAAGCGGAAGACAATAAATAATAAAAAAAAAAACACCAATAGTTGAGGAATTGCACGTAAATGAAGGTTTATACTGTCAATACAGTGTAAATTTGAGTATACATCTAAACTCCAACGTTTAGAGAGTTAAACAAATTATTTATAATGAAGCAGCTGGACTACAGTCTTTATTTATAGAACTATAAAGTACATTATATATTTAATGGTAAGTGTAAATAATGAGTATGCAAACAATATTATAAAGGAACACAAAAACACTGTTCTAACTTAGGTCAGAAAAACAACGATAACAGCTTTCTTTTTACTCGCTATTGAGTGCGTCACTTCCTGTTAGTGTTGGGGAATGGAGGTGCAGGAAGAAAGAAGAGCCCGGTTGTGTTATAGTGCGGCGTGTTTGGGAGTTTGCAGTGTTTTTTGTTGTACTTTGGGAGTTTGGCTGCTTTATGCAGAAAGAAGCGGTCCGTGCATCAGGCACTTATTTTAGCCCGGGGTTTAGAGTGGACGGGCGGCGTTATGTACCGCGGCGGTAGGCCGCACAGTGGGGGTTACGGTGCTCCGGCGCCGCAGGGCTTCCATCACTCTTTCTACCGAGATCCGTACCGGGACTACGACGGCTTCCCGCCCAACTACCACCGAGGACCCCGCGACGACCACCGAGGACCCCGCGTAGACTACCGAGGACCCCGCGCCGACCACCGGGTACCCCGGGACGACCACCGAGGCATCAGACCTCCTCACAGAGACTACAGAGACAGCCATGTAGGTCTCCTGCACTCACTGTCACCCAACCTGACTGCTAAGTCCTAAATGGAAGAGCTTTAGCCTTTATGCTTTAAATATTTAAACACATCATAATAAATGCTGGCACGGTGGCTTAGTGGTTAGTACGTTCGCCTCTCAAATGATGGGGATTCTAGGTTCCAATCCCGCGTGGGTTTCCTTCGTTCGGGTTCCCCGTTTTTCTCCCACAGTCCGAAAACTAAGGTAAATTGAATGCCTATATAGTGTGTGTGTGTGCTCAGCGATAGATTGGCGCCCTGTCTTGGATGTAGCTGCCCAGCGGCCGAAGCGTTCTGCCCTGGATGGGCATAGGGAACACCCCCACTACCCCAGTAGAGGATAAAGTGGAAGATAATGAACACATGAATAAAAAAACACCAAGCGATAAGAATTACCCGTAAATGAATGTTTACACCAGCAATACAGTGTAAACTAGAGTATATGTCTAAACTTGTTGTCCTAATGTTTAGAGAATTAAAGTAACTAACAAATTATTTGTAAAAAGGCAGCTGGAATACAGTCTTTTTTATAGAACTATAAAGTACATTATATATTTAATGGTAATATACAACATTTGGATAAAAAAAACACAAAATTTTGTTACCTTATATATTTTAGGTTTGTAAATTCACCTGTGCAATTAAGAGGATTTGAATGATCTGCCATGATTTTCTTGTTGAGGATGGGATGACCCATTAAGACTGTCATGAGCAAAGAGTGTGCAGGCTAGTGTGCACAGTAGTTACATTCAAACTGCTTATAAAGGTGCAATTGACCGGTGTACTATTACCGTAACTATGACCAATAATTATAATTATTATTACCACTTTCCAGCATGCCTTGCAGCCTGGTAATATGTGTTCTATGTTTTATGCTTTTATTATTGTTCTGTTTGGGGGAATGTGGGTTGCATGGAATATTGTACATTAGTGCTGTATGCTGTGTGTATTTGATCGTTGGAGAGGGGGTGGCTGCCAATTAGGGAAACCCTGTGTCATGTCATTGAGCCAAAGGCTGCACGAAAACCAAGTTCTCTCCTTGCTATTTGCTGGAGTGTGTTTAATAAAAGAGCAGTTTCTTTGTAAATGGTGTCCCGAAGCCAGAGTCTTTTCTATGCAGATTCCACAATATTAGCATGATGTGTGTAAACAGGTTTCTACATTAAAACTAAAATAAATAAATAAATAAATAAAGATGAATCCTGTTAGATCATGATGACCTGTCAACTGGAAAAAGTAGATCTTGGGTCAGAATAGTGTGGGCACACCTGGTATAGATGCACTGTAGTTCTACAATTCAAGGACTCCTCCTCCGGCCAGGAATTGTTAACAGGTGGAAATAATAATAGGCAGTGTTAACAGCGTGTGAATTTGTATATATTTAAAAAAATAAAATAAAATCCACAATGAAAATAAAAATTATTCTGATTCTTTGTGAAAATGAAATTACTTGAAGGGCTTTAGTGAAGCAACCTGGGAGTACTGCAACTATGTTAGTTTAATGTATATCAAGGTTCATCAAAGCTTAGTATCAGTTTATCAATGCTTCAATTTGTAAAGAATGCTAGTACCTCCCGTGGCATTTTTGACAGGGATTAGGATAAGCTATTGTCATTATAAAAAAATAAATGTATTTAGAGAATAGTCCAGAGGGCTTCCTGAACATTTTAGCATTTTAGCAACACACATCCTACTACAGATGAGCTAAGTGAAGAGGTGAAATGACAACATTGTCTGTTCCAGAATACTAACTCAGAACTGTTTAACCTGAGAACTACCTTTGTCTACAGAGGATTATTTATCTCTGCAAGTAAGTAAATGTTTTTTGTAATAATAGGTCGTTAGTTATACAAAATTACAAACAGTGACAGGAAGCTTATTCCAAAGTTGAGAAGCCCCAGTGGTTAATTTATTAATTCCAGGTACAATTGAAATTCTGGATTATTTAGTATTTTATATGTTTTTGCAGAATTTTGTTCTTAAATCAGAACCTAACTGGGAGTCAGACCAAAGTTGATAAGGCAGGGGTGATATGATCAAGCATTGGTACAAGGGGAAAAAACATTTCTAGTCATATTACTCAGTGTCTAGTAAAAAGGAGATCCAAATCAATTGACACCTACATCCTTACAGATGTAACTTATTACGTCTGATCAGAGTCTTTTACATTACACACAGTTTTAGGGACTTTTAGTTTTCTTTTTTTTTGGATCCGATTGTAAGGACATCTTTTCAGAATGTGGAAAAAGGAAATTACTTGCCCATCCACTCTTTGACCTTTTTAATTCAGCACTTGAGCTTACTGATTGAGTAAACATCAGTTAGTTTAGCAACAATGTACAACCCTGTGCATAGTAGTGAAAACTAATTCCATGATGTGGATGTATAATTAATCCCAATGGAAGCATGTATACATGGTCCAGGCACTGACAATTGTGGGACATTTACTTTACAATTTTATATGCTCTTAAGTAATTTTGTGGACTGCAGAATGTTACATTTCATAAAGAAAAAAAAGACTAAATTCAGTTTATAAATGTATCATAAAATAGACTTTTTACAAATTTTACATTAGTGACATAACTGAATTTTGCATGTGACGTATTTCATGAACACAGATGTAGGCTTATCTTCAACTTTTATACAGTTCTGATAATGTATTTATATGTTGTGTTTTTCTGAACATTTGTACAGGTATCTGCACAAGTCTGAGATGTAAATAGGCCAATTTTGTACCTGTCTAAAAAAGTAAAGAAAAAAGTGTGGGCAATTTTATAGAAACCTGCAGTGCAGCACAAGGAAAAAAGGGATTTAGCATGTATATTCTGTAGCAGCAGATAAACAGTTTGCATGCAGTTGCAATTGCAGTAATACAAAAATAACTGGATAACAGAGTAGTGGAAAACATTCTCTAGTGTGGAAAAAAAATTACCATAAATCAGTAAATCCTTCTTCTAGGTGTCAGATTAGTAGAGGTGAATTAATGATATAGGGAGTGCTTTCTTAATATATTCTGGGTCTTCTAATGCATATTGGTAAACGTTAGAAAACTAAGCCTTGCCTAAGTATTGTGACTAACCAAGTTCATCCCTTATTGGCAGCAGCTTACCCCATATGGCTAATGGACGCTTTAGGCAGAACAATGCCACAGGGTACATATAGTCATGCATTGGTTCCAGGTACAGGCCAGGCTTTCCTTGATTTTTGCCTTCTTTCTCATCAGATCCTCATTTCTTAACATATATGGGACAAGGTAGAATGTGCTTTAAACTGCACAAAATTGACTTGTCCATATGGACCATCAGACTGAATTTATGCCATCAGTTATTTGTCAAAGGAATATCAGCATCTGCATGACTGCACAGTTATTATATCTGTGTTAATTATTCATTGTCGTTTTAATATGAATGTCAGGGTTAGAAGGTGTTAGAACCTGTTAGAATGTGATAACTTATGTCCATTAAACTGGTGTAAATATGGGCTGACACTCCTGATAAACCTGGAAACAAGTTGAAGCACCTGAGCTGATTTCAAACCTGAGCAATGCAGATTTCCCCTGTGGGATAATAAAAGGCTATCTTGTCTTATCTTAATTTGGTAGAAAACTTTATCTGATTATTGACATTAGCTTTAAGCTCCACTTTCTGAATCTATTTTCTTTTCTTTATCATCAAACTTCTTTTCCACCCCTACAGAGATTTACACCTTCACCCCCTCGTAGTGGTCTCCCAGCTGACCATAGTCTTGTTATAACTGTTGGCAATGAGCTGACTAGTCATTCCCAAAGAGCAGGAACTGACATTCCCTATGCCAGGTAATGATGTTTTTTTTTTGCATGATTGAGTCAATAATAACTGTCTATTAAAAAGAGAGGATATGTACAAATGTGTTACAATTAAATAATGGAACTCTTGACATTACAAATTTAATATATATTTTATATATAGTGCATTTGTAATTAGTTAAACATTGGATTGGATCGAACACTAAATAGTTAGTTCAGAAAAAATAAACCAGATGTTTCAGTATAATGATATTTTTCTAGCTTGTACACATTGTTAGTTGATGGTTTTTCTTCACATTCTGCTTAGCTAGGACTTTGGTACATATTCACATTGTAAGATGTTAAGAAACCAGTTGTTATTTAATTCACATGTTGACATTGATGAACTATCTAGTAATATAATGTTAACGTTTACTCAGAGATTATTCTCCACAACATTTGGGCTACGATGGTCGTGCTGACAATAGCTCCAGAAAATACAGTCCCAGCCGTGGTATGAGCCGAGGATGGAGCCGCAGTCCTGACAGAACTCGCAGTAAAAGTCGGCTACGGAGCAGGAGTCGGAGTCGGAGTCATACTCGTGCGGTGAGCCGCAGCAGGGCGAGGAGTCGTGGTCACAGTAGACCTTGCAGCAGAAGTAGAAGCAGGAGCAGGGAAAAAAGCAGAGGTAGAAGCATGGTGAGAAACAGGAGCAGGCCTCGCAGTCTGGGACGGAGTCGCAGTCGGGGGCGAAGCCAGAGCAGAGACCACAGTTGGGGGAGAAGCCCCAGTGGTGACAGCAGCAGTAGCAACCACAGCAGATGCAACAGGAGAAATAAAGAAGACTTTACAGAGCTTACACAGGCTCGCCGACGTAAGGAATTAGAGGACATGCTCACAATGCCAACTAAATCAATTCTGAAAAAGCGAATTGATTCCTCTGAGACCGATTCTCCCATCATAGGGCAGGTAGGCATAGGCTAAAGTTGATTCTTTAATTAAACTAAGCTGTCTTTTTGTCATAATGTTAAAGTATTTAGAAAAAAAAAAATATTTTGGGATCTCACATGATTTTCCATTTTCCCCTATATTTTAGAACACAGATTCTCTACAAGTAAACCCAGCTGATGTTCTTTTAAAAGATACAGAAAATGTAAGTGTGGTAAACAGAAACTCGAACCCAGAACATTTGGCATCATTGCTCTCTCAACATCCTAATGCCAGTGCTGTTGAAGAGCTTGTAAGCAGACTTCAGTCAGCTAAAAAAGGTGGACATGACCTCTCTTTCTCCCATGAGAAGGGAATCCAGGAGAGTGCAGACATTATCCAACTTCTTAGTGTAATGGCTGAAACTTCAGCCCACCAACCAAGCAGAAAGACTCTTCAAGATATTGAAGATGAGGAAAAATTCCTTTATGGGGATGAAGAAGAGGGGGGCAAATCTCCAGCTAAAGAAATTACAGGAGCAACACCACCATCTCATGAACTTTACAGAAAGGAATATGGAATATCTTCCAAGTATGGATGTTCTGCTGAGGGTGAATATCCTTCTAAACAGCCTGATCATTGTTCAGCTTTGCTTAAGCAACAGTCTGATGGCGAACTTCATCAATACATTACAGGTGATGGACCCCAAGAGGCTAAAGTTAAGGAAGAAGTGGAGGAGTATGAAAAGATACAAGACCTGCTCAAGACTATTGGCCTTGATCTTGGAGTGGCTGAAATCAGCAAGATGGCAGCCAGAACACAGGAGCGCCTTCATGGCCAAAATCCTCCTATATCTTCCAGGAGACACCATTCTGACCGTAAACACAGGAGTCACAGCAGAAGTAGGAGTTCCAGTAGTAGTTGCAGTTCAAATAGCAGTTACAATAGCAACTCCAAATGTTCAAGTCACAGCAGCAAGAGATCAGTTCGTACTGAAAGACACTCTTCATGCTCAGTCAGTCAGAGTCGTAGAGAGTCTAAAGAGAACCTGTGGTCTAGTACTACTCTTCCACCTTCTGAAGTTGTAAATCCAAATCATTTCCCCACTCATCCTCTTCATCAGCTGCCTCCATATTCACAGCCACATGTACGTGGGGTTGGTCTTCCCAATTACCCTCCCCCTGGTTATGATCCTTTTGGCAATTACATTCCTTATTTGCCACAAGGTTGGCCGGTGTATCCACCACCAAGTGTGTCAGCACCACCACAAAGACCAATGGATAACTACAGAGCTCCTGCTATAGAGCGACCCTACCTTCAAGTAATCAATACAGTGTCAGATGACAGTCAGGACACTGCCAAGAAATGTAAGTGGCTTTTAAATTCAAATTATAAATAGTGTCTTTAAATTTTTCATTATTGTTTATCTTAAAATTAAGACTCTTACTATTTTGTTCTTGTAGCATTAAAGGTGGACCCAGCCCATGAAGCAACTATAGCGTGCAGTGGCAGTCAGAGGAGGGTGACTGAAGAAAGAAATAACGAGAAGCAAAAACAAAAGGTAATGCCCTTTGTGTTTTAGCAGAGTTTCTGCTTTGATGTGATATTCTCATTTTGATATTTTTAGCATCTGAGAACTTAAGAGAAAAGAGTCTGTTCAAAACAGCATGCTGGATGTCATACATCCATTATAGAAGGGTTTGTAGGGTGCACTAATGTTATTGATAAAAATCAGTTGAAAATGACATGCAGTTACACTTGGGATGTTTAGCCAAGTATGATTGAGTGGTTGTGTGTGTGTGTGTGTATGTGTATATGTATGTTGGGAGGGGGGGTGTTGCTTAACACCCATACTCGTGCTTAAGAATTTTGCAGCCAAGTTATGAAAATGTGAAAACAACCACAAATGCATTAGTGAGCCTGGTACATGTATTATACACTTTTGTTGAAATTGTGTGCTACTGACTTATCTTTTTTCTATAAACAATATAATCTAGGCGGCACGGTGGCTTAGAGTTTCCATGTTCTCCCCGTGTCTGCGTGGGTTTCCTCCGGGTTCTCCGGTTTCCTCCCACAGTCCAAAAACATGGATCAAGTTAATTGAATTCTCCAAAAATTGCCCCCTATATGTGTCTGTGTGAGTGAGTGTGTGCCCAGCGATGGATTGGCGCCCGAGACGTTCTCCCCTGGATGGGCATGGGGAACCCCACCGCGACCCTGATAGAGGATAAGCGGGAGATAATGAATGAATGAATGAATGAATGAATATAATCTATGTAGATATGCAGGTAAACATGTTTGTATACTGCATGTAATGCCAAAAAGGCTTCATTTGCAGTGCTGTCATAAAATAAAAGATGAAACACAGTAGTTTAGCTAATTAACAAGTTCTCGTATCACCTTCGACGAATATGCTAAGAATGCTCATTTTTAGCGTTTTTGGGCTGACAGAAATTGTACCGTAATTTAGATAACTATTCTATGTACTAGCAGGAAGCAGAAAACCATGTCTAAATGTGCAACCGGTTAAACCTTTTTCAAATGTGCTGCAACTGCAGAGGTCCTACACAGTACTAATAAAATGTATAGTGTACATAAGCTATATGATAATACCTCTATTACTCCCACCATGGGGAAATTCACTTAAGGCAACTGTTTGACTCGTCAGCATGCTGAGTTCACATAAAGTTAATTAACTATTTCTTTGTAGAAGGCCTCAGTTTGGTATTGTTTTGAGTAGGTCTCTGAAGAGCTGGCAAAGCTAAAGAAGGACAGAGAATCTCTTATGAGGAAAAAAGAAAGTCTAATTAAAGAATTGGAGACATTGCGCAAGCAGCAAGGTATTTCTATCTAAATGAGAAGTTTAAATTTCATTGGTTTATCTTGATTAATGATCATGCTACAGTAATGCACATAATTAACTTTAATTTAGGGGAGCTTCTAAGAAAGAAGCGAAGAGAGAAAGATGGACACAAGGACCCTATTCTCATTGAACTTGGTCGTCTTCAGGAGGATGTGATGACCCAACTCTCTCACCTACGGACTGAACACAAGGAAGCCGACACAAAATATGATGAGTTGGTGAAAGTGGCAACAATTCTGGGACTGGATCCCAAGAACATAAAGAGTTTTGGGGACCATGATCATTCAGCCCTGCGAAGAAAGTGTAAGGAGTCCAGAAGCCCTGAGAAATCAAGATCATCTCTCAACACACAGGTAGAATTTCTCAAATGGCATTGGTAAAAAAAAAAAAACTACAGTCTCAGATTTCAACAACAGTAGAATTTTTTCCACTTATTAAATAATTAATTAAAGCATACTAATATAAACAAAATAGAACATAGTATAATAACATTAACACTAGTGAAATGTTTTTATCGTAACACAAAGGAAATTGTTACAGTAATGAACTGTTACTCAAACCTTTATGATCTGTATTGTTGGCCTTGTAGCACCAGATTTAAATGCAGACAGAACAACCTGTCATCAGTATGTGATCATTTCTGCATTGTCTTATACTCACAAAGCTTAAACACAAAGTTCTTAAATATTAGATTTATAACCGTATTGACAAATGAGTGGCTCATAAAATTTGGTTAGAACTACCACCTTTTGTTTTCTACTCCAGTAAATGTAGTGTGGAGAACTAGGAAATGTGGAAAGTTTAAATTTTAAAAAGAAAGAAATTTTATGTACACAATGATAAAATTATATACATGTTTAATGGTCTAACAAAAAAATTTAAGCAAACGTGTATACGGCTGTTCTTAAATGATTAATTGTTATTTGGTAATCTGTAGATTTGCAGTTTGCTTAGTCTATAACCTTTCTCCACAAGCAAATTTTGTTCAAGATTTTAAAAAAATTGGTAGAAGTTAAATAGTTTTTTTTACCAAAAAAAAAGGCTAAACCTAGCACAGTAACATTTACGGTCATCCACTCGATAAGGGGGGGGGGGGGGGGGGGGGGGGGGGGGGGGGGGGGGGGGGGGGGGGGGGGGGGGGGGGGGGGGGGGGGGGGGGGGGGGGGGGGGGGGGGGGGGGGGGGATATATATATATATATATATATATATATATATATATATATATATATATTCATTTATTCATTCATTCATTATCTCCCGCTTATCCTCTATTATGGTCGCGGTGGGGTTCCCCATGCCCATCCAGGGGAGAACGTCTCGGGCGCTGGGCAGATAGACCCAGGACAGGGTGCCAATCCATCGCTGGGCACACACTCACTCACACAGACACACTCTAAACGGGGCAATTTTGAGAATTCAATTAACTTGATCCATGTTTTTGGACTGTGGGAGAAAACCGGAGAACCCGGAGGAAACCCACGCAGACACGGGGAGAACATGGAAACTCTACCCAGATGGGGATTCGAACCGGGAATCCGAATGTATCACACTGTGTGTGTGTGTGTTACAATACTTGTATTTTATATACAAGTAAAACTTATCACACAGCTTTAATTTCCTTAGCAAATGTAACAATGTTTTCTCTTTGCAGATTTTATTTAACGTTTGGTGTAAAGGAATGTACTAATTATATGCAGTCTAATTGCTTTCTTGTATTCCATTCAGACAGTGTTCTGATTTTATACAATGTTCATGTTTAGCATTTGTATTTTTACAATTTTGTCCTGTAATATTTGTGTATCTTCCAGTTTACTGTTTATTAGTGTTGCATTATATTGTTCTATATGTTCTATCGAGATGGAACTTTAGTACATTTGCACAGCATTACATTATCTGCTCTTTGAACCATTTATTATCTTAAATTACTTTCATGAGGTCATGTTCTGGTGAAAGAAATATCATCACCTTTTTCGTCAGTGTTTATTTTACAGACTTTAAAAACGTTACTGTCATTTCTGTTTAATACTACTAAACATTTTAGAATATTATTTTTCCAGTTTGGAATATGACTGTGGTCTGATTAAGGTATATTCTTATGATTGTGAAAACTGCCACCTCTAATTTATATCCATATACAGATCAGGTATTTACATAATTTGTTAAAACTGTTGATGGGACCGAATGTTTTAAATAAAGCAGTTTATTTATTTTCTTAAACATATACTTTTATATTTATTAGTCCGCTTGGTTTGGGCAGGCCATGGTCCTTTCTGTGTGGAGTCTGCATGTCCTCCCTGTGCCTGCACAGGTTTCTTTCTGTGATACTGGTTTCCTTCCATGTTTCGAAAACATGTCAATAGGTAAATTGGAGACAGCAAATTGCCTGTGTAACTGTGTTGCTTGTAACTGTTCTTGTCAAAAACTAGCCAGTTATGCTGTCAAACTTATAGGCAAACATTTGGTTATACTGTAGTGTAATTTTAAACTGTAGATTTAAAATGGAAAAAAAGCCTCTTGAACTATAGCTATAGGTTTAATTTCTTTTACTTATATAGCACTCTTTAAAATGGTACATTGTCTTTAAAAGCATCATGTTTTTTTATAAGAAGAGACCTTATGAGCTACAGTAGGGGACTTCTACAGGTGTAAAATATAAACATACTTATAATCTATATAATATTATAGTTTAAGCATGCAGTCCAGGTGAAAGCAAGTATGTCAAATTAACAATCAATACATTGATTCATTTCTGTCATTAATTTTTGTTTACATGTTTTTTGATCCTCTGTTTAAATGAATGTACTCAATGGTATTCACAATAGCATCCTAACAGGATCGCAGATGTGTTTCGGTCCCAAATCATGATTCTGAGATATTAATTATGGAGTAAATAATAGTTTGTCGCTTTTTGTATTTTTAGCCAAAAACCTGTTGGTTTTAATGTCATGCAGTCTTTGATTTTTACAGTGTGCTTAATTTTGAACAATTGAATAATTTTCATAAAGAACGATTTACAGAAAAAATTAGTTATTAAGGCCATGGGTAACACCCTCTCAGCTGGAACACAGAGGCTCTCAAGGTAAGACTGTTTTGTCAAACTTCAGTAAAAGAGATCAGGGTTACCTTTTTATATTCTGTATTATCTTCATATTGTTCTTTTTTTCAGGTATTTCATTTTGCCAAGTTCCACTGTATTTTTCTTCTCACTAAAATAATTTATTTTCTCCTCCAACTAAATTAGGGTGTCAAGTCCTCAGCTTCAAAAACCAGCGCCCATACCCCAGAATCACCTGCTGAACTTATTGAGTATTACGATGCAGGAAACCACTGGTGTAAAAACTGCAACATTACTAGCGGCTCGTTGTTTGATTTTTTCACACATTTACATGGCAAAATTCACAGAAAGGTAACTGTTCGTGATTTTTAAAAAAAATATTTTTAAATTTGTTTGTTTATTTATTTATTGTTATGCTTTAGCATTACTCCTCTGTGCAAGTTGGTAATAAAGAATTCTTCTAATTCCTGTTTCTCTTACAGTCATTGGATCCTTATTCCAGACCATGGGCACTGAATTCTGAGGGTGAAAAGAAGAACTCTACTGGGGATTTAATTTCTAAGCCAGCAAAAGGTAGTTTATTATTCTAGGATATCTTTGTATTATTGTTTATTAAAAATCATTGTCATGCATACTTTGCATGCCTTGTGGTTTTCTTGTTGTATTGTTTAGAGTTTAATGTTTTTCTTTCTCCTGTAGGCTCAGAATTTTTGTTACCAGTAAGAGGATTTTTCTGTCAGATATGTGAATTGTTTGTTGGTGATCCTATTTGTGCTGAGGCTCACGTCACATGTACTGCTCACAATGAGAAATACAAGGTATTTTATTTATTTAATCTATTTATTTTAAATGTAAGATGCATATTGCAACATGCACTGGAATTTGATGACGGTTATAACATATTCAGTTATCTAAAGGAAGTAATAATAGATTAGTTTTAAATAGTTAATCATTTTGTTAACAGTTAGTATCCATTGGGATCAATCTCTCTCTATAAAAACATATTTAAATGTATTTAGTTCATTCTGTATTCTGTACTTTGTGCAGGGTGCAAGATTTGCTTGAGTTCAAAGTACTGTTACAATTACCTGGTCACACACAATCTCACTCTCTCTCTCTCACACACACACACATATATACACTCGGTCTTACATTCCTGTCTTGTTTCCTCCATAGATACAAATGTGCGAGAATCCTCTTTATGAGCAGCGAAGGAACCTGGATCGCCAGGCTGGCATGAAAAGCGAGCAGAAGCGAAAGCGTGTTGAAGACGATTCACCGGATGAGGACAAAAAATCATTAAAGACTATTAAAGAGTCAAAATACAAGGATGAAGAGGAGCGATACAGCAAGAAAGAAGAAAAGGAAACTAAATATACCACTGATCATGAGACCAAATCAAAAATGAAAAGGGAGCAGGACATGGAAAGGACCTTATATTCAAAAGAAGAAGAGAGGCACAAGTACAGAAAAGGGGAGGAAGACAGATACAGGCAAAAGAAAGAGGATAATGAGCGGTATAAACCTGAAGATGAGGGGTCTAAATACATGGATGAGAAACGACACAAGTACAGAGAAGATGAAGACAAATACAGATATAGAAAGGAGGATAAAAATTACAGGTATAGGGCAAATGATGACAAGAATTACAAGTTTGAGACTGATGAAGACAAGAGACCAAAATGCAGAAAGGAGGGATTAAAGTGTGCAAGATCTAAATGGAAAGAAGAGGAGGAGGAAGCAAAAGGGAGCGCCAAAAAGGAAGGTAAAATGCCACACCAAAAAGACAAAGCTGGTGGATGCAAGGACCTGAAAAAGAATTCGTCAAATACCTCTTCAAAGGAGATCATGACTGAGCAAGAAAAACCCAGTGAACTTCCAAAGATCATTTGTGGGCCAAGTCCAGCCATGCTTGCAAAACTTCGCAAAAAGAATGAGGAGGCAACCTCACGGGTCCCAATAGGAAAACTCAAGAAGCCTGGAAAGACCACACTTGAAAAGGAAGCCGAAAGGATGGCAGCACAGTTTATAAAAGAAGATGAAGCGGGAACTGCAGCAGTACAGGAAGCCAATATAGACTCAGAGGAGCAAGACACATTAAGCAAGTCTGTTTTTGCTGCCAAAAGTATTGCTATCAAACTGTGTGGCAAGTCTGCAATCACCCCATCTCAAAACTGGAAAACTTTTAGTCAGAGCAAAACCCGAACCAATTTTTCTTCTTCCAATTTACTAAGAAAGCCTAGCATTGGGTTGCATATTAAACAAGCTACTACAAGCACAACCTTGTCTGCTGAATTAACAGCTGATACGAGCAATAAGGATCCTGGATCTGAAATTATAAATGAAAGAAAGCCAGAGAATAAAGCGGTGTTGTCCGAGTTAATATCTAAAACCTGTGGCTCTGGTGTTGAGCAGGTGCAGTTGGGCATTTCTGGAGAAGTCACATCTAATAAATTAGCTAATACAAGTGCTTGGACTGGAAAAAGAACTCCAGTAACCACAGTGCCGATTGCAATGACCACAGCACAAGTCTCAGTAACCACAGCACAGGTCACAACAACAACTACCGCAAAGAAGAAAAACCCTGTCCAGCCAAAGCCCCCTGCTGAACGTGTCAGTATTTTTGATTCTGATGTTGCGGCCCCTGGGGTGCCTGAAGAAGAACAGAAGCAGATGATCACGGTCTGTCCTCCTCCTCAGTGTCCGCTTAGCTTTGGTTTACCCGTATCAAAATCTGACAAACCTAAACCAACACTAGCTGCAGCCAAGGCTACGGATTTGTTTAATCTTTTCTATGGTGGCATTAGTCCTATGACAAGCTCTAGTATTTCCAGTAGTGGTATCAAAGGTAGCTTTATACCGAACTCTAAAGCTGTTGTTGAAAATCGTATTTCAGAAAAAAGCTCAGCAATTCCACAAACCCACGGCTCACCTGTCCCTGAATTAAAGACTGAAGGACCAGCAGAGGTCAGTGTACCGTTATTTGACCCAGTAGCTGTGGAACAGATCTCTCTTGATATGGAACCATTTGGACAAAAAGACACAAAATTTAAAAAAGACTGTCAGAACATGGACATTAAAACTACTGACTGCAAAGATGAAAATGAGACTTTGGACCACTTAGTTGCCACTGACATCATTGACAACATTGAGATGATTGAAACAAGTGAAAACCAAAACCCTCTGGACTCAGTAGAGGCAATTACCCTTTCATTCTCTCCTCCCCCTGGTTCTTTTACTGAGCAGCTTAACTTGGACACATTTGAGTTCAGTTTCGACTCCTTGTAAAATACTTTCACCTAGGAGGATTGGAGGTGTGCATGGAGCCCCCAAACAGTAACAGTGATTTGTAAAATATTATTTGGCATGATTCCTCTGAAATGTTAAATTTATCACACTTTTTGACCGGTACTTCCAGTGAAAATTATCAAGCACCCATACTGACCATAGGGGTGGAAAGGAGGTTTGACTGAAATAATGAACATTTACTTTACAAGTAATTTATCATTTCATTCATGTAAAAATGAAATTCAAAAACACCATGATTTTTCGTGGTTTACGTGCAGCTGTTCTTTTAAAAAAAAAGGAAAGGTAACGTAATCCATTATTTGATGTTCTAAATTCTAGCGCATTTATATCTATATCACTCCTCCTTCTGCTGAAATAAATAAAATATATTTTGACACAGGAACCTAATCTGAAAACGAACTGGAGGCAAGTAAAATAGGTTTGAAGTTAATGCAGCACAGACAATGTCTTAACAATAGTTGGTTTCACAAGAATTGTTTTTTTTTCTTCATAGTTGTTAAGTGGATGTCAGTTCAACTTTGTATTTTTTATGTACTAGGAAATATCACTGCTTTTTCTTCCCAACTGAAAACCTGGTATAATAGGTCACCAATCATTAAACCTTGTTCCTTTCTTTATATAGACAATTTTTTCTATAGTCATTGGTGTAAAAAGTCCATCCATTATCTTCCGCTTGTCCGGGGTTCGGTCGCGGGGGCAGCAACAGAAGTAGGGAGACCCAGACCTCCCTCGCCCCAGCTCAACTGGAGGAACCCCGAGGCGTTCCCAGACCAGCTGAGAGATATAATCCCTCCAGCATGTCCTGGGTCTTCCCCGGGGTCTCCTCCCAGCTGGACTCTGAAACACCTCCCTAGGAAGGCGCCCAGGAGGCATCCTAGCCAGATGCCCGTATCACCTCAACTGGCTCCTTTCGATGCGGAGGAGTAGCGGCTCCACTCCGAGTCTCTCCCGGATACCAGAGCTTCTTACCCTATCTCTGAAGAAGAGCCCAGCCACCCTGCGGAGAAAACCCAGAGAGGACTCTACCCTTTTCCGACTGAGAACCATGGCCTCAGATTTGGAGGTGCTGATTCTTATCTCAGCTGCTTCACACTCGGCTGCGACCCGATCCAGTAAGGGCTGAAGGTCACAGCCTGATAACAGGACCACATCGTCTGCAAACAGCACCGACGTGATCCTCAGATCACCAAACCGGACATCCTCCATCCCCTGGCTGTGCCTAGAAATTCTGTTCATATAAGTTATGAACAGAACCGGTGACAAAGGACAGCCCTGACGGAGTCCTACCCTCACTTAAAACAAGTCCAACTTACTGCCGGCTATGCGAACCAAGCTCCTGCTTCACAAATACAGAGACTGAATGGCCCGTAGTAAGGAGCCACGTACCCCATACTTACGAAGCACCTCCCACAAAATAGCTTGAGGGACACGGTCGAAAGCCTTCTCCAGATCCACAAAACACATGTAGACTGTTTGGGCAAACTCCCATGAACCCTCAAGGATCCTGGAGTGAGTAAAGAGAGCTGTTCCAGTGTTCCACGACCAGGACGAAAACCACACTGCTCCTCCTGGATCCGAGGTTCGACTATCAGTCGGACTCTCTTCAACAGTACCCCTGCATAGCCTTTGCCAGGGAGGCTGAGGAGTCTAGTTCCCCTGTAATTGGAACACACCTTCCGGTCCCCCTTTTTTAAAAAAAGGCACCAGCACCCTGTCTGCCAGTCCAGAGGCACTGCCCCCGATGACCATGCAACGTTAAAAAAAGGAACTCCAGGCGGATCTCATCCACCCCTAAAGCCTTGCCACCAAGGAGCTCTCCGACTACCTTAGTGACTTCAGCCACAGTGATGGACAAGCCTCCTTCCGGGTCCTCTGACT
Source organism: Corydoras maculifer (assembly GCA_019802435.1). Classification (NCBI taxonomy): domain Eukaryota; kingdom Metazoa; phylum Chordata; class Actinopteri; order Siluriformes; family Callichthyidae; genus Corydoras; species Corydoras maculifer. The sequence goes on along the minus strand of JAFMOD010000880.1, from coordinate 299,550 downwards.
CTGCCTTCTCTCCAGAGGGCATATTGGTGGGATTGAGAAGGTCCTTGAAGTATTCCTTCCACCGCCTAATGACGTCCACAGTCGAAGTCAACAGTGCACCACCTCCACTATATACTGTGTTAGTGGCACACTGCTTTCCCCTCCTTAGTCCAGTTTGCCAGAATCTTTTTGGAGCCGACCGAAAAAGTGTAAAAAGTCTTGTTGAAATAAATTACTTTGATTTGTGCTGCAACATTAGCTTTAATTGCACAGAATGATAGTAAATTTGCTGGGCCCTTGTTATTTGTTCATAGGATATTTTAGGTTAGTGTTTTTAATGTTGCCCAAAAAAATGTATCATAAACACCTTACATACAAGTAAGTATGTGTGAGAAATGATAAAAAAAAAACCTTTACCTTAGAAATAAAGATTTAAAACTTAATTTAGGGCACGTTTGCCAATTTGGGATTTTCATGTTGTCCGCGTGGGTTTCCTTTAGGTTCTCCGATTTCATCCAACAGTCCAAAAACAGGGATTCAAGGTCAATTGAATGCTTTAAATTGACAAATATAGTGTGTGTGGCTGTGTAAGTAAGTGTGTGCCCAGCGATAGATTGGAGCCCTGTCCTGGGTGTATCTTCCCAGCACCTGAAACGTTCTCCCCTGAATGGGCATGGGGAATCCCCCCGCGACCCATATTTGAGGATTAAGCGGAAGGTAATAAATGAATAACTTTATCCAGAACCTACAATTACACTATTGCACAAACCATTCCACCTCGTTTTACTTATCAATAACCCTCTATCTATCTATACATGTATCCATCTATCCATTCATACTTTAAAATAAGGTATAAATGTCCAATAAAAATATAAAATACCGGACATAAATGAAAAAGGGATCTTTCTCAGTTGGTTCATTTTTCAGCCAAATTTGATTGACTTCAGTAACTTTTGAGAACTGCGCATTACTATGATTGACAGTCTTAAAAACTCAGAACAACCAAAACAGTTGAGTCAATGAACAGTGAAGAGAAACAGCACAATTCATTTCATTAGCTAAAGAAGAGTCGACTGTCAAAAGGATGGAAAATTTGAAGCAGTTTATGTGTAACACTACCTGCTATGCACAACAAGACCTGGCAAAAACTTTTACATACATACACAAAATATCCTTTTTTTTCCTGGCTCACCTTTTTTCATTCTTCTGATTGAATAAATACTTATTTGTAATGACACAACTGGTATTAGGGGAAAACGTTATTATTTATAAGCTGCAGTTTTTAAGCTTCTATACTTCTATAAGTTTATAAGCTGCAGTGTTTTATTTATTTATTTATTTCCCCCCCACTGGCCAGAAACAACAGGTACAGTATATTAATCTTTGGTGTATGATGCTCAGCACTGCAGTGACATTGGTGTATTTGTGTGTGTGTTGTACCGTTACGAGTGGCTCATAACACTACTGTGCTGCTGGGCCTTGTAAACACTAGTGTTTGCTGGTCTGAGATCAGTCCACCTTCTTAAATATCTATCCAAAAGTGTCCTATGGGTAGGGTTTTTTTGTGATCAGTGAAGATAAGCAGATAAGCTACTTTCTTTAATTTTACGGTCTGTGTTGTGAATCTAATGAGGTGCACTGTGAATGAACACTAGAAACTTCAGGACACTGCTATACAAAATAATCTCTATGTTACAATATGACTTGCAGTAATATTCATTTGGAGTATAATTTGCACACTAAATTGGAACTATAATAACTATTGGAGTATTAGATATTGCTTTGTGCACTGAAAAGTGCATCTCTTTTATAAATTGTTTTTAGTAGTTTTAATTGTTTAAATTTAAGGACTGGAATACAGTTGTCAGATCGTTGAATTGTAAGTATGCCCAGGATTTTCAGCCAGATGTCCTACCAGGGTCTTCTACTTTTATTACAAAGATGCGGCCTCCCAGATTCAACACTGTTTAACAATAGAGTTACAATAGTACTGTGTGTGTGTTTGTTTGGGTGTGATACTGTGTAAGTTCAAGTTAAGTTCAAGTTATTTATTTATATAGCGCTTTTTACAACAGTACATTGTCACAAAGCAGCTTTACAGAATGATACAAATAGCATAATTGTACATAATTATAAATAGCATAATTGTACATAATTACAAATAGCTTGTTTTCTGTGTATTCTGTACATGCATACAATTTTGCTTTTAAGTTATTTTGAGTGAATTTAATGTGTTTTATCTAAAATTGATTGTGTGGCCACATGTCATGTTTTAGGTAGGGGATCACTATTGGGGATTTATTAATCATGCTAATTGGCAACACTCAAACAGTAGTTCACAACTGCATTCATATTTTTCAGGAAGAAAGGCGAACGGCTTGTAGGAGATATCTGGTAAGTGATCTTAAGTTTTATTCTGTGTGTAATGGAAGTTATGCAGAGGGAAAGTAATCCAGGCTGTGGTCGTCAATTCAGTTTGCATTAAGGACAAATCTAAGTAGATGTGGGCAAGTTTTCTTGTGGAGACGGCATTCCATGCAAATTTTGCTTTCCATCTGTAACCCATGGAGAACTTTTTAATTTGTCTCACCAACCTGCTGCTGTATCCCTATGCACATTGTAAGCTGAGTTAACATCTGCTTTAATGGGTTTGGCCTAATATTCGAAACAACATTTGGAATAAAGTGGGATGTTAATTGTAAATCTACGTTAAATCTAATATTTGCTCCTAACCTTAGATTTTTTTTTATTTATAAATGGCACAACCAACAATTGTTTATAAAGTTGTCCAAGAAGAGTAAAAACAATTGCAGCTGCAAAGGGATGCAGGTGAAACTATAATAATCCCCATGGCTTCAAAATGATCTTTGCAGCAAGCTCATAGGCACACAATGTTGTGCACCCTTGATAAATAACCCATTTTGTTATTTGTTTGTTCTTTGTAATAAAATGGAACCCTTGGAATATGCTACTAAAAGAAACTGCTGTGTTTAAATTCAGAATCCAGCTTTTTGGCCATAACCAGCAATTAGATATTTGAAGGAATTGGGGGAACTGCATGTTATGAAAGATCATCAGTTAGCCTTAGATTTGTCACAACTGGGATTAGGACCATATGATTGTCTAAAAAAGATTCAAAACTTTTTATGCAGTTCTCACTCTTAACATGTAGATATAAAATGTGTCTGAACCTTTGAACAAACAATGTTGGTAATTATTAATATTAAATAAGACAGACATTATGTTTAGTTATAATGTTTCCTACTCTAATCAAAATCAATTGGCTGAAGCTGCATGACCATTTGTATCCACATATTTTTCTATTCAATGTATTTAAATAATGATTACTTTGCAACCCTGCCTTTAAATGTATGATTATTTCAATGCCAGGAATGTAATAAACTTTATTTAAAAAAAAAAAAAAAGACACATTTATATTCTTTCTTTCATATTTATATTCGTGTTATTTTTTAAAATACCAGAGAAGTGGAAGATAATGGTTTGCAATTAAGACTTTTACCTAGTGTTAAAACTTTGAAGCATCTAGGTCCCAATAAGACAGTGAAGAGAAGTAGTATAACATCTCTTACTGTGCCTACAGTACAGCCCCAATCATGTCTCTTTGCACAAAGTTATGGTAGGTTATTTATGATTTACTGCTACCAGTACCATCTTTTAAGATGTGCCGGGCCAATTAATTTAATATGATTTTGTTAGGACTTAATACTTTTTAAACATTTTTAAAAAGAGATAAAACCACCAAAATCAAACATTCATTCATTATCTCCCGCTTATCCTCTATTAGGGTCACGGTGGGGTTCCCCATGCCCATACAGGGGAGAACGTCTCGGGCGCTGGGCAGATAGACCCAGGACAGGGCGCCAATCCATCGCTGGGCACACACTTACTCACACAGACACACTCTATATGGGGCAATTTTAAGAATTCAATTAACTTGATCCATGTTTTTGGACTGTGGGAGGAAACCGGAGAACCCGGAGGAAACCCACGCAGACACGGGGAGAACATGGAAACTCCACCCAGATGGGGATTCGAACCGGGAATCCCTAGCGCTGAGAGGCGAACGTGCTAACCACTAAGCCACCGTGCTGCCAAAAATCAAACATAAATATAAAAAATATTAACATAAAAATATTAGTATTTCTGTTTATTAAAGAAAATTCTCACACTATTAAATGTGAGCTAAAAAAAAGTGTAAACGTTAACAATTGGCAGATAATTTGAGGGAAAAACATGATTCTATTAAGAGGATGACTGTCAGGTATAAGTGGGAAGTTTGTTAGATTTAAAGAACAGGGATCTATCCAGGTCTGATATTCACAAAATGTTTGTGGAAAGTGCACCGTGGCAAAGGGGAGGTTCATCAGGATGCATCCTCAAGGATAATAAAGCTGAATGAAATGACAAAAATTACTGAAGAGTTTTGATTGCACACATCTATGATCATACTGATTGTGTACAAATGGAGGAAATTGTAGCCCACTAGCCACTGACTTCTGATAGCATTTCCTGCAAACAGTGTAAATATTAATACTTGTAATTGGTCACACTGCGCCATCAAAGTCAGACCACACCAGGCTCTTAAAGGGAATAACAAGTGACATGCTAATTGTTTTATCACTTGCAGCACCCAAAACACATCCATGAATCATGTCATGATAGCAGACACACTGACATGCCCTAAATCAAGTTGCGTGGTGTGCAGTCAATGGCTTGAGGAAGATCACAAAAATAAAGCCCCTTGTACTTCTCTGCAGGGTGTCAAAAGACTATGTCAAATTTTGTGTTAATCTAGGCAACGGTGTGAATTCTTAATAGAGGAAATGACTTCACTAATTGAAAACCACACTCCTATTAAAATGAGTCAATTACATTACCGGGGATGTAACAGTGTGCATGCCACGGCTGTTTTTTTTTTTTGCCTATTACTCAGCTACATTTAAGTCATTAACTTTTTTTACTCCTGTTTTATCTTTTCTGCCAAAATTATTCATCAAATACATTAGTGATGTTAGACCGATATGATAACTGATAACATGACTGTAGAGTTTTTTTTTTTCAATTTTGCTCATGCTTGTTCATTTATTAGGATTTGTCGTTTTATAAGTGCTTCTAATATTTAAAAACTTTAAAATCTGGAATGACGTATTCCTTGTCATAAAAACTAATACAATTAGATTACTAACAGGTCTGGGTCCCACAAGTTGTATTTATTCTAATACTTCTAGGACACGTCTAGTAGATTCTAGATAATAGATGTCTGTTGTTGGTATCATGCCTCTGATAAACAGAAGTGATGATCTGAGCTGTAGGCAGCAGCATAGGCTGTGTCCGTCGCTTTTACTTGAGAAAACGCAGGTTCAGTGCTGAGGTGCTGCTGGTGGTGTCTCCTGTCTCTAGGCTGTGTCCTGCGCGAGCGACCAATCAGCAGCGGCGGCGCGGCTCGGCTCGGCCTGCAGCAGTGAGAGTGCAGCACCGTCCCCCTCCCTCACGGTGTGTCTCTGTGTGTCTCTCTCTGTGTGTATGTGTTCAGGAAAAGTCTGTCCCCGAGGAAGAAGCGCACCAGCACAATGCCGAATAAAAACAAAAAAGACAAGGTAAAGTATCACGATTGCTATCAAAGGGCCGCCGTTGTTTGTGTATCATGACCATTTCCACCTCGTCTTAGTTTGTCTGCTGTTTTCTGTTAAACAGTCGCTTGCTGGTTTCGTATCGAGGCCTATATCGCTCATTGCTAACACTGCGAGCTAAAACTAACCGTTATCGGCGGATATTTTGCGGTTTGACGTGTGCAGACTGGTGGGAAAAGTTCCACAAACTAATGTAGTGTTCATTTGAATTTTATTAGAAGGTCTGCAACAATTCAACTTATGATTTCTGTTCAGACTTAGCGAGCTAGCTAGGTTGTCTAACCTCTCCCTGGAAAAGTGGCACTGCCACTTTTATCTCTGACAGGCTTCAAGTGTCAGCATGGGCTGGTGATAACGTTGGTCTTACAAATAAGTGAAATTACAGAATTAGGACGTGTATGGGTTGTGCTTAGTAACCAAAACGTTCCTCTGCTTCCTAAAGCCTTACTCTAGTTTATGTACTGTTCATGATCAGCTGTGATCCTGCAAAACACAATTATACATGTTAATGTCACTGAAAAGAAAATGTATAGAAACGAAGCAATGACACTCTATATTAGTGCAAATGGGAGACATGCAATTGTTTCTTACATAATTGCTTTTCCTTATACGCCATGTTTTATGGTCAAGTTATTTATGGTTATTTATGGTCAAGTATAATTATTTTTGTCATTCAAGTTTAACTTGGGGCGGCCCGCTGGCTTAGTGGTCAGCACGTTTGCCTCTCGGCATTAGGGATTCCCGGTTCGTACCCCATCTGGGTGGAGTTTCCATGTTCTCCCCGTGTCCGTGTGGGTTTTTTCCGGGTTCTCCAGTTTCCTCCCACTGTCCAAAATGGTTCAATTCAATTGAGTTCTCCAAAATTGCCCCATGTAGAGTGTGTTTGTGTGCGTGTCTGTGTGTGGGAGTGTGTGCCCAGCAATAGATTGGCGCCCTGTCCTGGGTGTATCTGCCCAGCGCCCAAAACATTCTCCCCTGGATGGGCATGAGGGACCCCACCGCGACCCTAATAGAGGATAAAGCTGAAGATAATGGATGAATGAAAAGTTTAACTTGTTGCCCAGCGATGGATTGGCGCCCTGTCCTGGGTGTATCTGCCCAGCACCCGAAACGTTCTCCCCTGTATGGGACCCCCCCACCCCCACCCCCCGCGACCCTAATATATATAGGATAAAGCGGAAGATAATGAATGAATGAATGAATGAGTTTAACTTGTATGATCCCGGTTGTCCTTACAGATGGGTCCATGTATTACAAATAATGTTTAGATAAAACTTTTGTCAAACTTCTAATTAGATTACTTCTAAATTGTTTTAACATCTAAATAGTTTAGGTCATTGTTTATACACATCTGATTTGTATACTGGTCGGTAGTCTTTCTGTAAAGGTCAGATGATGTGCAAACTGTCCTGGTGATAATCCTATGAAAGCAGTGAGACTCTTCACAAGTCTATATGAGTTCATATTTCACAGCATAATGCTGAAATATCATGCAAGGACCTAATATAGGATAAAGTGGAAGATAATGGATGGATTAATATTTTTATTATTCTGTTACTGTATTTTTGCACTTAGAAATTCTTAGGAGGTCTTAGAAATTGTATTGTTGTTTATTTTATATGTTGATTAATGCTATATTGTTTTAACTGTTGTAAAGAGTCTGAGGTTTCTGTAAAGTACTATATAAATAAAATGTATTATAAATTATTTTTATTGTTAATAATAATAGCAGGGCAGTTACCACATTGGTGACAGTTTGCAATAGAAACATATCAAAAACTTTACAATACAAATGTATTGAAACAGATTTTGATCAGACATTCTGACTGCTAACCTAATGTTGCACTTCAGAAACTCTCACCAGTGTGTTTAAAGTTATTGTGTAAAGGTAGTTTTCCTATGCTAAATTCTGCATGGAATAAAAATTATAATCTCTTAAAAATAATGATTAGATGAGTGTAAAAAAATACAATTACATTTGAGATCTGTGGTTAACAGGTTTATTACATTGATATGATTGTACAGATCCTAATGGTTTTAATTGTACATATAATGGTTGTTCCAGGATTTGCCAAAATCGTCTAAAGCCAGCAGCAAAAACAGTAACGTCAACGCTGGAAAGGATGCTGGAACAGAAAACTCAGATGAGGTAACATTCTGACTTTAATGTTCGGATGAATGTTTTTTGTTTATTAGTAGCTAACATTTTAATGCTGTTCTTTACTTCAGTAAATGAGTCACTAGATTACTGACATTCTTGTAGACAAGTGATTCAATTATTTAAATGAACTTTAAGGTAAAGTTAATTCATGTTGCATAATTAGGCAACATAGAAACCGAAATTTACTTTAGTTATTATTTATTTCTAATCTCATGAAGGGCAGACTTGGACTTCCCTGAATGTCAGTCAACCTGGGTTTTTTCCTAATAAGTATAGATTATGTTACTAGGACCTTCAGAACCAGTTACTTAGTTAGGATTGTTAGGATTTTTGAGAAGGGGAGTTGCTAACAAGCAGTTGACCTGTGTTAGTGCTGCCATACTGTCAACCCTTCACATGAATGTCTGGGAATAAAGTCTGTCATTTGCCTTTTTTTTAATGTTATGGGTGTTATTTCTTGTGCACATAAATATCCAAAAAATGTTCCAATTGGACCCAGTATGTGTCCATCTCACTGTTTTGTATTTATTGCATAATTTTATTTTGTTTTTAACACTCGATTATCTATCTTCATTATGGTCTGGAACGAATGCCAAAACAAGTCTCTATATCTGTGAATTTTGTACATTAACATTTCTGATGAATTTTCCTAAACAGCTGTAGATATATTTTACAGACAGAAATTAGATCAGTAACTAATGTGTAGTTGAGAATATTGGGATCTATTTGTGAAGGTATCAGGATGATCAGCAAATCAGACATACAGTCTTTATTAACAGCTGCTGTAATGAACCAGACGTATATCAATTTTTGGAAAATAGCCAAGACCTGGAGCCTCCAGCATTGTATTTACATTTGCCATTGTAGATCAAAGTTTCATTCTTCTACAGACCTCATCTCACCTATAAAATATTATGTATTTATTATTGTTCCTTGACAGATGACTAAATGTATAATCAGGTGTTTGAGCTGTGTTTATTTGAAAACATTTTTGGTAAGGTTTAGTAGTTCTGTGGCTTTTTGTTGTTGATAGGAAACAGCAGAGAGCTTGAAATTATGTGGGGTAAATTTAATTGATTTAATCTATTTTGGACTCAATCAACCTTACTGCTATAATCAGCTCTGCTTTTAAATGAGCAGATTTTAACATGTGTGTAACAGGCGCATGCAGTAAGTATGAGTATGTTTAGCACTAATCTTAGTCACTTTAGTTACTGTCCTTAAACAGGTTTGTTTTGTAAAAGCTGAAAATTATTTGTATTTAAGCAGCATGCACGTTTCCTGTGGCCATGCATTTTGGTTTAGTTCTGTATAATAAAAAGTATAATCTATTACTTTCTTTCGGCTTGTCAGAATAATTAGCTGTAAAATATATATATTTCTCATTTATTGCCAAACTTTCTTTCAATAGCAAATGTTTTCGTTATGGGGTATACCAATACCAGTATTGATCTGATATTTCACTCATTCACTTGTTCTGTTTTGTACTTTTACAAAAAAAATAGTACATTACAAATTTATTTGGTAATTATCGTTGTGCTGCTAGAGTTGTAGATTGTGTGGTTGTGAAATCCACTGAATGAGTTACAGATTACGGTTTGTTGAGTATGTTTACATGATCAGTGGTTCATGATATATAAGTAACCATCTGACAAGTCTTGGAAAGTCAGTGTTGTAACTCTAATGTTGATGTAAATAAGTACAAAAAACAGCACTCAGTATGGGCAAGCACCCTAATATTAATACTTGGTAAGGCAAAAAGTTTCACCAGTGCATCAGTTGAAATGCACTAGTGAGGGCCAGAAATTTTTTAAATCCATAAATAATCTGATATTTGGCAGTTAATACCCCCTGTTCACCATAGCTGACAATCTGGATACCTGAACAAGACCCTTAACCCTCATTACTCAGTAGGATCCTGTATCATGACTGACCCTGTGCTCTAACCCCAACGATCAACTTGGTGTATTTTTGAATTGCTTTGACGTAAGGTGTATGCAAAATGACAATTGATTTTTATTAATATGGTGAGGCTTTTTAGTCAAGTTTTTTATTATAGGTTTTTGTAATGAATGTTAATTAATGTATTTCAGTTTGTTCTCATTTGAAGTTAATAAAAAAACACATCCTCATGGAGTTGTGTAAATGCCTCACTGGATAAAAAGTCAATAAAAAAACTATTAAAATTTTTTAATTAATTAATGTCTGTGGTCCACATTTTCATCAGATCAGGCAGCTGACTACCGGTATATTCCTCGGGCTTAACCTTGTTACTCCTGCAGTAAAAGAATCATTTTTATATAATTGAAAGAACATCATTGATAAAAAGGAAAAGTGTTGATGACTTCAGTGTCTAAAAAAAATAAAAATGAAAACTGAAAGTACAGCTATTTCTCCAAACAAACTGCACTTGTTCCAGTTAATATGTCTGAGATGAACAAGGTTAAATGTGAAGGTACTGATAACCTATTACAATCATAATGAATAATTTCTGTAGAGATATTTTTTTTGCTTTTTCTTTATTTAATAGTGAATAGACTGGACTTGCACAGTAAGCATTAGATTATATATTTTTTCACATTCTTATTACAATTTGTCTTATTGCACTTTAATTTACTCTTTTTATGGAGTAACTGTTCTATTTACAGTGCATTGATTACATGCACTTTTTGTGTGAATAGAATACATTCTCTGTAGTCTTAATAAAATGATTTATTGTTCATTTATTTGAAACTAAATAGATGTAATGTAAAAAAGTATTGGATGAGTATTGGATCATATTCAGTCGAATCGTATCACTGGGAATTCTTCGAAATTCCCAGTGAGGATCAAAAATAATCAAATAGCTGTCTTGAAAAAAAAATTATATCGAAGGCTCCAAGTTACACCCACTAGTAAGGAAGTTCTAACTTTGGGGGAATATTTTGAGAGCTATGCTTAAGGGTTAGTAGTGTCACAGGCTTGGTGTTGTACAGGGACAGAGAGACTAAAGTGATCTTTTGGAGGTCGGACTTGGGATTACTCATATGACATTTCTCGTGACATCATCTAAAATAAATTAAAAAACTGTGTAACTTTTGAGCATGTTTTTTTTTAAGGCCCAGCAGCAGACAGCCAGCAAGCGTCCCAGCAACAGCACTCCACCACCAACTCAGCTTAACAAAATCAAGTACTCGGGCGGTCCACAGATTGTCAAGAAAGAACGCAGACAGAGCTCTTCTCGCTTTAACCTCAGCAAGAATCGTGAACTGCAGAAGCTTCCAGCCCTCAAAGGTAAAGTTTTATAAAAACCCACTATTATTATTTATTTGCCTCTGCTTTGCTGTAGGCCATGTGACTTGACAGCATTTTTCCAACCATGATAAATTACTTGCCTACTTTTTACTCATTATGATGCCTCACTTATGGGACACCTGCGGGCCATTAATTATACTTCATAGCTCGTGTTTTTATTCAAATAAAAATGAGAAAAGCCTTATACTAAAACTTTGGTAGGATTCCTTGTTATTGTTGTAGAGGAACAATAAACAAGGGTTACAACAACAGTGATTATTTTACAGAAAAATAGTAAACTAATTTAGAGATTTATCCTCAAAATTACAGATTTTTTTTTTACTTACATTCATATGAAATTAAAAGAGTCATTGTACAGAAGAAAAAAAACTATGTAATGATGCAGGAACTGGGTCAAGTAGTGTCAGCTGTAAGTAGGACAGTCAAAGCTGGACAAACTCTTCCAATGGATAATTCAGTAGGTCTGATCTGGGATGTAACGTAAACAAATATTTTACAAAAATAGGTTACAAAATGTGTTTAGGACTAAGTAGGACAAAGTTTTGACAAGATTTTGACAAGATGCACTAATGCTCCTGAATTAAAAAAAAAAAATAAGAGCACACAAGTAACCTATGAGCACACACCTGTTTGTCTGTAGCTATTGAGATAATTCTTAAAGGTTGATAAAATTCAAGTTTATATAAAACATTAATTATTATTAATTAATTTCATGCTCTCTTGATTAAAAACTAATTAGATCTAGTCTTTATAGTTTGGCCCACATTTCCATTTGTTGAGTAGCCAGGACTGCTTTTGTTTGATTAAAGTTGTCAGTGCTGTAATGCACATTAAACATGAGTTGATGTTTGACAAATTAATTATCTTTAAAGCTTAAAGTTACATTAAAAGCTTAAATACAAGCTTAAATACTTAAAAAATATATACTTAAACAAACCTGTTATTGTATTCATTCATTCATTCATTATCTCCCGCTTATCCTCTATTAGGGTCGCGGTGGGGTTCCCCATGCCCATTCAGGGGAGAACGTCTCGGGCGCTGGGCAGATAGACCCAGGACAGGGCGCCAATCCATCGCTGGGCACACACTTACTCACACAGACACACTCTATATGGGGCAATTTTAAGAATTCAATTAACTTGATCCATGTTTTTGGACTGTGGGAGGAAACCGGAGAACCCGGAGGAAACCCACGCAGACACGGGGAGAACATGGAAACTCCACCCAGATGGGGATTCAAACCGAGAATCCCTAGAGCTGAGAGGCGAACGTGCTAACCACTAAGCCACCGTGCCACCACCGCCCCTGTTATTGTATATCAGGCTTTTTTAATGGTGTCTGTTAAAGCTAATCAGGTTCCTATCTCCTGGGGCCTATACATTTACATTAAATGAAGCCATTTAGCAGCGGCACAGTGGCTTAGTGGTTAGCATGTTCGCCTCTCAGCACTAGGGATTCCTAGTTCGAATCCCCATCTGGGTGGAGTTTCCATGTTCTCCCTGTGTCTGCGTGGGTTTCCTTCGGGTTCTCCGGTTTCCTCCCACAGTCCAAAATATGGATCAAGTCAATTGAGTTCTCCAAATTTCCCCATATAGTGTGTGTATGCGTGTGTTTCTGTGTGAGTGAGTGTGTGCCCAGCGATAGATTGGCGCCCTGTCCTGGGTGTATCTGCCCAGCGCTCAAAACGTTCTCCCCTGGATGGGCATGGGGAACCCCACCACGACCCTAATATAGGATAAAAGCCGAAGATAATGAATGAATGAATGAATGAATGAATGAAGTCTTTTAGCAGACGTTTTTATCCAAAGCTTACAAATGAGAGAAAAACACAAGTTGGTAGTTAAGGAGAAACCAGCTACACTAAAATATAATCAAACCTGATCATTATCAGATCTGGCTTTTTATATCTAGTGTTTGTGGTGGAGATATATTCTGAGTTGTTTCTTGAAGATATTAAGTGACTCAGACTCTTAGAGACAGAGTTGGAAAGATGCACCATTTAGCAGTGCTGAAAGACATGGTGTGAAAATTAGCACTACAGTGAGGTTGAAGCACCAGGTGACATCACTATAGTAAAGTGCACAAGTTGGAGTGTATTTTGGAAATAAAGATTATATTTTATTATACTTTATCGTATAGAGTATAAGGGGACAGATCTAGAAATTGTCCTGTTGGTCAGAGTCAGTGTCTTGTACTGACTGTGAGCAGCCACAGGAATTACTTAATGGAGAAAGATAAGCAGTGGTGTGACAAAAATTCGGTTGGGCTGGTTGAATACAAGTTTTGAATCAGTTGTAGAGGCCTGATTATGCAAGCTGGGAGACTGGCAACTCTTGTGAACTGCTAACTAGCTGCCAAAATTTTTGCATTAGCATGAAACTGTTTTAAGCTTTTTTTTTCATTCTTGTTCACTGGTCTCAGTGGAAGCTCTGCAGTAGCACACAATGTGTGTACTCACTTTCTTTTTTAGTGCTGCATAAAGATACAGGACTTCACTAAATCTGTCTTCTGAGTTTGTTTTTTTTCTGGACAGAGAGGTGTATTGTTTTTAACTGTTGTGTAATTGAAGCATCATGCTTGATCATGAACTTTGTGGGCATTTATATCATACACAGATTTTTATGCTCCTAAGTATAGGAGTTTGTAGCTGAAGTTTGAACTTTTAATTGTTAGTTCATGGATAAATGGTGATAATACTAAATGATTAAATTCACCTAGAACTTGTGTGTTAATGTAAATGTTTTGTTCAGTTTAAAAAGAACTGCTTTTTCCCACTTGTTTGCATTACCATAACTTGCAATACAAAATCAGGGAGAAAATGGAGTGCTGACTCAAATCATTGACTTTTCAGAGGCAGCCTTAATAATCAAGCATATTAATTGTAACCTGAGCATCGTAGAGATTTAAACCACTGTTGTTTTCATAGTTTTTATAGTGTTTCACATCCCTTAGGATTTTAATGTGTAGAAAGTGAATGTGATTGTTACCCTATGGATTTCTTACTTGTGTAATAATTGTAGAAATTTTTTTTACTAAACGTATTTTGGATATGTAGACATTGCAATGTGTAGTTTTAGTTCATGTGAAAATTGAGAGAAAGTTGATGTGAGAGCTGAAACCTGAAGGGAAAATGTTTAAATCTCATGACTGTCACTGTTGCCCTGCACTTAACCTTGTGCTGCTCTAAGGCTACATTGTTGTTATGAAATGTTTTATTAATTGTGTCATTTGGTTTCAACAAAAACATTTTTTTCTTTAATAGCAATGTATGTTTTTACATGTTTATCAGTTATTGTATATTTCCTTGGTTGTAGTGTTTATGTAAAGCTATTTGTTTTAGCTTCAAACACCTTAAGAATTTATGAATTAAACTAAGCTCAAAGGGGTTTATACCATGCTGAGGAGACCTAAATTAGATTCTCTCCCCTGAAATGACTCCCGTATGATCTGGCTATGTTTACATTAAATGTGGTCTTGGATCCCATACATACAGTTAGGTTAGAGACAAAATTTTTCTAATTTTGGTTCTGTAAATGACAACAATGAATTTTAAACAAAACACTTCAGATGCAATTGAAGTTCAGACTTTCAGCTTTAATTCAGTGGGTTAAACAAAATGATTGCATGAAAATCTGGCCAACTAAAGCATTTTATATACACGATCCCTTCATTTCAGGGGCTCAAAAGTAATTGGACAAATTAAGTAATTGTAAATAAAATATTTGTTTCTAATACTTGGTTGAAAAAACTTTGTTGGCAATGACTGCCTGAAGTATTGAACTCATGGACATCACCAGACGCTGTGCTTCATCCATTTTAATGCTCTGCTAGGCCTTTCCTGCAGCAGTTTTCAGCTGTTGTTTGTTTGTGGGCATTTCTGTCTGAAGTTTAGTCTTTAACAAGTAAAATGCATGCTCAATTGAGTTGAGATCAGGTGACTGACTTGGCCATTCAGGAGCGTTCCACTTTTTTGCTTTAATAAACTCCTGGGTTGCTTTGTCTTTATGTTTTGGGTCATTGTCCATCTGTATTATGAAACGCCGACCAATGAGATTGGCTGCGTTTGGCTGGATTTGAGCACACAGTATGTCTCTGAATACCTCAGAATTCATCCAGCCGCTTCTGTCCTGTGTCACATCATCAATAAACAATAGTGAACCAGTGCCTCTGGTAGCCATGCATGCCCAAGCCATCACACTGCCTCCACTGTGTTTTACAGACTATGTGGTATGCTTTGAATCATGAGCTTTACCATGCCTTTGCCATACATTTTCTTTCCATCATTCTGGTAGAGGTTGATGTTGGTTTTGTCTGTCCAATTAATGTTTTTCCAGAACTGTGCTGGGTTTTTTTTTAGATGTTTTGAGCAAAGTCTAAACTAGCCTTTTTATTCTTGAGGCTTAAGAGTGGCTTGCACCGTGCAGTGAACCCTCTATTTACTTGCATGCAGTCTTCTCTTTATGGTAGACTTGGATATTGATAGGCCTACCTCCTGGAGAGGTAGCTGTTGGTCACTTGGTTAGCTGTTGTGAATGGGTTTATCTTCACCATGTAAATTGTTCTCCAATCATCTACCACTGTTGTCTTCTGTGGGCATTCAGGTCTTTTTGCATTGGTGAGTTTACCAGTGCTATCTTTTTTTCTCAGGATGTACCAAACTGTAGATTTTGCCATTCCTAATATTGTTGCAATTTCTCGGATGGGTTTTTTCTGTTTTCTCAGATTAAGGATGGCTTGTTTCACCTGCATTTGACCGCATGTTTTTTTTAACAGCAAAATCTTCCAAATGCATGCAGCATGCCTAATATCAACTCCAGGCCTGCTTAATTGAGAATGACATAACAAAGGAATTGCCCACACCTGCCCATGAAATAGCCTTTGAGTCTATTGTCCAATTATTTTTGGTCCCTTTAAAAACAGGGTGGCACAGGTTAAGGAGCTGAAACTTCTAAACCCTTCATCCAATTTTAATGTGAATACCCTCAAATAAAAGCTGAAAGTCTGGAATTATGTCCAGATAATTATAACTTGAACATAACTTGAACAACAGGTAAAAAAAACAAAATTTGCGTCATTGTCCAAATATTTATGGACCTAACCGTATATTACCATATTTTTTAGCCGTCTGTGTATCACTTCACATGTGTGGTATTTCTAAGGACTTGTGCTTTTACAATAAAGACAGAGATGTAAAAACGATTCATGTGGGTGAATCTGATGGAGCAGGTCATAATCGTAGGGTTGTATTTATATTACATCTATGCATTGTTTTAATGTATGCTTGAATTCAAATATTAAAATTCAGAGAGCATTTAAATTTGTGTTTGCCTTAATTTTATCATTGTCTAAAATACACTGTGAACAAAATCAACAAAAGTATTGAGAGACACTACTTTAAATATTATATTTAGGTATTTCATTCAGTATTATTGCCACAGTTGAATAAATCAAATGCCTATCTATATGTATTTTGCACAACTGTGTTTTCAGCATTGTGGTAACAGTTTGGATAAAGGTCATTTTCTGTTCCAGCATAAAATCATAATTGGATAAGTTTGAAAATCAAATTCAGCCCACACTGAACCCTGACCATAACCCCATTCAATGTGTTCTGGTTAAATTGGAAAGGGAGTCAGGCCCTTTCATCCAACATCTGTGTCTGACATCAAAAATGCTCTTTTGGTTAACTGGACAAAATTACCAAAGTATGTTCCAAAGTACTTTTTTCCATGCAGTGTATGTGACTATTCACAGGCTGTGTAACAGCTCCGATCAGTTTTGGGAAGCATGTTAATGCTTAATGTCCATTAGGGCTCAGGGTATTTCAACATGGATGATAATCATAATATATATATATTTTTCTTTTCTTTTTACTTGTTTTGTCACTCTGAATGTCAGATGCCCCAGCTGTTGACAAGGAAGAGTTGTTCGTTCAGAAGCTACGCCAGTGCTGTGTACTTTTTGACTTTGTGACAGATCCTCTCAGTGATCTGAAGTACAAGGAGGTGAAGCGTGCTGGCCTGAATGAAATGGTGGAGTACATTACACATAACCGTGATGTTGTAACTGAGTCTATCTACCCAGAGGCTGTCATTATGGTGAGATGCGCACACACACACATGATGGTTTGTAAGACAAATTACCTGACCAGCTTTGTGATATTATTCATGACACAAATAATATAGAAGTCATGCTGTTTCAAAATTAGAACTGTTAGTTATTAAAAGACTAAATCTAGAAATAAAACTATTAAGTTAAATGATAAAATAAGCATTTTAACTCTTTTAGATCTATTTTGTGCATGTGCCTGTATTTCAGCAAAATCTGCCTGAGTGTTTAACTAGCACACTGACAAAACTCAAATAACACACCATTTCAGTAAAAATTGGGACACTTTCTAAAAATTTAATAAAAACTGAAGTCTGTAAGATTCACTCAAATAATTCTTAAACAGACAAAAGGGACAAAGTAGATATTTAGTAATGAACTTAATTCTATCTGTTATATCTAAACAAATTTAGAATTTGATTCCGGCAACACTCGCAGAAAAAGTTTGGACAGTTACATGTCTTTGTGAAGCCACACTGTCGTCTGGTCCTGTATTATCCTGCAGGAACAGACATCGGCACAATGGAGCATGAAGGCAGAAGTGTTACATGGACATAAATGCACTAACATGAATGAGGTTAAATAGTCACAATGTTTTTTTCTGTAAATAACAGTTCACACAAAGTTGAGTAATTATATTAACAGGATCAAAAAATATGGTTATCATGGCATTAACCTCTAATAGAGTCCAATATATAAATCTAATATAAATCACGGCGGCACGGTGGCTTAGTGGGTAGCACCTTCGCCTCTCAGCGCTAGGGATTCCCGGTTCGAATCCCCATCTGGGTGGAGTTTCCATGTTCTCCCCGTGTCTGCGTGGGTTTCCTCCGGGTTCTTCGGTTTCCTCCCACAGTCCAAAAACATGGATCAAGTTAATTGACTTCTCAAAATTGCCCCATATAGAGTGTGTCTGTGTGAGTGAGTGTGTGCCCAGCGATAGATTGGCGCCCTGTCCTGGGTCTGTCTGCCCAGCGCCCGAGATGCTCTCCCCTGGATGGGCATGGGGAACCCCACCGCGACCCTAATAGAGGATAAGCGGGAGATAATAAATGAATGAATAATATAAATCACAATACATTATTAATCCCTGGGGGAAATTGCAGAAGACATTGTCTTTGAACTACCTGAATGAAATTTGTCACACACTGTTGATGCACAACATTTTTTAGTTTTAAAGTTATACGTTTGTTGCTTTTTTGTTTATTATGTTTATTTCTGTAGTTTTCAGTTAATTTGTTCCGGACTTTGCCTCCATCTTCCAATCCTACTGGGGCAGAGTTCGACCCTGAGGAAGATGAGCCCACACTAGAGGCAGCTTGGCCTCATCTTCAGGTGAGTGTCACCATCTTTTATGTCCTTCCATAGGATCTTCCATTTAAACTTAAGTTAGTTGCTGTATCAGCACTTTTATGTACTGGCTGATTGCAGACTGATCACTTACATAGAGATTTATTTTTTACCAGAATGTGTTGCTTCTTCTGACCGATCTCATGAGGGTTATAGCTTGTTAGCAGTTTAGTATTCAACTATTAACAGACATGACTGTTACCGTAGAAAATAATAATGAACCTGATAATGCTTTGCTTTTTTTTCTTAGCTGGTGTATGAATTCTTCTTAAGATTTTTGGAATCACCCGACTTCCAACCAAACATCGCCAAAAAATACATAGACCAGAAATTTGTGATGTCTGTAAGTGTCTTCTGTTCTTATAGATAAATATGTTCACTGTTTCAAAGCTTGTCTGCCACAGCTAGAAGCTGATTGTCACTGATAGAATAATTGTATGACAATATAATATACCAAAATTATTTTGATAGCTAATTAATTGGCTTGATGTGTTTAGCTTCTGGAGCTGTTTGACAGTGAGGACCCCAGAGAGAGAGATTTTTTGAAAACTATTCTGCACAGGATCTATGGAAAGTTCCTGGGTCTTAGAGCCTACATTCGACGACAGATTAATAACATTTTTTATAGGTGAATATTTTTTCTTTTAATTATTCATTCATTCATTATTTTCCGCTTTATCCTATATTAGGGTCGCGGGGGGGGGGGGGGGTTCCCCATGCCCATCCAGGGGAGAAAGTTTTAGGTGCTGGGCAGATACATCCAGGACAGGGCCCCAATCTATCACTGGGCACACACTCACTCACACAGACACGCACACAAACACACTCTACATGAGGCAATTTGGAGAACTCAATTGACTTGATCCATGTTTTTGGACGGTGGGAGGAAACCGGAGAACCCGAGTTTACACTTCCTATTTATTGCCTCAAGTTGTTGCTGTAGGCATCAAAAATTACAATTACATTATTCAAAATTTTTTTTTTATTTTGATAGATCACTTTACCATTTATTGGCTTTACCATTTATTGGATTTAATGATTTGAAACTTCAAACACACATGAGAAACCATAAAATTTTAAGCATTTAAACGTAAACTTTGCTATCTTTGTTAATGGCATAATAAAAAAAATGGGGCCTTGTAAATTCTTTATTCTGCATGCTTATAAATCAATCGGTATTGATCACTGGTCTTAAATGTCCCCATTTGTATGTCACAATGATGTGAGATTTAGCTGTGATTTAATTTGCAATAACAAATTATCCTCTCATTATCCATTGCTGTAATAAACGGTCATCCTACTGTTTAATAATGCTAATGCAGTAATGTTTAAATTATCACTGATTGTCGGACTGTCAGGCTTCTGTCTTTTAACATTTATTATTTCATTACATTTTTATACATTGATTTCAGGTTTATTTATGAAACAGAGCATCATAATGGCATTGCAGAGCTTTTAGAAATCCTAGGAAGGTGAGTATCATCGAACAGTGTTGTCATGACAAATTAAATTAAAGGAGAGGCCACATTAACATGCACTGAATTGAAAGAACACACACTTTCACTTGAGCAGACTGCATTTTGTTTTACCTACAGTATAATTAATGGATTTGCCCTGCCCCTGAAAGAGGAACACAAAATGTTTCTGATCCGAGTGCTGCTGCCGCTACACAAAGTCAAATCTCTTAGTGTCTACCATCCTCAGGTAGGCCTTTCTTCTCTTTTCTTTTCCAATAGATCTTCTTTTAATTTTTTCCTAAGCTACTTTCACAATAATTCCAGTTATTAACCCACCCAAATAATAAGATGCATTATTTATTTTATTATCTTTTCTCAGCTGGCATATTGTGTTGTTCAGTTTTTGGAAAAGGACAGTGGTCTTACTGAACCTGTAAGTAATACAGATTAATCGATTATTATGATAAAAAAAATGTGTTAAATTTAAATAAATATTAAAATTCTATCTCAATTAAAACTGAAGATCTGCACTGTTATTTCTGTGCTTCAGGTTATAATGGGTCTCCTGAAGTTCTGGCCGAAGACCCACAGTCCGAAAGAGGTCATGTTCCTGAACGAGTTGGAAGAGATACTGGATGTCATTGAACCCTCAGAATTTGTCAAAGTCATGGAGCCTCTTTTTAGACAACTAGCCAAATGTGTATCCAGCCCACATTTTCAGGTGGGACTTCATGCTATATGGGGGGGCTTGGTCTGAATAATTCTTACACGGACGATACCCTGCAGTGTAGAAAGCACAAATTAGGCCATTAGTAATAAGCAATAAAAACTCATGTATAAACAACATGCCTAACAAATCAAATCCTGTGTCTTAGGTTGCAGAGAGGGCTCTATATTACTGGAACAATGAGTATATCATGAGCCTTATCAGTGACAATGCTGCCAAGATCCTGCCAATAATGTTCCCTGCTCTCTATAAGAACTCCAAAAGCCACTGGAACAAGTATTAAACCAGCTTGAATTTAGTTTATATTGGTTTATAAAATCTGAACACACTTTCTAATAATGCTGGTACTTTTACTTTCTGCAGGACAATCCATGGGCTCATTTACAATGCCCTGAAGCTATTTATGGAGATGAACCAGAAGCTGTTTGATGATTGTTCTCAGCAGTACAAAGCTGAGAAGCAAAAGTAAGGAAATAAATAAGAAGTTTTAGAGGTGTATAGGAATATGGGAGAAAAAATACAAAACTACAAGAGAAAATGAAATGAACAAATAATTTATAAGAGATAAATGTTCTTCATTGGCCATTTATTTCTCATATTTATTTATTTTCACTTGTTCTTACTACTGCTATGACATAACTATGTCATTTTTCTTCATATTTTACCCAACAGAGAAAAATATAAACTAAAGGAAAGGGAGGAGATCTGGCATAGAATTGAAGCGCTGGCAAAACAGAACCCTCAGGTACACAATTTCATTTTTGCATCTCAGATCCCAGTTTACACACATGAACTACTTGTATTTTTTGCTAAAAACAATATTATTATGTGTAAATAGAGTATTTTCGGTCCTTAAATCTTGGTGTCTGAACTGTTAGTCCAGCCCTGACATTTGTGCCAACATTGCACAACTCTGACCACTTCACATTTGAATCAGTGCATGAAAAGTGGAAGCATAGTTAAACATTTTTAACAATCATATACAATAAATGAAAATATAGATAACAAGTCATTTCCTGATGAGTTTTAACCTGTTATCCTGTTGCTTAGCAGTTAATGTTCTCTTTAAAAACTGGACTAGATTATGCTGCAAAAGACAATTAAAAAAAAAAATTGTTTTAATTTAACACATTCATGAATGAAATCTTTTTATAGTGTGTTTGTAATCATTTTATAAAAGCAAGAAGAGGTTTTGCGCTATTGTGAATAAATCATTAAAAAGGGGCCTTTCCCATGATTTATTTACAATAATGCATGCCATCTTGTGTCTTGTTGCTTTATTAAACCATGAGAGGCCGTAGAGGTTCCTTTATTTAATTTTTTACTTGGTTCTCTATTCTGACCTCAGGTTTCCAGGTCAAGTGTAATCACAAGTTTGTTTGCAAACATTTAGTATGATATTGATTGTGTCTGTGTGGAACCAAGTTAGGTAAATGTTCTACCACTTTTATTTTATTAGATCATTAAAATCCATCATGGACTACGACCTGGTCTGCCTCAAGACGAGGTCAGTGATTCTGTATTGATGTAAAAGTATGTTTACAGTGTACAGGTATCAGTGTGTTTCTAGAACTTGTCCCATTTTCAACAGTATATGATGTACAATGATAACCCTGGGATGCCCCATTACTCTATGGAAACAGAGACCCCCACTGCTGAAGACATCCAGCTGCTGAAGAAAACTGTGGAGTCTGAGGCCTTGCAGGTACAGTTGGTTAAAATCCAACATAAAAATCTCTTTTTCCATTAGTAATGGAGGATCATTTCCAATATGTGAAAAGTTGTGATATGTGTTCACTTTGAAAAAAAGCATCTGCAAAATGACAGTGTAAGCTTTTTATCCATTGAATATGGGGTTTGTATAACTGTCTAGAGGATTATGAAAGAAGAGCATCGTCATAATAATTAAGTGCTCATAATAATAATTAATTTGCTCATAAATGGTCTCTGGTCATTATATTCCCAAATCTCTCCCTCATGTTTGTACTATAATAGAAATGCTAACAGGCTTGCCTTTAAATTCTGTGACTATCGGCTGATTCATTACCACACCTGCACACTAGACTTCGTACTAGGTATTGGTCTGTATGTAATCTGTACATTTGCATATACACGTACAGCTCTAGAGTTCGGGTTTAAAAAGGGAATTGACACAATTTTTTTTTGAAAGCTCAATGTGCTCAGCCTCCGCTCACTTTTTTTTTTAGGGCATGAAGGACCTCAAGAAAGACAAGGTGCTAATGCGACGGAAGTCAGAGCTGCCGCAGGATGTATACACTATAAAGGCTCTGGAAGCCCACAAGAGGGCGGAGGAATACCTGACAGCCAATCAGGAAGCCCTCTGACCAGGAAGCACCATTTCCCCACAGCTGCACTATACCGAAACCGTCCTTGTCTCCGTCCAGAAACGTCACTACTGTGAACTTTTCCTCGTGTCATCTTTCTGCTGATGTCTTCATTCACTTTCTGTCCTGGAGGAGCCTTCCTGTCAAACCCTAATTGAGAGTGAGCTCACATGGTCTCCATTATGCGCTCACATACACTTCTGCACTCCATTTCAGAGATCAATCCACTTGAAAAAATATTAGATATAAAAGATTTATTCTGTTCTGGCCCATGATTAACATTTTACAAAAACCTTCACAATCCATTTATCTTTTAAATGATTTTAATGTAGAATGTATTTTATATCTCCAACTTAATTTGGACCATTTATTTTCTTTCTTACCATTAAGATTCTTAGTTTGTGCCCCTACTTTTAATGAAAACAGATAAGAAGCATGAGTTGCATTCACTGTATTGTTTGGTTTCCTGCACAAAGTCTGCTGTGTAGAGAATTTAGAATTCTTAAAGCCAGACATGCTTTCTCTAAATCATGCTGCCTTGTAGGAGAGGTGAAGCATCTGAATGTAAAGAATGAAAATGAATACACTCATGTCCCTGATGTAGAGTCATACTCAAAAAGTGAAAATTCATTTTTGTTACAAAACAAATTCGTTCCAAAGTGTCTTGAAGCACCTTCAGCTATGATTACAATGCACATGAATTGGGGCAGTGAGTCTGTAAACATATGCAATGTGATATTTCCATCTTTTATTGATCACTAGAGATTTAGTCTTCTGAACACATCCCATAGATTTTTAAAAGGTCAGGACTCAGTAGTGTAAAAATATTTCTTTGTGCTGCCTGATTCACTCTGTAATATAAATTGATCATGTTGAAGCTGGACATGGGAAGAACAGTTGTTAATCAAAACGGGCAAAGCCTTTTTTGTTGTGGTTTGCATGTTCTCCTGTGAACTGAGATTTCTTCCACTGGCTGAATTGCTCATATAAAATTACCCCTTATGTGACATTTTGTCACTGTGCTAGTGTCGTCCCTGTGATGGACTGACACCCCGACCATAGTGTTTCCCTTTTCAGTGAGGGAGTAACCTGAACATTCTGTACATTCAGTACTCAGATGATTTAATCTGACCATCTGAAGCGCAACTCCAGATCTTCCCCAATGTTCAAGAAGTGTAAACAGACACTATTAAAGCTTAAAGAGAGGTTTAAACCTCTTTGCTCCTTGCACATTAACAATTGTTTTAAAATGTTATCATCAGCTTCTTAATACACATTAAAGAATAGTAGTCCGGCCCTGAACAGCTGCAAAGTCCTAGAAGTGGAACACAGTACTAACCTCTTGAAACATAACCAGCAGACCATTCCATTTATTATTCTTCAAAAGAATGCTTTTACAAATCACCCATCATCCTGTAGTGCTGGGTTTAGAATGTTACCAACATGCTCCTGTGTCTCGCACAGAACAATCCCTTTAACCAGAGATTAAGATTGTATCCTCAGCCTTGAAAAATTGTGTCAACAATCCATACTTTGAGGCTTTTGTGGAAGAGGAAATGTTAGTGCAACTGAAATCACATCACTTACTTCTTTATTCCACAACTCTTGCTGGAGATGAATAGATTATGATTGATGTGTTAAAGCAATCTTTGTCGTTCGAAAGAGAGAGATGCACATATTGGGTTTAATTGACTGCTATACAATCTTATTTGAACTGATAAGAAAAAAAGATGCTTGCTTACATTTTCAGATGGTCTACATGAGAAACGCAGCCTGCTAGTGCATTTTTGTATTGTACATGTATTGATTATGGATTGCAACCGTTCTCATAAACTCCACCTCAAACAGGAACTTGCCCACTTCACTGGAGTGAAAATACTGATCATGCAACACTCTGTGGGTGTGATGCTGCTCTGTCCCTCAGCTGATTTATTGTGGTGAAGGCAGAAATATGGAAGGAGTACCCTGAAATGGTGGTTATTTAGGATCTTCACCACAGTGCTGTACAAGTAAAGAAGACATACAGCTCCTTTAGGTGCAGGGATCTGACTAGCTGCTCTCTGATTCACCATATACACACACAACCTCTGTGTGGTAATTGTGAAACTGCTGTTCATGAGAGATTTTTCGTTTTGCAAAGTGTAGTATCACTGATCATTCCACATCAACATTCCATCCTCACACTGTAGTCCAATAACGATGCCCGTCAATCTCATGGAGCTCACAGAGAACTGGCTCTGACCTGATAGGGCTTTCTCTGTGACCTGGTTTCTGTTGTCTAGTCACTACAACCACTGTAGAATTAAAAATAAAGGGCGGCCCTTTCCCCCTTCCTCATCCTGTCCCATGTCTGACACTAATCTTACGCTGCTTTCTGGGTCATATGTACATATGTTGTACTTTAATTAGGTAAAGCATTACATAGTATGAAAGTCATATTTTGTACAGATGTTCATGTATGTACAGAACAAACAAATAAAGTCGAAATACAGACAGACAACGGTGCATTAATTGTTCGAGATTCATGCACACTGCCTAATAAACAGAACTACTGCAGCAGATTAGTGGGTCCAAGAAACTACAAAAGAATAATCTAATTGTGAGATGATGTGAGTATGGTTCACCAATGCAGTTAAAGAGAGGATGTGTAGAAAGAAATTCAACAAATGGTAGAATCAAGACTGTCACTTGGGTCCATGGTCATGGAGTCAAATCCTCCTGCTGACAGAAATCTCAGTAAATGAACTAATGATTTCCTGTCACTTCAGTCCAACCACTGGACATGTTCTAAAATGGAATGAAGTCGACGAAGCAGCCAGTGGATGTTGTGCTGAGAGCTGGTTCATTACTTGCGTTGCAGCAGAAGACCAGCAGAGCTCTGCCGGGACTGAAGTGCCTTCTGCACCATGTCCTCCCATTGATCATCTGATATCTCACGAGCCCAGGCTGGAATCCCAAGAGATGGCAAGTTCACGGCTGCCATGGTCTTCTTCACGAGCTCGATGTGATCTGTGAGAACGGGCAAACTCAGTACTGGGAAATGAGCCCAGGACCTTTCAACGCTGAAAGAACAATGTGCTTACCAGGATCCATAGGAATGGAAGCATGACTCCTACATGCAGCAGCCCCTTCAGGATCCTCTTCCTCATCACTATCTGGAGCAGGAGGCTGAGGCAGGAACAAGCCCATGGCCTGTGAGACAGTAACCATGGCATTAACTGGTCTGTTACATACAAACACATGAGGTATGTTTAAATGACCATCTTGTTTCTACAGGCACTGTTCATTTTATCAGGTCATTTTTCAGGAAACATTTACTAGAACTTGGTATTTAGATTCAGTGTTAAACATAAACAAAATTAGAAATGAATCTGCAACAAATGCAAAAACATTGATACTGACAAAAGGTTCTAAAAGTTCTCAGGTAAGGTTCTAAAACATTACACAATTAGCAGATTAGCTATTCTTTTTAAGTAATGGCCCTGTCTTACCACTTTATATAGCTTAAGTCAGTCAAACTAAAGACAGTTGGGCAGTGCAATAATGCAAAACTTGTATTTATGAATTTTGAAATTATTTGAAGATTTAATGTGGATATTACTTCCCTGGTTGATAATACTTGAGTGGTCCTAGGCTCATATTGCTTTTTATATAGAAGTACTGGTGATATTAACATTACACTACAGAATTTCAGTTCTGTAGTGTAACATTATTTTTTTTTTACACTAGATGTATTATTTTATGGCAGTGGTTTGGAGAAGGGTTTTTCTTATGAAGGTTCCACTTCTACAGGATCAGTAAAGTGGGGATTTTAATGGAAATCTAAACTTTTTTAAGCACAGTCATGGGTTCAAGATGAATAGATCAGGCTACCCCAACTTGGTCCTATAACCTATAAGCAAATTTGTGTTAAAAATTAGAATTTTAAAAGCTGGTTGAGTGTAAAGCTCAGTACCTCTATTCTCTCCTGCACCTCCTGCAGCTGATCCGCATGAGTGGGCTCATCAGTCTGCTCTGTGTGTTGGCTGTTTACTGCATCAGGCTCCTGGTTTAGTGGTTGGTAATAATAGCCTGTAGTGTCTTCCTCTTCCCCTGGAGCACCGTCCTCTCCCTCTCCATCCTCACCACTCCACTCCTCCACCACAGGCTCCGATTCCCTCTCCTGTCCCAAATCCTCCTCCGAGCTTGGCAACACTCTTTCAGGACCCATCACCTGAGTCCACTCCACTTCCATCCACTAGTTCCTGTTAGAGAAAACCACACTGTACAAAACAAAGCACCATCTGTACACACACTACACATGCCGTTACTAAAAAAAAAAAACTAAATTGCTTTTCAGTATAGTTATCATTTTCAAGAAAATACAGAAGGCCAGAGAGGAACTGTGTATTTAATTTTTAAGTCGTTATCTTGAGATAACAAATCTTGTTGTGATCATGACTTATTTTTGAGTGAGCGGGGAGAGAGCAGGATGGTACACCTGACACAGTATATATAGACGTTATTCTATTTACTTCAATTTACTTGTTTTTGTGACCTGCAGGTCTCACCAGCCTTTAGATCCGTTTTGTATCTGCTGGAGAGACAGCGCTGTACAGAAACTACGTCACATTACAGCACTTTATATTACAGATTCCTTCAGCTGCATGTTTGCTGAGGAGTTACTTATAGTCCTCCTGCCAAAAATCTCTTTTTATTAATATAAATAAATAGCAAATGTCCAATGAACAGCAGAGCCACGATTTACCATAAAACTGTCATAAAACGCTTTATATATTCTGCAACTGTTAAAGTAAATATATCCCCAATGTCATAAAGCGACCCATACATACTGTATGTCAGCTGTATTAACACCGTCCTGCTCTCTACGCTCGCACAAAACAAGTCGTGATCACAACATAACAAGATGTGTTATCTCGAGATAATGAATTAATTAGCGCTGATTGCTGCGCCGCGCGCATTAAAAACCCAAAGTGAACCCTGAAAACAAACCTGAATATGAAGCTGCTGATGAAACCGCACGCAGGCTGATTAATGGAGCTCAGAGCCGCACTGTTCAGGACATCCGGCCTGCGCTCAGGAAACGCAGCTGCAGCTGATCCCGCAAGCAACAAGCAGACTGCTGTCAGGAAGGATTTCAAAATAAAAGTTTGACTCAGCCATTATAAAGGCACATAATTATGTATTATACCTAATATAACATGCTGATGTACAAAATTCTGAATGGCCCTGTAAGAAAACATGTATGTACAAAAGTAACAACAACACCGTCCCCATTACACCACCACCAAACCCCAGTACAACATCACCATCCACCACCAGCCCCCAGTACATCACCACCTATCCCCAATACAACAAAACTGTCCCAGTACAACACCACAGTTGTGAACTCAATAAAAATGCTTTTATAAACAGATTAGTTTACATATTATTGCAGTGTTCAGTGTGTTTCTATTACAACAACACAGTCCCCAGTACAACACCACTCACCACCAGCCCCAATCCAACACCACTCACCACCAGCCTCAATACAACACCACCCACCACTAGCCCCCAATATGACACCACTCACCACCAGTCCCTAGTACAATACCAGCCCCCAATTCAACAACACAGTCCCCAATACAACAACACCATCCCCAGTACAACACCACCATCCACCCCCAGGCCCCAGTACAACACCACCACCAGCCCCGATTACAAGACCACCACCCACCACCACTCCCCAATACAACAACACCTTCCCCAGTACAACACCACTCACCACCAGCCCCCAATACAACAACACAGCCCCCAATACAACACCACTCACCACCAGCCCCCAATACAACTCCACTCACCACCAGTCCCCAGTACAACACCACCCACCACCAGCCCCAATACAACAACACAGTCCCCAGTACACCACCACCACCAAACCCCAGTACAACACCACCACCAAACCCCAGTACAACACCACCAATCACATGTATGTACAAAAGTAATAGTTATTGATTTAATCACTTAATTGCGTTTTACCACTAACTTAAGTGCAGGGCTCAGTCGGTGTCCTGGGTTGGTTGGTTGGTGGGCAAGATTGTTTCTGTGTGGACTGTGGATTTCCTGCTGTAAACCTTAGTTAGTAATTAACTTTGTTTCAGGATGCAGATCTGTATGCCTGTCCTGTGAATTACTAGAAAATAGACGAGGTAACCTACACAACTGTGATCAGGAAAAGCAAATTAGAAAAAAATTATACTTTGATAAAGAGTGAAACCAATTTTTTTGAAACATTATTTTAAAAAATCTTTAATTTTCCTGCTTACCTAAAAAAAACTAAATTCTGAAGATATGCTGGACCAATCCCAGATTTTACAAAGCAGTCAGTAAAAAAGACACCAATCACCAGTTCATCACACAGATCAACACATTTACTTCAGATTTACAGCAATAGAATCAAATGCTATGTGTTTGTTTGTTTTTTTCTTGGAGAACTGCAGTTTCTAAATTAATAGTTTTTATAAAGTTTATTCAGGGGTATTCAACATAAAAATCAATATTTATGAAATAGCCGATGGGAATCTGTTAATGGACCCCCTTAATGGACTCACATATAGTTTTACTGTTGTTAGAGTTTTTCCATTTGTTAAATATCTGTACATAGCTGTCCTACACTGCTGCCTGGCCGCTCAAGGAGGATGAGTCCCCCACTGAGTCTTGGTCCTCCCAATGTTTCTTCCTTAAATAACAACATAACAGGGAGTTTTATTTGCCACTGTCGCTTTGGCTTGCTTTTGGGGGGTTTAAAGGCTTTTCATTCTGTAAAACTGCTTTGTGACAATGTACTGTTGTAAAAAATAAATATAAATATATAAATAAATAACTTGAACTTGGAATCAATTTGTTCTTTGGGGTTTTTGTTTATCTAAGATTTTGTGTGAAATCATACAAGAAATTTCTTTTTTGTGGACATTAAATCTACTGTACAACAGTGCGGTTAATCTTTGACTTCATGTCTAACACTGTGCTCAGAACATCATGCTGAGATATCTGATTAGTTTCTTACACTGAAGGATTACAGATATCCACCTACCACTAAATAAAACCACTATAGCAGACCAGGCGGCACAGTGGCTTAGCATGTTCGACTCTCTGTGCTGGGGATTCCAGGTTCGAATCGCAATCTGGGTGGAGTTTCCATGTTGTCCGTGTGGGTTTCCTCTGGGTTCTCCAGTTTCGTCAAACATGGATTCAAGGTAAGTTGAATGCTCCGAATTGCCCCATATAGTGTGTCTGTGTGAGTGTGCGCAGCGATAGATTGGCGGCCTGTCCTGATCTGCCCAGCGCACCTTTATAAGTGTTCATCGCTAACATTATCCGTATAATATCGGATATGTAGAGTCGTTTACTTTTTATTACATCTGCGTAAAACCACCATTTTTTCTACTTACCGCACGGTGGCAGTATAGTTGTAAGCTTTTGCAAGAAAACCTGCAAAAAAGTGAACGTCTTTCGTTAGGCGGTCACATCAAAGCCGTTGGGGATGAGGCTGTATTTCTGTGGCAGTATTCGCGGTGGGAGACACGACGTGAAGATTTATCAGAGGATAGTGAAGAAACTGCAGACTTACGGAGAAGTTCTGACCGAGCACGTGAGCCATGCTGATCTCTCTGAGAAAGGTCTCATCCCTCTGCTCACTTCTCATCGCTCCCTGTGCAATCATTATTAGATTACTGAGATTATTGATTATTATTATTCAGTCACCCGGCCTTCACATTCTGGCGAGCTGAACTTTAGCAGCAGCTCTCTGAACTGTAGGCTCAGTACTGTTCTCATGCTCCTGCTGCAGGTGAGGACGCGGCGGCGCAGACAGGAGACACAGCGATTCACGATCGGGATATAGAGTGGCTGCTTCTGGCTGACGGTAAGAGAAGACAGACTCTCATACAAATGATCTATTTATCTCCACATCTTCATTTATAAGTCATGTTTTACTAGAACACCACCACCAGCCCCCAGTACAACACCGTCCCCAGTACAACAACAAAAACACCCAACACCAGTCCCCAATACAACACCGTTCCCAGTACAACACCAGCACCAATTCCCAATACAACAAAACTGTCCCAGTACAACACCACAGTTGTGAACTCAATAAAAATGCTTTTATAAACAGTAGTTTACATATTATTGCAGTGTTCAGTGTGTGTCTATTACAACAACACAGTCCCCAGTACAACACCACTCACCACCAGCCCCAATCCAACACCACTCTCCACCAGCCTCAATACAACACCACCCACCACCAGCCCCCAATATGACACCACTCACCACCAGTCCCCAGTACAATACCAGCCCCCAATTCAACAACACAGTCTCCAATACAACAACACCGTCCCCAGTACAACACCACCATCCACCCCCAGGCCCCAATACAACACCACCATCCACCACCAGCCTCCAGTACAACACCACCACCCACTACCACTCCCCAATACAACAAGACCTTCCCCAGTACAACACCACTCACCAACAGCCCCCAATACAAAAACACAGCCCCCACTACAACACCACCCACCACCAGGCCCCAATACAACATCACTCACCACCAGCCCCAATACAACAACACAGTCCCCAGTACAACAACAAAAACATCCACCATCAGCCACCAATACAACACCCCTCACCACCAGTCCCCAGTACAACACCAACCACCACCAGCCCCAATACAACAACACAGTGCCCAGTACACCACCACCACCAAACCCCAGTACAACACCACCAATCACCACTGAACCCCAGTACAACACCACCATCCACCACCAGCCCCCAGTACAACACCACCGTCCACAGTACATCACCACCGTCCCCAGTACAGCACCACAGTTGTGAACTTAATAAAAATGCTTTTCTAAACAGATTAGTTTACGTATTATTACAGTGTTCAGTGTGTATCTATTAACCTGCTAACCTTTATTTATGTTTAAGGATGAGCTGAACACTGCCACCCAGTCGAACAATGTAAATAAATGTACTTGTCCTTTCTTAACATTTTGTCTCTTTTCAGTTGTAGTAGCTGAGGTGACTCAGCCTTCCTTAGGAGTGGGGTATGAACTTGGAAGGGCAATGGCCATGAACAAGAGGATTCTCTGCCTATTTCGGCCATCAACAGGCAAAGGTAATCTTCTTGCTTTTCACTTAGTTACAGTCTCAAACATTTGAGTTAATCACAAAGAAGCTGTGTGAGACATAAATAAGGCCTTAGCATCAGTTACAAGTAAAAAAAAAACTTCAGGAATGAGTTTGCAAAAACCATTAATGGGTTTAATGAGGCTTTCAACTTGGATAAGGATAAAAAGCAGCCATAACGGACTCTCTGACACTATGTTCACTATGTTAATTAATGCTCTCGCTAGCAACACACCCACCAAATCCACACAAGAGAAGCAACACATTTTGATCAAGATATCAATAAAAAGTTTCTTTGAAAGCATTTTGAAAGAAAAACATTGCTTTAAAATAAATTAAAAAATATGGACATAAGAATTCAAAGTTAAGCAAGTTAGCCCTCATGATCTTCTACAACATTTTGAGCCATCCCACTCCTGTCCATAATTTACAGGTCAGTAGTGGAGCATCTCTGAAAAGTAAACCTTATTCCTCATAGCAGTGATTCCCAGTAGTGTTGAGTTTGGTGAGTCAGATGCGGCAACATTCAAATGCCCACTGGTGGGCTGAGGTTTATCCACCAGCTAAAAATATCTGCTCATCAAGAAGTGAGCGAGCTGGTACCAATATTCCTTTAACTGGATCCAATATTGGCTAATAAATGTACACAGTATGAAATACCCCACATACTGCATAGCAGTGTAATACAAATGTTTACACATCTCAGAGTGAAGCATTACCCAGTGAACCTCTGCTCTGGGACCTGTACTAACCCGTTTTGACAGAGATTTAATTACAGTATGTCACACAGGTTACAGTTGAACTGCCTTTCTTTTCCTCCTGCTTCATCCCTAGTTTTCTCTTCCTCCTCATTTGTGCTTTTATTTCCTCTCATTCTATCTCTCCCATTCTCTCTGTTGCTTTCATGCTCTTACTCCCTCTGTCTTATGTTCTCTCGTGCTTTCATACTTCATTTTTCTTGTCTGTAAGAGTATGAGTTCCAGAAACTGCAGGTGCCATCATCATATTACTATAGAATCAATTCAGTATAGATGTGCAAAGAATGTTTGCTGTGCCCTTTATAATTTTTGTTCCATGTACATTTCAGTTCTGTCTGCCATGATACGGGGAGCTGATGATGGGTCAGACGGCTCTCTTTTTCGAGTACTGGATTATGTGGAGGAGGAAGTTGAAGGTATTCTGGAGAATTATTTCAGGGAATTCATCGAGAAATGATTCTGTTTAAAAAAATAAATTGCACGTAGTGTAAAACATAGATATAGATACACGGGAAGTATGTATTTTTGATTCTATTGATTCAACAGGTTACATTGCAAGTAAATACATTTAATGTGTTAATGTTCAATTTATTTATTTTTTTCATTTACATTAATTGGTAAATATTTGTTATGCAAATCTGAATATTTCTATTAACCTATCTTTGAACTGTAATAATAAAATGTCACTAAGAGAGTCATTAGTCTTAGTCATTACCAAAGGATCAGCAATTGGTGCAGCGCATTTTTCTCTGGTAAAGAATCAGTCATCAATCCTTAAAAACATGTCCTTATTGCAAAAAAAAGTAACATGTTTGAATTCAAGCTTTAATAGCACACAGAGTAAAAAAATAAGAGTGAAATTAACCCCATTTCTCAATGTACAAACCTATAATTGCTAATTAGGTTTTTTTTTGCGAATTACATTTTACACAAAAAGTACACAATTTTTTTTCTCTGGAAATCTGGTAAAGCACCTGGTCTAGGAAAAGGTTTTATATCTCCATGTTAATGTGATTTAAGGACAATTTCAGTCATCATACTGAGCAATACATTTATCCAAAATTTACTCAAGCTATGATTGTTTTTTTTCCCTTCATGCTTACCAACCTTCTCACGTGTTCCTTATACAATTACTGGGATTACAGTTAAATAATACACTAACTTAGATTCAAAGAGAGACAGATTGTGAGAAAATAACTACTTTCAGTAATGATGAGGATGTACAGAGCAGTAGCAGGTTCTAAGTGCACCAATTATATTGTTCACATTAAACCACCAACCCCATTTCCCAGGTTGGTGCCCTTTTTTTAAAAAATGCATCTAAAACTAAAATCTTTTAAAAGACTAAGTTCATAAGACTTTTAGTATTTTTAATGAGGAACCTCATTCTATTTGTTTAAATGAAACAAATTTCGAAGTTGATATCTGAAACACAATCAATAAAATGAGGACTAAGGGGCATTTACCACCGGATCCCATTAACTTTCCTTTTAATTATGATAATATTTTAATTTAGGAATAAAACATGGCGGCACGGTGGCTTAGTGGTTAGCACGTTCTCCCCGTGTCTGCGTGGGTTTCCTCCGGGTTCTCCGGTTTCCTCCCACAGTCCAAAAACATGGATCAAGTTAATTGAATTCTCAAAAAAATTGCCCCCTATAGAGTGTGTCTGTGTGAGTGAGTGTGTGCCCGGCGATGGATTGGCGCCCTGTCCTGGGTCTATCTGCCCAGCGCCCGAGACGTTCTCCCCTGGATGGGCATGGGGAACCCCACCGCGACCCTAATAGAGGATAAGCGGGAGATAATGAATGAATGAATGAATGAATAATACATATTAATTGTTGCAATTTTGCGTGTAGATTTTTTTTTTTTTGCAAATATGCAGATGACATGTCTGGGTATAATGTCATCATAGATGCTATCACATTATGATAAAAAAATTGCTTACACAGAATGCTGTACAGTACAAAAGATCTATATACAGAATTAAAATATCAACAGATTTTCTTTGTGATGTGAATGACAGGAAACAGTATATAATTTCTACATGAATTATGAACAAACACTTTTTACATTATAATTTTAATACAATGTAGTATCAAAAATACACAATAAAATGCACATTGCACCAATAAATTACATTAATAAATTAGCTTTACGATTGTTGTAACAATACTGTTGTTTGTGTAGCACTGTACATTACTCAGTTGCACATGTTCTCTAGCTTCCTATAGTGTGTGTATGGTACACCTTAACTCTGGCAGACAGCACATAAACATAATATAAAGACCAATGGGCAACCACGCACTGCCAGACAACCTTACTATTACTTTAATTGTAAAGAAGGCCGTTACTGGCCTGTCTTTACCAGTTTACATGGTGAAATATACCAAGTTTGGTGCCACTGCAGTTGCAGATTTATGGTTTCCAGTTTAGCTTCAAGACCACTTACAGGTAATATCATGGCATGGTCCCAAAGAGAGTAGGGATTGGTGCCAATACAAAAAAAAAAGTTTTGACACACCTCTTTATTATTCTTTAATAAAAATGACCTAGAGGTCGAATCTCAAAGAGACTTGTTCCTGTGTCCGATTTGAGTGCAAGTTTATAATCTTTTATAAGGTGAAAAAGCAAAACAGCTGTGACCACATACAACTTCAAAATTGTTACAAAAATCACATTTGCACATATAATCAACACATATTTACATTTTGACAGTCTGACATAAAAAAAAAGTTTGAAAAACTAAAAATAGAAAATTGTGTCCTTCCTTTCATACCACTTCAGCCATAAATTTTTAAGTTTAGTTTAGGTGGCCCTTCAGTTTAATCATTGTGAACAACACATTTGGTTGACTATAAGGAAGCTTTTGTCTGAATGTAGTACTTCATTCCAGCATTAAGTCCATTTAAAGACAAAAAACTTTTTAATAGTCCCTTAGATATCCAAGGCTATAGTGCTATATACTCCTTTTTGTCATCACTTGGTCCATGACTCTGTGTCAAGTGCATTTTATCTGATGCCCTTTGTGGAGTGTTTTTAATTTTGTTACTTCCTGAGGGGTAACTGGTGAGCCAGGTCTTTCTGGTCATAAATGGAACCATGATCCTGTATAATTAAGAGCAATGGACATACATGTAGGGC
This sequence comes from Corydoras maculifer, assembly GCA_019802435.1. Taxonomy (NCBI): domain Eukaryota; kingdom Metazoa; phylum Chordata; class Actinopteri; order Siluriformes; family Callichthyidae; genus Corydoras; species Corydoras maculifer. Next base: position 263,408 of record JAFMOD010000880.1, on the reverse strand, counting down.
GTGGCTTCATATGACCTCACTGTTGAGTCTCTTCTTCTCCAGCTCAGGTAGAGGAGGTGAGTGGAGGAAACTAATCTTGCAGTCCTGCTGAGTGGAAGCTAGGGTGTGCTGCTGCGTGCTGCATTGCTGGAATGAGTCTTGTCTGGACGCTGGTGTCCTACATTTGTTGCACATACACATATGCTGGCAGTGTCCTCGTAGCACCAGGCCAGCTGTTAGTGCCACCACTGCCAAAGTCAAGCCTCCCAGGACCAAGAGAATTATAAAATGTTCCTCTGAGAGACCTACGGCTGCATTCTTTGTTACTACCTCCTTTACAGAGATTTTTAACAAATGGCCTTGATCCCTGGTAACCCCATGGGAGTAGTTTCCTGAGGTATAGGGATCAGGCTTTTTGGGGGTCACATGGGGGTACTGTGTAAGCCCACCACCATCACCTCCTCCTCCTCCCCAGCCAAAGGAGTCTCTATGGGAAGACAAAGTAACTTCACAGGTTTGGCCAGTGTATCCAGCTGGGCACAGGCAATAGAAGTTGGTGACACGGTCTATGCAGCGTCCTCCATTGTGGCATGGCTGACTGGCACAGTCATCTAGGTTGACTGTGCAGAAACGTCCTGTAAAACCAACTGGGCACATACATGAAAAACGGTTTACACTATCCACACAGGTGGCGCCATTGGCACAAGGGCTCATTAGGCAGTCATCAATGTTGGTCTCACAGCGAGGCCCTGTAAAGCCAACCAGGCATCGGCAGGAGAGCTCTGCTGCAAAGCCACCCATATCCTCACATAAGCCACCATTCTTACAGGGGGATCTAAAGTATGCAATACAAAATGAGTAGTTAATTACTTGTCTTAATATCAAGTTATCAATTACTTATTTATGTTGTCCCAAATTTCTTTTTGGGATCAATAAAGTATCCCTCCATTCATCCATCCTGAAGTTAATTGTTTGACAGTGTTTTTACTGTTTTGGTATGACATTAATGCAGTGTGGATTTAACACTACACAACACCTCATCTTTTCAGCAGAGCTGTAGTTTCCCTAGAAACCACTCAATGTGAGAGTTGTTCAGCACTTGGTCACCAGAGTAAAAGTATAGCACCAGTCTGTCATGATTAAAAAGCTTACACGGGGCCAGTAATGAGCTCATTAAATAACACAACTGTTCCAACAAGGACATGAATTGATCAATTTACACTTCAAAACCAGTCAACAAAGCATTTGTCTTCATTGATGATATAATACAATTATATGCATTCATTCTTTTGTTATTGTATAGATACTCACTTTATTTTATTACATGGCCCTGTCTTTAGCTCACAGTGCTTTCCATAAAAGCCTGTAGGACACACACAGTTATACTCTCCAGCTTCTATTAAAATGCAGGTAGCCCCATTCTGACATGGTTCCTCTTTTTCACACACATGAATATCTAGACATAAATTAGACACATGAATTATGAAGAAACAGTTATATGAATAACTTAACTTTGAATAGTGTTTCACTGAAGGATTGAAAAGGCTTACCTTTGTCACAGAAGCGACCGGTCCAGCCTTCCTCACATGTGCACTGCCACGGCTGATGACATGAGCCATGGACACAGCCAGGCATTCGCACACAGTCATCACAGAATTTCCCCTCCCATCCAGGATCACATCTGTTCAACAATTGCACAAAGCAAATTCCTCAGTTGTGCTTCTTAACTGACAGTCAATTCAAATATGCAGTAAAAATTAACCCTGGTTGCATTTTATTGATTTTACTCTAAAAAGGTTTCATAATAAATTATATTTATTAGTAAAAAAAGAACAGGACTTAACTTTTACATGTTTTTTGTGATGTGAAAACTATTTTAAACAATTTTAATTTTATCTGTATGTTTTCAGACCTGTTTTTGTGTCTCTTGCTGGTTAGGAACATCCAGTTTGCTTAAGTTATTATTTACTTGTGTAAACAATAATGTATGGTAAAAATTACACCCGTTATTAGTACACCATGGCCCCCAAAAGTAACATTATTAAACTATGTTTCTGTGCACTACTGGTTGGAATAATCTTTGTTAACATTATGTGTAGTTTATAAGACAAACCATAGACACTTTAAATCTGCAACAGTTTAGAGAGTGCTGTATATGTTACAAGTATTGAAGAACTACTATGGTTTATTTTGGCTGTCATAACAATGTATACAAGGGCTGATGAACAGTTTAATAAACAAATACCCTTGAGAGAAATATGATCCAAGCACCATGTGTTAAACAGAAGGCCCACAGCTCAGATCAAACTTGAGGCACAGTCCTATCTGGAGCTTTTAGAGTTTTTAGCATATAAAGTACTACAAACCCAAGCATGCATTTAAGTTTTACTCAAATCAAGAAGGTATGGTCAAATGTCATTTGTTTGTGAAGAAAGTGCAATTTACTATTTATTATTACCCGAGGTACAGTAAGTACTGAACATGATGTGTAGATGAGGTACTGAATAGTGTTGGAACTTAGATGATTTATTCCTCCTGATTGCAGCTTTTCTAATGGTAAACAGCTAAATAAAACAAACATGAAACTATTTTTAATCAAGTGATAATTAAAGTGGGTTTTGGTTATTTTAAGAAGCAGCAGATGTTGTTCGCAAGTTCTAATGAACTTGCAGCAAAGACATTTTGCCAGCGATCCAAGTCGAGCAATTGTGGGTCCTTTTTTTCTGAGGATCTAATAAAAGTGTATTTTGCTAAGTATTTAAAGTGCTCTTGTTAACATTATATATATAAAATGTTATATACTGATGTACAAGAGATCAGGGAAATGTTGCAATATTTTTTGTTTGACCCCTTAAATTGCTTAATCTTTACACCAATTTTAAAAAACCTTATTGTTTAGTGTTCGATGCATTTTAACAATAGCATTTTGACCAGATTTGGCCGAGGCTCAAATTAATTGAAATACTAAACTTTTCTCGCCGGTATATATCTGGTCTTGTCGTCTAGGTCAATAAACTGGACCTGTAAATTCACATCTGCAAATCCTAACAGTAGGTTAATAACAACAGCTTTAATTATTTTATACCTCAAGTCTAAAATGTTTGCTACCAATCAAATGATTTTGCCACAAAAAGACTGGACCTTCATGCCTGAATAAACAGTTTTGAAACAGATGAAATGTTTGATCAAACTTATATATGTTTTTTCACCAACATGGATTGAATTGGTGGTCTACTGGGCTGTAAAATGCTGTAGGTTGTAATTGTTTTGTTTTGCTTTACCTGCATTCACCATCTTCAGCACACGTTCCGTGTCCAAGTTCACAAGTGCAGTTTGTAGAAGGCATCACTGAAAACATGTCTGTTAAGAAAAACAACATAACCTTAGTTCAGTGTCTGATGAATTAAATTTTTTAAAATACTTCTGATGGTTGACTAAAGCTAACATCATTGTGAAGGCAGTCAAATTATATTAAATTATTTATTTCCAGTTCTGAGTTTGTAAATATTTTTGAAGTTAATTATTAATTTAATCTGGCAGGGTTTAGTAAAAATAATATCGCTCTAGGCCACTCATTCCAGTGTTTTGATCTCTGACCCGTCAGTATGTGTGACTAGCAGCAGGCGTGGTGTTCCTTTTCAACAGTTTGTGCAACACTTCCATAGTGACTCTGTTAAAAGTCAACAGCTGGCCCTCAGACAGCTGTGCTCTGCCAGCTGGTTAATTTGTTTTGACAAGCTGCCATAGAGCAACACTGCAGAAGGACTAATGGAGGACACAAACAACTAATTAGTCATGTTGCTTTATGCCTTTATTAGTTGCTTTGTCGACTTTGTCGATATAATTTTGCCCATATGACTGTATTTTCATATTACTATATAAATGATTAGTGGATGGCATCTGTGGAGGTGCCAGTTACTGCACCATACAACAGGTTAATAATTTATCAGTTTTTATATCCATTTGTTAATTAGAGGTCCTAGACTGATGTGGTTACATGTGGTCTATGGTTGTGAGATTGGTTGAATGTAATGCCAAATTCTCTGAAACTTCACTAAAACTGATGACTGCTTATGGTAGAGAGATAGATATTCAATTCACGGGCAACATCTCTGGTGGACTTTACCAATCAGCATTTTTTCAACTGCCCTGTACAAAATCCATTTAAATAGTACTAATAATACTTATTTTAATGACATATGCAGTTGATTAGTTTTGAAGTTTTGATGAGTTTTTGATGAAGATTTGGGTCATAAGTTTGATCAATTAGATCATCAGTAAAATGGATTAAATAAAATGTGTATTACCCATATCAATTTTAATATTAAAACCAAAGTAAATTTGTTGTTAAAGTTTGCCGACTTGTTATATTTACATTTCACGTCATTTAGTACATGCGTTTATCGACTTACAACTATCCCTAATTGGTTGTGGTCAGAACACATGGTTGGTACAGAATCCCAGGAGCAATAAAGGTTAAGGGTCTTGCTGAAAGACCCACATTGGTAACTTCAGTGGACCTGGGATTTGACCCAGCCTAAACACTGAGCTATTACTACTGCTTTTATCAGATAAACCTTAGTTAACTTAGTGGGCAGCACGGTGTCTTTGTGGTTAGCACATTCGCCTCTCAGCGCTAGGGATTCCCGGTTTGAATCCCAATCTGGGTGGAGTTTTTCATGTTGTCCCTGTGTCCATGTGGGTTTCTTCCGGGTTCTCTGGTTTCCTCTCACAGTCCAAAAACATGGATCAAGGTCAATTGAATTCTCCAAATTGCCCCATATAGAGTGTGTTTGTGTGAGTGAGTGAGTGAGTGAGTGTGTGCCCAGTGATGGATTGGCGCCCTGTCCTGGGTGTATCTGCCTAGCGCCCGAAACATTCTCCCCTGGATGGGCATGGGGAACCCCACTGCGACCCTAGTAGAGGGTAAAGTGGAAGATAATGGATGGGTGGATAGTTAACTTAGTTATCCTAATAAAATAAACATAATTGCATTTACCCCAAGATTATTTTTGATTAACCATTAATATATATTTTATAATTGTGCCGTTTAGAACAATTTAAATATAAAGTATATTGGTGACACTTTACAACACCCTTGGACACAGTGGGAAGGTAATTAATTGTTATTTAATCTCTGTGTGTCATTTCATGTATTGTGCAATCTAAAGTTGCTTCTAAAGATGCAGTAAAAAGACTTTACTGACACTTTTACCCAGGAGAGGATCTGCTGAATTTGTTCCATACACTTTCTAATTTGCCAGTGGGTGTGGGGTGTTCATATGAATCTCTGCAGTGTGCATGTTTGCGGTGATGGGCACGAGAGGAGCATGTGCTGTTGTAGCGCAGGAATGTGCTCATGCTCCTGCCTGTACAAGCTTTGCCTGAACACAACTGGAATTCAACCTCTCTTAGAGTCTATCCCCCAGAGTACATTCTAAGCCTCTTTGTTAATCTGTACAAGAAAACCTTAAATTTTTGTTTGTGTGTTTATATGATGTACATATTATAGATTGACCAGAGAGTTTGGTCAGACTTAGTCATGCAAAAATCTTTGTTCCACCATTATTTAAAATAAAAGGTTTGTTGGGTTTGCAATAAGGTAAAATATTACCACATTTCTAAATGGATATCGTGGCTATTTATGTAGGAAACGGTATGAGGCACTTTGCCATACCACCAGCATGTGAGCTCACACTAATTCACTCAGGCTGGTATGGGATGCATTTTCCATTTAAACAGGCTCTCGGGAAAACCTGTATTCGTGGGAGCATGGTGAACCCTGAACAATGCACACCTGGCTTTTTTTTTGCGGCATCAGTGCAACAGCTGCTATGTACTAACAGTTATCTGAGATTGTTTGTAGCAGGCCAGAGCAACAATAGAAAGCGTAATCTAAAGAGGGACAGCTGGGAAAGCCATGGATTAATTCTAAATGGAGCCACTGCAACTAAACAGCATGTAGTAAGGATCAGTGATTTAGCACATCTTCATTTTTAATATATTTTTCTCTACATTATATAGTAGCTTTGTGGTTACAGTGCTAAAATATAAATCAGCAGTATAAGTTGGATTACAGTGTTGCAGATGATGAGTACAGTGAAGAGGCAGTTACGAACACAAATGGAAAATTTTCCCCCTTGGTAGTTTCTATTCCTTTAATTCCAGCAGAACTCATCAGTCGGATGTAACAGGGAAACCATCCTGGCTCCGTTCCATAGTGAGCCTAAGTACAAGTTGCCTGATACTGGCAGTGCTACTAGAGACGTTTTAACGATCATGCTCTCAAATATCAAGTGGGGATAAGTTCCATGAGAAGATAGTGAAATACGGTTTCTTTTTGCCCTTTTAGTGGCTCTGAATTTCATTTTGTATAGAACGAATTAGAGCTTCAAATCATCTACGTAAATTTGACCTAAGACTTTTTAAACAAGTATCAAAAGCGAAGAGTTGCTGTTGCTCTATAAAATATTTAACCATTAGAACCATCCTTAAAAAGTTCAGACTTCTAGACCACTTTTCCCCATTCCAGGAGAAGAAAGACAAGGTTGCTTTATAACAACTATAGTCCTTTATTGCATTGGCTAATCTTAATATTCATAAATCCACCATCATGTAACACTGGTTACATTACGGGATTCCAAGTGCTCTAAAATAAACACTGTTGTCTGTCTGGAAAAAAAAAAAAATTAAATAAGAATTTAAAATAAATTTTAAATGTGTCCAGAGCAGGACAAGTAACTATTAATTTATAACAGTAAATTTTAAAGGACATTGTGTACACAATCTGTCTGACTGTGGCTTTGTGGGTTTGTGTTGCTTTGCAGCCTAATAAATATTAACATTTCTTTTTCTTAGGTCCTACATTTCCACAAATATAGTTTGTGAATGTCTGACTTTAAAAGATAATAAAAAAAAACACAGTACATGCCCTGACACTTGATGTTCCTCTCATTAACTAAACACACCCGACAGTTTCACCTTCAAAATAATCTGCTAATCCTGAAGGTTCTTATATCTTTTGCCACTTTTAGATATGTAATTTTGAATTATCATCATCATTTGTTTACTTTGTTTTTGTACTTGTTAGAACTTGTTTGAATAAATAAATATATATTTCAGTCACTTTACCTAAATTACATCAAAACCTGTTTAAATATCCCATTAAAGCAATTTCCTTTATTATTAATGTTTTGTCAGTTTTTTGTCACTAGCATCTTTGCAGACCTTTTTTTTTTGCAGAATTGCAGAATTTAGTGATTTAATAGAAATGAATTACATCATGGTAAGTTCTGTCTGCTGACTTGACCAAGTTTGACCATGCCCATCCATTACGGCTTAGCAGAGAAACATCAAAGGAGCATGGTAAACATTATTAAGCATATATATATATATATATATATATATATATATATATATATATATATATATATATATATATTTGCATGCGTGCAAAGAAAATTCCACATATTTAGTTTTGTATTTAAAATAATGTGTGCTCTTGCCAATCTCAATTATAAACTAGTTATGACGAGTTGAAAATGGGAAAAAGGTCACAAAAAAAATTTAACATTTGAGTCTATGGCATAGTTATAGTCAAACAAACCCTCATAACTCAAAACCGAAACCTTTAGTCGTTATGAGCTTTTGTCACATTAGAAAGGATAAAAAGACCTACCATTTAAAGGTAAAATGCTGTTTAGGTAAATGTATAAGGATTTTACAGAGGTTTGTTTAGAGAAAAACTGTATTACCTGAAATTTACATTGGTGATGAGGTCACCCACTCTAGATTCTCCCATAGAAATTAATAAAGTAATATTTAAAGTGTAATAAAAATGAACGAAAATCTGTCCGTAAATGAGTTTTTTTTGAAGATGTTTCCCTGGGCCAAAGCCTCTGAAGTTTCATGGCTGTAGCTCAAAAAATGGCTGAGTTACTGCAGTTTGAAAATGAGCCCACATTAGAAATCAAAAGCAGTTTCTTAACCAGTGTTTCTTGACCAGTTTTCATATCATACACAATCACAATCCATCATAAAATAATATACCTTTGCCATCTTTTTATTTAAAATTGTTTAAAATATGGAGTTTCAAATGAAAAACAAGGATGAAGCAAGAATCCTTCAAATAAACTTTTAATCCTTTATTGTTTCCGATGCTGGTGTCTAGAACAGTCTATTAAAGGTGCTTTAAAACAACAGTCACAATGACTTTTCTTCTTTCCCTCTGACTGTCTTTCTCTTTCTTCCTTCTGAGAGATGCAGTCTTGCCTCACTCACTTTTTGAGGGATGTCACTCAGCATGATCTAGTAAGTAGGCTTCATGTTCTGACCACAGGGAGCTAAATTTACTCTGACCATGAAATTCTATCTCCAATCTCCTGCAACCCCGTGGCCATGACCAGCACACTGGTGCCAGTGAAACATGCAGGTTTGGTTTCCCTATGTCGATCCTCAGACAGGCCGTATGCCTGCTGCTACTCCACGTGCCTTGAAGGGTGTATGCACACGTTCTTAAGCTTCGGGAGCAGGCCGAGAGGAAGGAAGGACCTGGCTGTTTAATGTCTGATGGCTGGGGTAGTTGTAACCATATCTCTGTAAAATTAGGCATCATTCAATCTCACTATCTACTCAGCTGTTTCTGCCCTACAAAAACATTTAGCCAGTGCAGAGTTATCATCTTAACTCTCTGGCTCTAACTTGCTTAGAAAAGTAGTTTCTTAGGAAGTTGGTGCTTAGGGTGCGTGATTAAACCTTACTATATAGAGGAGTAAATTGCCTATTTAAAAGGACTTGTAGTCAACCCCTTAATGTCTGATATGTTTATCATTAGTAGAAATCCAGGTTGTATCCATCAAATCCAAATGCAATTGTCATACAGACTTCTGGTGTTTAGCTTAATGTTACTGCAAATACCAACCAGCAATATCAGTGGGATTTTCACTGAACTGAACCAGTTTTTCTATTTTTTAAAAATATAGACACTTGATCATTACACAGTCTGTACATTGGCATCTTGAATCTTCTGAAATGAAAATGGTGACATTACTTTAGTTAGGTTTACTGCTTAATGATGTATTAGATAGACAAATGCATACAACTCTGAAACTGAAAAAATATGTACAATCAGTATCATACTACATTAACTGGTAGTCTGAGAGACATGAGATGGTATGGGATTATTTTGTGCTCCACTTAAGAGAATGTTTAATGTTTTTGTGAATTGTGCTGTTTTGGGAAATTTGTAGTGTTCTAACTATGTGGCAGTTTATAAAGTCCACTAAGATTTTGCACGACTGAGTATGTCTTCAAATTTGAGCCACAAAGTTAGACCAACTCTGTGTTAAAACTCTTGGATCCACATAAAATGTTTGTGTCCAGTAACACTTACCTTGACCTTGACAGCTCTGGATGAACCAAGCACAGCTACCCCAGAAGAGTAAAGTCAGAGTACCTTGCTGTATCATGGTGCCACGTGTTCTGAAACTGTACAAATGATTTTGATTTTTAATATGGCACGAGGGTTTATATTGTTATTATATTACTCAGAAACTTTTAAATAGCTAATTATCCACAAAAAGCATTCTTTGTGGAGACGGATTATAACAGTAGTTCTATTGAAACATATATAAAACTACACAGCAGATATGTCAATGCCTAGGATATTTGCTTGTACAGCTCAGAACAAATATACCACGGACTGAATGACTCAAAATGGATCAAATCACAATAGAAAAATATGTCTGCCTTTAGGCAAGTTGAAACAGTGTTGAAGTCATTCCTATATTCTTAAATGCATTGAATGGGTTTGCACAAGATTTGGTACCTTTTGAAATGCTGCTTTAAAAAGACAAGGTAATTAAGTAACAAATATGCTTATAGTTTGCAGGACTGCTTAGGTATCTTATTTATAACAGAGTACAATGACAACTGCAGTGTATTGCATCAACGTCAGTCAGTGACCCCACTTTACAACAGTGTAAGTGTTCATTTATACATATTTGGTTGCTTCTTCGTGGTTGTAAAGAGTAAATTAACCTCCACATGATCCCAAAGAGTAAGTTTGTCAAAACTTTTGTATTAGTCAAAGCAACGGTGTGGATTTGTATAGGAAACTTTTAGTCTTCAGTCAGAAATCCATTCATCCATCCTACATTCCTTCCAGGTGTAGTTTATATTCTTTCATTTAATTAGTTTTACTAACACCCATGCTGGTAAATGCTTTGCAAGCATATTAAGTAAATATTAACATATTAAGTTATTTTTTTTGTAGTGTGGATTTGTATTACTGAAATCAACAATAATTGAAGTGGCTCTTTTCAAAGAAAGTATGTAAACAACAAATCAGTTGAAGTTAAGTGACTGATTGATGTGAGGTGGTTTATTTCACATAGTAGATGAGTTTTCTTGTGGTGCAGTTCAAGTTCACTGTTAAACAGCCTGCTATAACTATATTTGTTTTGTCTTTTATTCTGTCTCCTTCCCCTGGTGCTGAAGGAAATGTACTACATAACAATAGAAGAGGAGCTTGGCAGTGATTGTTAAATCCATGGTCCATAACCTACTATGTGAGGAAGCTTGATTACTACATTGTTTGTTCAGTCATTCCAGATTCTCTGATGTTTGTGAGTAATGTATTGAACACTAAAGTGACACTTGTCACTTGTGAAGGTTCCTTTGCACAGTAGGGTGTTGCAGCAGCAAAAAATTATTGTGGAAGGTCTTGTACAATTTGAATTAATTTCTTTCATCTCCAGCATCTCTCTAATATGTGAGTAAGTTACTGCAACCACAATCCACTTGCCATTCTGTCATAGTATTAAAGAAAATGGGCTACGTTTAAATGGCCCACCTTGTATTTGTTTAATTTCCATTGCTATTTGTGTATGAAGACTATTCAACTATAGTACATCAATGAGCTTGTAATTATTTTATATTTCCAAGGTAGACAATGAAAACAGTCTTTCACTTAAATCCCTTCAGTGTAGCACCCCTCTTCATTTACATTAAATTAAAGTTAGACAGTTTTAATTCTGTATTTTACACCAAGCTTCTAACTTGTATAAATAGACTGATTTTACATAACAACTAAATCCTCAGAGATAACCCAGTTCTGGTTGTTCTTTCAAATTATATTGCTACTTTAAATCCAGATTCATCATTTAAATAAATATATACTCTATGCACAAAAGGGGCGGCATGGTGGCTTAGTGGTTAGCACGTTCGCCTCTCAGCTCTAGAGATTCCCGGTTCGAATCCCCATCTGGGTGGAGTTTCCATGTTCTCCCCATTTCCGCGTGGGTTTCCTCCGGGTTCTCCAGTTTCCTCCAACAGTCCAAAAACATGGATCAAGTCAAGTTCTCCAAATTGCCCCATATAGAGTGTGTTTGTGTGTGTGAGTGAGTGTGTGCCCAGAGATAGATTGGCGCCCTGTCCTGGGTGTATCTGCCCAGCGCCGAAATGTTCTCCCCTGGATGAGCATGGGGAACCCCCCCCGCGACCCTAATATAGGATAAAGCGGAAGATAATGGATGGGACACACCTGGTAATCACTGAATTTCATTTTGTCTCATTGTCACATATTTATAAAATCAAGCACCAAACTATGCATTTTGGTCCAGCATTTGCTTCCAACGTAGTGAGAACAGTTTGGGAAAAGTTCACAATACAAAATCATATCAAAAACATTTTAGACAGTTATATCTAAAATTGGAGGCCCATTTTAGAACAGGTCTAATGTGTTGGTGTACCTGAGTACCTGAGATACACATAGTGTATCTGAGTATGTAATTCTACATGAATGTAAGATGAACAAAGAATAATACAAAGCATGATAAAATTATACAAGTGAATACTTTTTGATTTATTTGGAATAAAAAAGAACAAAAGACTCAAACCCTAAAAGGTAAAGTGGTTTCTTTACGTTTTCTAAAACATTTAGTTTAGTAAAATGAATCAAACTGAAAAGATAGAGCATGTGCTAAACACATCCACGTCTTTAGTATGGCCAGCCAGAAAGCAGTGCCTTTATAATGACCATTGACAAAGTTCAGAAAACTATAAACACTTTAGTTTTTATTGAGATGGACAGATGTTTTTTGATGGGCAAAACCAACATTTAGTCCACCTGTAAACCTGACCCTGTTTTCATTGCATGCAATAAAAAAGGTCAATAATGTGTGAGGTAAAGTCGCTAATACACTAGATTTAGTAATGTCACTGCTTCTCTATTACATTCTCTTTTTTCAACCTAAAATAACTTCAAACTTAAGTTTATCTAGTTGATGTACTACTATTCTCAGTAAATAGAAAAAGTACAGCTTAACCATTCCAACTCCAGCTACAGCAAGAGAAGGGTATTTTGTTTTCAAATAATCTTGCTCTTAAATTTCTTATTTTCAGTTGTCAAATGCATCAGCTTAGCATATTTGTTGGACTTCCCCAGTCATGTTGCTGCTATGTTAATGGTGCGGCTAATAAGAACAAACTTGGCAGAAGCTTTGAACGTGAAATTTGAGCTGTGATTTAATTCCGTAAGTGGAAGCCTTATTTGTTATGTTGGAGCGCTTTCTGTTGTCCTTGATGCTGGGGATGCCATGTCAATTATCATTCAGACCCTCTGCACTGTCTCGCATCTAGACACCTGCATGGTGAAAATAAACAAGCAATTTTAGGCTGTGCCTTTGCTTTGCACAGCCAATGATTATACAGGGTTCCATTATTAGCCTTGTATAAATAGCCTTTACATTTTTCTATTGGTAAACTTATTTTTACATTCCTTTTATCCTTCCTTCAAACAGTTGAGACAAATGATGAACAAATAGAAAGTTGTGTTGTCCAGTGTCATTGTTTTTTATTATAATTAACCTAATGTTAAACAGTTTATTTCATCTTAATAAAATACAACTAGGTTTTATACCTAATATAAGCCAACTAACTATGTCTCTGACAGGGTTTCTCATAACTACATATTTACTAACATGACTAATTGGTGAACTTTTGTCAGACCTGAACCTTAACTCGTATTTGTGGTTAGTGGTTTTATGGTTATGTCATAGCTACAGCTTTCTAATACTATGAATGCCTTGTTGTGATCTCACAGCAGTCACAGTTTCTAAGGGTGATATGCGTAGGCACTTTACAGGTTGCAGAGAAAATGACAGGTGTAGTGTGGTCTTTTAAGTGTTCAAGTGTATAACAAGAAGCTGGTAAGGTTGTGCTCTTGATGCATTGAGAAAAACATATACATTTGATAAAATAAAAAAAGGTTCCCAAATTTTTGGAGAAAGCAACATAGATATTTTTTTGCAGAGTAATACTTTACTTTTGAGCAAAAAATGCTTTTTTATGTTATAGTGTATGAAGGACTCTTTTCAGTTATTTACAGGTAAAAAAAAACAATACTGATTGCTCATCCTGCTCATCACTTTAACTATGTGTTTTGCCAAACTGTTAGAGAATAAAATCTTATATCACTTTAACAGCCTTAACACCTGCCTAGGTGAAATCTTTTCTCTTTTGTTTAACTAGCCCAAATGTAACACACTGTTTTTGCTTTAAAACTCCTACAGGAATCAGACAGACAAACTCCACCTCTGCATTCCTTTGCAAATTGCAAAATGATGCATGAATGTTAGCAGTTTAAAACAACCTAATTTGTCTCGTTCCAATATGTTGTAACTTCAAAAGAGATTATTATGATATTTAGAAAAGCACCTCCAGCCCCAAAACAGGTCACCAGTTGACTCAAACTAAACAGTAGTCAGTTGTTTAAAAAATTAATGTAACAGCCAAAGTAGTACTAAAACAAAGAAAAAAGACACTATGCATGTTAATGGCTCTGTCCTTTTTCAAGTTATTTCAAATGGTAAATAATAAAATGTAGAGAATTTAGCATATTTCTTTTGTCAATAAAAAAGAAAAAGTAATAGATGCACTCACTGACTGAAGATGTTGCACACCTGGAAGGCTGGCACAGATGACAGTTGGATTCCTTAGGTGGTGGTAGAGTGGCATGTATACACTCACACTCATTAAACACTATTAAGGTAAACTCAGACTACTCAGTGAAGCACATGCATGCTGTGTGGAACAGGAGCAAGCTTGCAGTAAGGCAGGGTTTGTTGATAGAAATGCTTGTTGTAAAAATCAGGCAGTGTAAAGACAGGCAAGGATCCACCTCCCTACTCAACACCACAAACCTGCCCAAGGACCAGCTTTTAAAGAGACAGGCTCATCCATCTCTGGTCTAAGACCAGATGAATTTAACATGCCCCTAACGTACTTAACTGTGCCTTCAGCTCCCGCCCCACCCTTAACTATTTGCCTTCAAGCTGTTTTAACATCCCTTTGCAAGCCATTTATTAAATTTACAACTTATTGTTGCCTTTTTCTTGGGTATTCAGTATTGCCTTGTTTCCTTTCTGTACTAATACTGTTTTCTGTCTACTCATAATGCTCAAATTTCTCCTAGTTTTAAAACGCATTCAGCGTTGCTGTAGTGACAGATAAATCTCCTGATGTTTGAAGGCTACTGTGCCCACACATAGTGCCGCCAGCAGTAGTATTGCAAGGATCACTTCTCAATGGATTGCCTTAATAATATCTATCTGTACTGTGAAAACAAGAATGTACATGTTCCCTCTACAGTCTTGTTCACATGACTGCTGATAGATGGTGACACACTTAAACAAGCCCACGAATGCAATTGTATACATTGGAAAATAAAGGGCCAATGTCGGCAAGATCAATTCTGCTTTTTTTTTAATCAGTTTCATTATTAACAGATTTCAATAATATAAATGCATAGATCATACATGTGTCTTACATTTCTCATTTCTAAAATTACTGTACATTAAATTTGCTCTCAGTAAATATACTTTCATAATGCCTCTTTAATGGCTTGTATTGTATTGCCTCATTAAACACCTGTTAGTCTGTGCATCTGTTCCACAATTGACATCAATAACTGCATGCCTTGCTTAATGTGATAGTTCAAGGTCTTTTATTTATTTGCCATCTTCATTTTAACTCAACTGTGATCCCAGAGTGTTCGGCTTCCCATCTGTGAAATGTATTGGCATCAGTTCTTTGTGGATGGGGGGAGACTATAATAAGTTTACCTCCTTTGATTGTTTTCTTGCTCTTTCTACATTCTAGTCACTTACAAGTTTTCAAAGAAGAACCTTAATGCATTTGTATTAGAGACATAAACAATACAATTATTTATATACATTTATTTGGATTATAGTTGAACAGACCTCTGCTGAATGTGAATAGATAGAACAAAGCTAAGGGCTTTGTTGTAATTCCTGTGTAATTTTGGGAGTAGGTTTTGGATTATTAGCCTGTATGTAAATGAACTCCTAGAGATGAACCTTATAGCAGTCTGATATTTGTTGATATACAGCTGTTTGTATCTGATTAACCAAGTGATCTTATTACAGTTAGAAAGATTGAGTATTGTGCAAAACTGAATCAATGTCATTTAATTTCCTTTTACTTAACTGAATTTTAAATTTAAGGTCTTTATAGTTGGACTAAAGGAATGTATTTATTGTGAATAAATCACAGCTAAGAGGTCTCGTTAGGCACAATGCATAGCTTGATTTATTCACAATAATATTCACCATTAAATGCCTTTTAGCTTCTGTAAAATGGTTACAAACACACTATAATACAAATGGCCACTATTTGATTGTTGGAGAAACGGGAAACCTGTCAATCAGTAAACAGCGTTCACTTCAAAAACTGTTTAATAACGTTTATGCTTTCAATTAATGCATTTCTGAATCAAACCTTGTTTTTTTATACAGTGTGTTTGTAACCATTATATTAAGGCTATAAGACACTCGAGGTTGTGCATTATTGTGAATAAATCACGGGCAAGAGGTGTAACTGTACTCTGCTTTGCGTCGTGCCTAAAAAGACTTCTTTCCTGTGAATTGTTTACAATAATGCACGCTCTCTCATTTCTTATTGCTTTAATAACTCACTGATCATTTTTTAAAACTGCTACAAATAACCTGGGTGTTTACATTGATTAAGAGTTCTCCTTCAACTTACATATTACAAATATTAAAAGGACTGCTATTTACAATTTTCATAAAAAGTTATTTTCCTTATATGACGTAGCCAAATATTTTTTTTGCTTTTTTACCATTAAGATTGGACTATTGTAAAGCACTGTTAAAAGGATGTTCCTATGCATTTTTTTATATACTCAAATTGGTTGAAAAAGCAGCAACTACATTTTTGACTAGCAGTCCAGACATTACTACCTTCTAGTTAAATTTTATATCAAATACAAAATTCTATTTTTCAAGTTTTACATGATTTAACAGCACATTATCTGAATAAACTCCTCAGATTGTACAATCTGTCCTGTTCCATTCATTCTGTGCTGTTTTTAGAGCTGTTGTTGAATTTGCATGGAACTAAGCATTTCTTAACGTGCCACTGGGGTGATGTGAGCTAAGGCTTTAATTACAGAGAAGGCCAATGTGGGCCTATGGTTATACTGGGGTAGTTAGGCAATTCTGAGCAGAATTCTCTCTGGCCTTACACTATAGGTAACATAAATTATGTATACATCATATCTTTCTTACTCTCTCTAAATTTATTTAGACCTCTGAAAGTCCTGAGTCTCTCTTTATAATTTGATATCTGGTTTTGATTTAAAATTTGTTAATACCTTGAGCTATTGAAAAGCTACTTTGTGACAATTTTTTATATAGTAAAAATGCTATATAAAGTAATTTTCCAGAATAACCTTTGCACTCCAATGATATAACCTGTAGTGGTTATATTTTCTTCGGTATAAAACTCACTGGACTGTGTGATATTTACAAAAACTATAATGAATGTACTTTCTGAAAAGCTTAGATTGTTCTTCATGAAAATTAACAACAAATTTCTGTATCTGGTTTTATGCACCTTTTTTAAAAAAGTTAACTCCTTCTCAGGGTTGGACCATCAAATTAGCATCTTCAAAGATCATGTAAGTGACAATAGTTTACTATCTCATAAGCTTTAATCAAAGATGTCACCAAATTTGTGTGATGGTAAGAAAAGACTTTTTTTACAATTACAATTTACAATTAAAGACAAATTTTATATAATTTTTGGCTAAAATTTTAAATCAAGAAAACTTGCTTAAGAGAAATGTGCATTCTTTGCATGGCCCGCATTTTTCCTGTTATCACCAGGTCTGCTGCTATCAGTGTGAAATCTTCTTAACATGTGACGTGATAAGCTTTCTTTGCAAGTCTCTACAGTCAGCAGTGCTAAATAAGTACTAAGAAGTGTTAAATAGATATTTAAAATGTGCAAACAACTCAACATCTGATATATATATATATATATATATATATATATATATATATATATATATATATACACACACACACAGAATATAACACACAGCTGTTTTGTTATATTGCTGTGCATTCACACTTGCCGTCGCTTCTATGTAAAAAGGCCACGCTGAACACTTAATTTATTGTGTTCACCACATTCCTTCAAAGATAATAAGCTATTTTTTTTAAAACCTTGCTTCCTATGTTTAATGTCTTGTATTTTTTTTTAATTGTACATTCTTTGTGCTGTACTACCTAAAGTCAAATAGAACTTAATTTTACAAGCATATTTCATATTTCCCTTGTGATACTAGAACAAAGGTTGTATGTCCAGAATCAGTGCAGTTTCTATAGCAACAGTGGATAGATGTAGTTTCAGTATAAGTAGATTTCAAATTGAGCTTCCTTCTTATAAAATGTCACCGTATTGCTCCAATATTGGACATATGGCCCAGAATGAGTCATATGAGATTTGAAATCTACTCTCAGGCTGCATATTTCTGTCATCAGTATTATGTAAGAACACAGATGCACTTGTTTCAGCTGCTACTGTCTTACTGATGTCCATACTGTCCAATTCTCTGCACTTGTGATTTACAGATGCACAATAAAACTAAAAAGGAAGCAAGAAATAAATAAAAAATGTACTTATACATTGGTTACTGACTCAGTGCATTTAAAATAAAGTTAAATTACTTTGTTCTTCTTCATATCATTTTACTCTTCTCTCCTTGCACATCTCTGCTGTCTGTCAGTGTGAAGACACCCTTAAGTGCAACTTGCAGAAATTCATGACAATTCAAGTCAGTATTTAAAAAATCTTGGTAAGGGGAAATTTAACAGTCTTTAGACTTGAACATTCAACTGTGTTATAACCAGATGTTATATATCACTGCTGGCTTGTGGTCAGGCACTTTGAGTTAGCTTCATTAGCAACACGAGGGAATAAATTGTGGTGTCTTTTGCAGTTTTATTTGGCATGTGTGGTATTAATGAACTCTGTTTATAGGCCCACTATACTGTCTAGTGCCTCATTAGTTTTTATTTAGTTTCTCTTGAAGTGATGAAGTAATTTATTTTGTGTACTGTGCTTTACACACACATAATTTGTTCTCTACTTTTAACCCAGTTATGCAGTGAAAAAGACACATATAACCTATATAATAATATAATTCACACTGAGTAAATATATTCACACTGAGTAAATTAGTCCCCACCTAGATGGAAGGTCCATCTAGATGCAAGGCTAGTTCATTAACCAAAAGCCAATGACTGCCCCTCTTGTGTTGTGTTATAACAAAGACAAAACATTATATTTGTACATTATATATATATATATATATATATATATATATATATATATATATATATATATATATATATATATATATAATGTTAAATAACATATATGTAAAAAAACAAACCTTTAAATGTTAATTTGTTAAACAAGTATATGATAATAGACTAAGTTAATCAGTTCTTATTCCTTAAAGAAGAAACTTTAGTGATTACTATAAATTTGTTTCAGCCTACCCTTTGCTATAAGACGAGTCATCCACGTGTATAATTATGGATCCAATGCAGTTCCGTGCTGTTGGTGTGTTTTCTGATGCTATTCTCTCCACCCTTAAAGCCTGTCTAGCACCATATATTGGACAGCCTCTCTCTTTGGGCTTGTTTTGGTGTGTGTTTAGCTGTAGACAGGCACGATATTACTGACCATTCTCTAACCCCCAACCCCCTTCATCCCACACATTTGAGTCAAGAAGCAGCACACGACCGCCCCACTTCACACCCTCTTCAGCACGTTTGATCTTCCACGTTAGGCTTTAACCCAAGGGGTCGCTCACACCCTCAACAACAGATCTGTTGCCAAACACCTTGTCAGATAACTTGTTTATGACAGTGTTAAATTAAGCCAGAAATACTCTTGACAAATTTTAGACTATTTTTGTTCATTGATTTCAGCAAAGTGGCGCAAACTTGCCCAAAGTGTATTAACTTAGCCTGCATGTATTAACTTAGCCTGCAGGCAAAACAAGAATTTTGCAGATTTATGAACGTCATACATTTATCAGATACAGAAGAAAAACCTGGAATCACACCCAGCTAGATATCAATAAGAGTATTATATAATATACTCTGCAAGGTAATAAATTAACTGACATTTTAGAGTATATCTTGGTTGATCACTTGCATTCACACCAAATCCTTTATCTCACTATAGACACATGAGAGGTATAGAAAATTTAACTCACGTAACTTTTTGTTTTAGAATTAAATGTTTGAGCAACAGTCTGAATGCAAAAAGATGTCTTAAGCTCCAAAGTGTGTTTTAACAAATTTTGCAGTTATAGACCAAGTAACTTAAAACAGATTATCAAAACTGCAAAAATAAATGCTCTAAACAAGCCCTAGATTGTTTAAGATTATGTTACTCATACCACTGATACCCTCCTTTCTTTGCTACAAGAAAGTAGAAAAAATGCATTCCATAGCTCAGATGTTCCATTCCTGTCACTTAGTGCTACTGCGCTTGAATAAATGCACTGCGCCTTTCCTTCTGCACTGGGGTTATGCATTGGCTCATGGGTGTTGTAACCAAAGCCTCTGGTTCATTGTTACATGACTGGAGGTTGAGAATGAGGGCGGATGGCTTCTCATTGAATACTATATTTGACCAAACCCAGTAGTGCCTTTGGAAATAGCCACCAGTTGAGGGGCTTTGAAGTGGCACATGTAGATGTATGGTGCAGCTGTGAAACACTGTCTTCCCTAACTGTTAGTAATCTACACACAATGCAGGGTGTGGGCAGTGATCTGTCAGTGGATGGAAACCTTGATGGCCACGGTATGTGGCATGCAGATACTTCAACGGCCACCTGGCTGAAAACTCTTGTCTGTTTATGTTACAATAAAAACGTTTGGAGCAGGGAACAACAAACATTCCATTCCACAGTAGCCTTGACCCCAAAGCAGCTGAGTCTTATGGAGCACACGAAGGCCTTATGGCATGGTAGCCATGGGAATAAGTGAAAAACATAAGTATTCACCCAGAGTTTAACATGAACTCTAAATTTACTTATAAATATGTATAATCTATGTATATATAAAGATATACATGAATTTTATTTAATTCATTAAATGCATTATCCATAATGAGATGATATCAGATAATAATAAAAATTGAATGCCAAATTCATCTAATAACTGCAGATGTTACACGTGTTCTTATTTTATCAGTTTTTCATCCTATTGACAGGTGGCATGTTCAATGGTGTAACATTAGCAGTCCTTCATACATAGAAGCAGAACAATAGTTTTGATTTACGAGGATGGCACACAGGACTCATAACAGAAGGCACAGAGCCTTTTCAAAACACAAACAGTGGTGACCAACAGTTGAGCTAACAGCCTAGTATTACGGAAGTATGTGTACTGTAATTTTAGTATGGGTTTGTACTATAGATTCAGCTGTGGCTGTTTGGAGCCAAATAATTCTCCACACTTGTCAGACAAAGTTGATTGCTTAATCACTGTTTGAATTGAGACACAAAAGCTTGCCAGTAGATTGTCATGCTTTGCCATTGTAATAGAGTGTAAAATGCTCACCTGCCATGAACACATACCTTATTTTTGTGAACTGAGATTCTTTCTTTTCCCTTTTAACTGTTTATGTTAAAGAAAAAATTAAAAGTCTCTGGCACTAAGACACATTAGTGTGTGTGTATTTGAAGGGCAGTTTGTTTTCACAGGGACCTACATTCTCATGTGAATGATTAGAAACTTTGGTTAAATTGTTTTATTGATGTTAAATATAATGCACAGTTACTGTTCATTTACCAAATGAAATGAATTGTAAAAAATGTAATACATTTACTAACCACTTTATTAAATCCTTGTTTATTTTTATTATTGTCCATTATCTCAACCCCACTTACCATATTTTTAAGTTCACAATTTTCAATTCTATAATTAATAGACTGTGGTTCATTTTTTCTTTACATATTTTGTTAGTCCCATAGAATATGTTTTAAAATGATTCAAAATTTTATTATTACAGCGATGGATTGGCGCCCTGTCAGGTTGTACCAGCACAGCAGACACAATGTCAATCATGACACCATGATGTCAATATCAATATAGAGCTGAGACCCATCTATTATGTTCCACTTAATTCTCTACTAGGTTCGTGGGGGTGCTCCCCATGCCCATCTATGGTAGAAAGTTTCAGGAGCCTCTCAGGACAGGGTACCAATCTATCGCTGGGCACACACTTACACACAGACACACACTATATAAGGGCAATTTACATTGAATCAGCCAATTTACATTGAATCCATGTTTTTGGACTGTCGGGGGAGGGGGGGGACTACAGAAACTCAACTAACTACCATGTCACTGCCACCCAGAAGCAAACCTAATTATACTTGCTTTATAGTGGTTCTGTGGGGATCCTGACCAATAAATGAGAGAGTGAAATGGACTAACAAAGTATGCAGAGAAGAAACACAGTGTATCCTGAAATTGTAGAACTAAGAAGTACACCCATAAGATAAGTGAGCTAATATAATAGACTTAGACTGTCGCTTAAAAGTATGTGTTAGCTCACTAACGATCCAAAACATTGCTGCATGGGTGAACATATTTTGGCATAAGACTGTATATGCACAAGATCAATCTACCTTAATTCATTATACCAGTTGGTAAGAATTTGATACTTAATCTTTTTCACACCAGTTTTAAAAGTCATAGACTACAGCATTTATTATCTACCCCACTTATCTTAATTATGGGTGCAAGGGTGTTTAACCCTATCCCTCCTTTATATAGTATAGACAGGTTATCAATCTATTGTAGGAAGACACAGACAAAAGCTTTTACACATTTTGAGGTAACCACATATATTTAATTACTTTATTGACTATAAACCCAGAAGACACCCAGGCAGATGTAGGGCAAACTCCACACAAAAAGCCAATCCGCAACCTGAATTCTGTTAATAACTTAACTGAGTCACTTTATTTATTACCAGACTTGTTTTTTTGTGGTTTAGAAAAATTTTAAAATTCATTTGAGACAAAGCACTATTGAAAAACATTATATGTCAGTTAATAAACGTAAACACTCCAAACATGTTGCTGTAAGGTCACAGCCAGATTAGTCTTAAACTGTACTTTGATTATTAACTAGTGGATAGTCTGTGGCACCAACACATTGTCTGAAGTCTTTTTCAAAGATCCAAGCCCAGAGGATCTTGGAAACTACCAGGAAGTTACAGGACTTATTAGTGCATAAGGCTGACATTATTTATTCCATGATAACTATTTTACAAACTTACACAAAAGATGTGCCTTCTGAAAGCGCCAAACTTGGGCTTGGTTGCAGTTTATGGGGTAAAATTTGAATTAATCTATTTGTATTCTAAGACGCACATCCTATTTGACCTTTTTTAGTATATTATTTATTGATAAATTGCTGCAGTGGCTGTTAATCCTTAAAGTTTGATAAGGTATTAATGTATAGTAATGTCCTAATTTCTGTTTGTTTTTGATGTGAGAACTCGCTCATCAAATCCTTTGATTTCCACAGCTCTCTTAACTCATCAAAAGCAGCATCTTGTCCACCCACAGCTGTAGAAGCGGGCACAGTCTCACTTTCATCTATTTGATCAAAGCCGCCTGCTTTATTCCATGTTCCTTTCAACCCAAAGTTCACATTAAATTCACTGTGAATAAAAGATTCTCCTAAACAGGATGAAAGGTGCGGTCATGCAAATCTCCTCTTATAGATGTTATAGGTAACACTGTTAATAGTTAGGTTTAGTTTATTGTAATACCAAATTTTGGCACATAATTTTTTCACATTCAGCAAATGTATCTCCCAAAAACAAAGGAATATGCAGTCATATAAATTTGCAGTATTCTTAGACTATTATGTGATTATACCGAGTCTGATAATGCATTACCTATTTTCAGGTCTTGGATCAGGAAGTTGCTCAGTTTCTCTGTGATATCCATATGCACATCTTTTTAACAGTAGCTGTTTGCATGTTATGGATGGAAATATCCAACTGTGTCTCTTACAAATGACTAGATTAATAAAATAAAAAACAAACCTTCCTACAACTTGTGATAATACTTATTCTACTCTGCAGTATCTTGCTTGCTAGCCTGGAGTTCTGGAGTACTGACACAGTTCTCAAATGCAACTGTACTCTCTAAACCACCTGTCCGTTGAGTGATCCTCTTCCAAGCGTCACACCGACATAACGGATAATGCAGATGTAATCGTACTCATATTTAAAGGCTATAAATCCATTTACAAAATCAAATCAAATCAGGTAGCACACAGAGTTAAAGTACTGAAACACTAAATAAATACATAATTATTCAACAGTTCTAATATTTGGCAAGGTATAAATTTAGTGCATGCTCTAAAAACCTAAAATATCTAAATTTCATGCACTGTTGCCTACTAGGTTTTATAAATCAGTGGGTGCTGAGGTGTGAAGTAAGACTGGTAAAGTGTCAATATGTGTCATTTCATTAAATAAGGATAATACACACTTTTGCACTAACATTTTAATTTTGATACAGTATTCTTGCCTTAAGGGTAAATCTGCATATTTAATAGCAGTGCTTGCATCTATTTACATATTTTTTTTACAGATCTGTTTCATCAAAATCTAAATATCAAATGATGACTACAATTTCATAGTTAGTCATGCCAGACAAGGAGCACTAAGTCTATAATTGATTTTAAGGTTGAAAGTGAAACTGTTGTGATAAGTACTGATGATGTGTGTGGGCCGACTGTTTGTTCTAAATCACTTTGTATCTTTAACTGACTTTGTAAAAACAGTCAGAATAGTATTAAAGGGGTATTAATGTAAGTATATGTCGATGGTCCTTTCACACATTGCTTTGCTTTCAGTAAAGTGAATAAGGCAGTCACTTTAAATGACCCCATAATGTCATACCATGTTAAACTGCAATTAAACTATTTCTGTTAGGGTGAATTTCACCAAAAGATGCCATCACTTATTGTGCTTTATCATCCTCCACCCTGCTGCTAGAAACTCAGTGCCAACATTAAATAAGGAGGACTCTTAATAATTGGGTACCTTATCTATAACTAAAGCAGCAAGCATGCCTTATATAGTAGTAAATGAACTATCAGTCAGTTAAATGAGGAGGAAGAAGGTAGGATAATAAATTGTATAAACTGAGATTGGACAGATGGTAGTTATATTAATACATTATTTGTTTAATTTTTCCTAATTAGAATTTACAAGAGATGCTGGTTTATGTTCCTACAATTGATGGGCAAAAGGTGGGGTAACTCTGTGGACAGGTCACCGGTCCAATGCAGATCTGACATACATTCACTTGCACTTCACATCAATGACTTACATCTTTAAACTGTTTAAGACAAAGGGAGAACATACAAACTCTGGACAGAAAGATCCCAGGCCTCCCTGTATGGGAAAATTCCAATTAGTATTTGCACCAAGGGCGGCACGGTGGCTTAGTGGTTAACATGTTCGCCTCTCAGCACTAGGGGTTCCCGGTTCGAATCCCCATCTGGGTGGAGTTTCCATGTTCTCCCCATGTGGGTTTTCTCCGGGTTCTCCGTTTTCCTCCCACAGTCCCAAAACATGGATCAAGTCAAGTGAGTTCTCCAAATTGCCCCATATAGAGTGTGTATGTGTGAGTGAGTGAGTGTCTGCCCAGCGATAGATTGACATCCTGTTCTGGGTGTATCTGCCCAGCGCCCGAAACATTCTCTCCTGGATGGGCATGGGGAACCCCCCCCGCGACCCTAATATAGGATAAAGCGGAAGATAATGATTGGATGGATATTTGCTCCAATAAAATGTATTTCAAAATGAAATTTTTGTTCAACAGCGTTTGTATCGATTCAGTTACAGATATCTAGATTCAGATGATGACGTAAAAATTGAAATACCCCAAAAATTATGGAACAGGAAAGATTCACCATAAAGCATCATTTCACTTTAAAATATAAGTTCATTATTCGAAGAAATCTAGTGTTATACTAGAAATAAAATGCCCAAAATATTTTTGAAGTTTTTAAAGGATAAATAGTTAATACTGGTTATTCCATTTTTTAAAAAACCTTTCCTGTTTGCTCACCATAGACTCATTCATAGTGTCAGCATGGACACAATAAAAATCAAATATTTTCAGAAAAAGGCAGTAGCTGAAGATCACTGAACTCACTGTCAGCACCTGAATGGCATCTGCGTTTCCATATAGCGCTACTTAAAGGACTGACCCTTACATGTCCGCGGCTGATCAGTAGCAATGTGTGTCTGATTGATGGAGGTGGTGAAACGTCGTGCTATTTCAGTTCTGATTCCGTAAACTCAGTCTTTGAAGTCTGACCTACCAGATTATTTTTATGCTGATGCTGTCATCTACCGACAAATACACTCTAAAAAACAAAAATACATCTCTTATTTGCTTTTTGTATACATTGATTTTAGTAGCAGAGGCAGAAGAGGAAATGCCTTAGATTGTTTTTTTGCTGTAACTTTTTTTATATATCAAGTACATTTTACACACCTCTTTACCAAGCTGTTTTCAAATTCTTATAGTTTTTTTTACCAACCACTTATTTAGCAGTGATTCCATTAACCAGAAATTTACTCAAAAATCACTGTGTAATGACTGCCAATAAGTATTTACTTCATTGTGGATGATTAAGAATTAACTGTTATCAAGACGGTTATAAGAGGCATTCTAAAGAATCGGCTAATAAATACAGTCACCAGACAGACAAATTATGTTACTGAGCTAGTTATCTGCAGCCTGATTATTTTAATAATAATAATAAAAATAATAATAAGGCGGCACTGTGGCTTAGTGGTTAGCACGTTCCCCTCTCAGCGCTAGGGAATTCCCATCTGCGTCGAGTTTCCATGTTCTCCCCGTGTCTGTGTAGGTTTCCTCTGGGTTCTCCGGTTTCCTCCCCAGTCCAAAAACATGGATCAAGTTAACTGAGTTCTCCAAATTGCCCCATAAAGAGTGTGTATGTGTGAGTGTGTGCCCAGCGATAGATTGGCGCCCTGTCCTGGGCATTTCTGCCCAGTGCCCGAAACGTTCTCCCCTGGTTGGGCATGGGGAACCCCCCAGCGACCCTAATATAGGATAAAGCGGAAGATAATGGATGGATGGATAATAATAATAATAATAATAATAATAATAATAATAATAATAATAATAATAATAATAATAATAATAATAATAAAAAATCCTGCCCAGCAATAGATTGGTGCCCTGTTCTGGGTGTATCTGCCCAGCACTCGAAACATTCTCCCCTGTATGGGCATGGGGAACCCCCCCGTGACCCTAGTGGAGGATAATAATAATAAACCCAAGGAGGTTATATAACAATTGTCCACTGATAATAAAAAAAAATACAACAACACAGCATCAATAAAAGCTTAGTAATGTAGCAGATGGTCAATAATAAATTTCAGACAAGTGAACAAAAAAAAATCATCGTCATACTAAGATATGAGTATATTTTGTTTAATGTTTGTATATGAAAGGGAAAAAACATGGACACGGAGACACTTTGCATACTTCTCAGCCTTTTTAAATTTACTATTTCATAATCAAAAGGACATGCAACATTTGGTTGTAGAATTTATTTATTTGTTACTAATAAAGCTAAAACAATTTTTATTGCTATAAAGTAAAAAAGGGCGGCACGGTGGCTTAGTGGTTAGCACATTCGCCTCTCAGCGCTAGGGATTCCCGGTTCGAATCCCCATCTGGGTGGAGTTTCCATGTTCTCCCCGTGTCTGCGTGGGTTTCCTCCGGGTTCTCCGGTTTCCTCCCACAGTCCAAAAACATGGATCAAGTTAATTGAATTCTCAAAATTGCCCAATTTAGAGTGTGTATGTGTGAGTGAGTGTGTG
>JAFMOD010000880.1:209922-227232 GCA_019802435.1 Corydoras maculifer | reverse complement strand
GACGGCATCCCCTACACGAGGTGACCACCACCGTGTTTGAGGGTTACCGCCACGACAGGCACCAACTACCTTTCGACCACAGCTCCTGTCCGCCGCCTCAACAATGGAGGAACGGAACATGGCCCATTCAGGCTCGATGTCCCCCACCTCCCCCGGAATGAGGTTGAAGCTCTGACGGAGGTGAGAGTTGAACATCTGTCTGACGGGTTCTTCTGCCAGACGTTCCCAGCAAACCCTCATTATACGTTTAGGTCTGCCTGGTCTGACCGGCATCTTCCCCCGCCATCTGATCCAACTCACCACCAGGTGGTGATTAGTTGACAGCTCAGCTCCTCTCTTCACCCGAGTGTCCAAGACACATGGCCGAAAGTCCAATGACACAACTACAAAGTCGATCATGGAACTGCGGCCTTGGGCATCCCTGCGCCATGTGCACTTATGGACACCCTTGTGCTCGAACATAGTGTTCGTGATGGACAAACCGTGATTTGCACAGAAGTCCAACAACTGAACACCACTCGGGTTCAGATCAGAGGGGCCGTTCCTCCCAATCACACCTCTCCAGGTCTCACTGTCATTGCCCACGTGAGCGTTGAAGTCCCCCAGTAAGACTACAGAGTCTCCAGGGGGAGCACTTTCTAGTACCCCCCCACAGACTCCAAGAAGGCTGGGTACTCTGAACTGTCATTCGGCGCTTAAGCGCAGACAACAGTCAGTACCCGTTCCCCAACCCGAAGGCGTAGGGACGCTACTCTCTCGTCCACCGGAGAAAACCCCAACATGCATGCCTCAAGCCGGGGGGCCACGAGAAAGCCCACACCTGCCCGACGCCTTTCACCATGGGCAACTCCAGAAAAGAACAGAGTCCAGCCCCTCTCAAGGAGATTGGACCCAGAACCCGAGCTGTGCGTTGAGGTGAGCCCGACTATATCTAGCCGGTATCTCTCAACCTCCCGCACAAGCTCAGACTCCTTCCCTGCCAGTGAAGTGACGTTCCAAGTTCCGAAAGCCAATTTTAGCAACCGAGGACCGCAACGCCCAGGCCCACGCCTCCGGCCACTGCCCGATCCACACTGCACCGAACCCATATTACTACCCCCCCCCCCCCACAGGTGGTGAGCCCATTTGAGGGGGAACCCATGTAGCTTCTTCGGGCTGGGCCCGGCCGGGCACCATGGGAAAGTGCCCGACCACCAGACGCTCGCTGACGAACCCCATCCCCGGGCCTGGCTCCAGGGTGAGGCCCCGATAACCCTATATCGGGCAGGGTACACAAGTTCTTGTTGTCTTTTTTCATAGGGGTTTTTTCGGACCACTCTTTGTCTGGCCTGTCACCTAGGACCAATTTGCCTTGGGAGACCCTGCCAGGGGCTTTTTGCCCCAGACAACATAGCTTCTAGGATCATTCAGGCACGCAAACTCCTCCACCACGGTAAGGTGGTGATCCAAGGAGGAGTGACCTGGATCCATGTTTTTGGAATATGGGAGGAATCCAACGCGGACACGGGGAGAACATGGAAACTCCACCCAGATTGGGATTCGAACCAGGAATTCCTAGCGCTGAAAGGCGGTCATGCTAACCACCAAGCCACTGTGCTGCCCCACCGCCCAGCTAGCAAAGTTAAATCTGAAAATAGGAAAATGAACCCATATTTAAAATGTGTAAAATAAAAATTTGAAAACAATGTTTTACACAAACCTTCAAGTTTACAAACAAAACCTGAGCAGTTATCAAGGTAATGAAAAGGCTCATTGCATGCTAAGTTATTTATTTAAATAAATGTTTATAAACTTCACAGTTCCTCTCACAGTTTAGTCGTTCCTTATTATTGTCTAGATGCTCTCATCAGTGTTTGGTTACATACACTAATGCATGTACATTTTAAAATGCCACATCTTCACAACATCTTTGTCTGGGGTCCGGACAGCCCCATAATTTATAGGGCCCTTAAACCACCTTTGTTAATGTGGTGGTTATGTGCGTTTTTAAAATGTTTTCGTATAGATATATATTGATATTAATATAGAGCTTTAATGCTTTTCTTCACACAGATTGTATACCTATTTGTGTGGACATTGACTTAGAAATTCAGACCAGGCTTCACATTTCACCATCAAAGCACCATAATTCACCTCTTGGTTAGTCCTACTTAGATCTTGGATGTACCTATCTAGTAAACAGGTTGGCATAAGTTTGGGCAGAAACAGATGAATTGTTAACTCGTATTAGGAAAACAAGACAAATATTGTAAACCATTAAAGATGGTGTGCTACAATCAGCCATTTAAAGGACTTTCTATCTTGGTGAATCTCAATGAGCCAGAGTAAGTTTTATTAACCTGTTAGCTTGTTAAATTATAATGTGTTATTGAAAAGTAGCACATAATTGTCATTTGAAACAGACTTTAGAATATTACTTCCATAATTAAAAGACTTGACTTTGTGTATGGGGTGGTATGGTGGCTTAGTGATTAGCACTTTCGTCTCTCATTCTAGATTCGAATCCCAATCTGGATGAAGTTTCCATGTTCTCCTCGTGTCTGCATGGGTTTCCTCTGGGTTCTCCGGTTTCCTCCCACAGTCCAAAAACATGGATCAAGTTAATTGAGTTCTCCATATTACCCTGTATAGAGTGTGAGTGAGTGTGTGCCCAGTGATAGATTGGCTCCTTGTCCTGGGTGTATTTGCCCAGCGCCGGAAACTTTCTCCCCTGGTTTTGACCCTAGTAGAGGATAAAGTGGAGGATAATGGATGGATGGACTTTGTGTACGTTGACTCAAGCCACTTTATTAGGTACACCTCTTTTAACTAAAATTCTTCGAAATAATTTTTTTGGACAAAACCAAACAAAAATAATTATTTAATTAAACTTTCTTCACTGTGCTTTATTGATTTTTGCTCATTTTACATGATATAGACATTATGATTTTTCATGAGCATTTAATCAATATGGATGTCAGTAAATAGGCTTATGTGTTTTAAGTAACCACTTGCAATGACACCCTGAAGTAATATAACCATTTTCTGCAGCACAGTGCTTGTTGTATTATTGTCAAAGTGGTAGATGCACCAAATAGTAAAATCTTGACCAGCCGAGCCTCTTATAGAAAGTGCAGCTGACATCACATGCAGTTAATATACAGAGAAGGAGAGAGATTTGCTCCAAGTTGAGCCTGGAGCACTGAGCTGAAACAGTAAGATGGACTCCATTCATGAGCACACATTCCTTTTCACTTTGTACACAAACCACAGTTAAAAAAAATAAAAAATTACTAGCATAATCATACATTCCTCTTTACATGTAGTTATTTAATTTTAACTGGGTAACATAAGATTTTGAAATGCTTTGACCAGAAATATAAATTACATAAAGATAACTTTTTTTTTTTTTTTGCATGAAAGGTATGATGTCTGTGTGACATTGTTCCAATAAGAAATTGCCATTCTACTGATGTCATGATGTATTTGAAAGCATTGGATAGACATTATATTTATGATAAAAATCACTCATGCATGGTCTAATCTGTAGTGTTTGCTTATTTGAGTGTTTAGAAAAACCTTATTTTTGCCTTGTCACATTGGTGCAGTTTTCTTCTTTGCTTTAAAAAAGTTTCTTAGTAATTATTTTACCCTTTAGCTTTATTAGGATCTATTCTTAACTTTAAGAGAAAATAGAATATACTGCTTTCACCAGTCAAGCAATGCATACTGGATCCACTTTAGTGATTTTGATTTCAAATTTGATCTTTCACTGCAAAAACTGCATTTTTCTGCAGTTGTAAACTAGAATGCTGATTTATCTGCTGATTATGTAAAATGCCAAATTAATCTGACTAATTATAGTATTTGGCTTAATTATTTGTAGTGTCGATATTATCACGTAATTAGCAAGCTGCATATATTTAAAGTCCCAAGATCAAGATATGTGAACATCTAGGTATTATTGCAGTTTTAAATAGTTAAATAGAATTTACTCTTATTAACCTGGAGTATGAAGAGATATAGTTCTGATGGCATTGGATGATGAATCTCTCTCACACATCTTTAATCTTAATCATTAAGGAACTACTAAACATGCATGTTCAACCAGTTGCACAGTCCAGCTACTAATAAAAGCTTAGCTTTCAACACTGCTGCCATTTTTATCTTGAAGGTATATTTAAACTTGTAAATGAACAATTCATTGTGCTACATCTAACATTATGCTTCACTTCATCTGCTGATGTAACAGAACTATAACACATTTACTTTCTTTTAACAATCTGAAGCATTATGTGACCTGTTCTAGTGCTGGAAATATTAGTCGTTAAAGAAGAGTGTCGGTTGCAGGGGCTGTCTGGTTGTATATTAAGAACCCCGGGGGTGGAAGTGTCATCTTGCAATGGCACACTAGCTGCCAACACAAGAAAGGACATTCATTGACTCATACAACTTGATGCTGTTCCTGACTTGTCTGGTTTCCATTTCCCTGAAGTTGTAGTCTCCTAAATAGTTTTTTGTGTTGACTATTTCTATACACTTATTTATTATGCTTGCATGAAATTGAGAGACACGGCACTTCCAGTTTCTTTGTGACATGCTGTGAACTTAAACTGTTTCTCTTTATACAAATAAGCAGCAAAAGAGTTGAATGATGGTCAATTACATGACATGATAAAACTACTGGCCAATCCAAAATGGGGAGCTGACCTTTCATTGCTGAAACATCTATTCAAAACGATCATGACTGGACTATGGCTGCTTCATCTATGGCGATATAACAAGGAAATCTTATATACAATCACTGAACACTGTTTTTCACAAAGGTCTGAGACTAACCATAGGGGCCCAAAGAACATCACCAGTATACAGATTGTATGTAGCGGCAGACGAGCCCCCACCTCACCTTAGAAGACTATAACTAGCACTATAATACACCATAAAGCTCAGAGGAAATTATCAAAACCTAGCATATTCCATAGTCTTCAACAATAACTTCTTAAACCTAGTTGAAGCAAAACCAAACCTGGTCTAGCCAGTAGGACTCCAGATTCAACCTAACTTGGAAAACCTGGCCATTGACATGACCACCCGATAACTCCCTGGGAACTCAAGAAACCAACGATCCTATTAAAACTAGCCAGAATCCCAAAACAAAGTACCCACCCAAATGACTACCAAACCCAGTTTCTTGACATTCGAAACATGTACTATTGTATCATACACTGATGGATTAAAAACCAAAACTCACGTAGCAGCAGCATGTGCCACCACAAAATTTCACCTCAGTATTCGCCTTCCATGCCATAATACCATCTTCACAGCCGAAGCATACTCATTGCTGCTGGCAATTAAATAAATCCAAAACTGCACCCACCCCAACTACCTAATCTGTTCAGACTCAAAGTCCTGCCTTCAAGCATTGGAATCATTAAAACAGACCATCCCATCATTTCAGAAATACTTGCAAAAGTGAGCAAGCTAAATGAACAAAGATACCAGTTAACATTCTGCTGGATACCGGGCCACTGCAGATTTCCAGGAAATGATCTAGCAGACGAACTTGCCAGAAATGCATCAGCAAAAGAGATCGCCAGGTACTCAACCCCACCTTCGGATACATTCCAAGCTATAAAGACCTTCATTATATTTACCTTTTACATTTAGTCATTTAGCAGTCACTTTTATCCAGTTGCTTTTATCCAAAGCGACTTACAAATGAGATCACCACACGTCAGCATTTATAAACAAAATCATCTACACTGTAGAATTATAAAACCTGATCATTATCTGATTCTGCACCCCCGCCCCTTTTTTTTGTACAATAGGTATTTGTTAAAAAGATGCATCTTCAATAGTTTCTCAAAAATGCCAATTGAAAATTGCCTTCCGGACAGAGTTGGGAAGATCGTTCCACCATTTTGCTGTGGTGAACACCACAGAGTGAGAATTATCTCCTCGGTGAGGTGGAATCCCCAGGTGGCATTTATCACTAGAGCAAAGTGAACGAGCCGGAGTGTTTTTTGAAAAGATAGAAAGAAGCTAAGAGGAGGAAGATCCAGAAATGGTTCTGAAGGCCAGAGTCAGGGAGCCAATGAAGAGAAATGAGTAGTGGAATGACAGGAGTTTGCTTGGGCTGGTTGAATACAAGTTGGCCTGCAGAGTTCTGAATTAGTTGTAGAGGTCTGATTGTGGAAGCTGGGAGACCGTCAAGTAATGCACAACAATAATCAAGCCGGGATAGGATGAGGGCTTGAACTAACAGCTGGGTAGCATGTTCAGTCAAGAAAGGTCTGATCTTCCTGATCAGACCTTTCTTAGTGTGAGCTGTAGTGTTGTGGAAATGGGGCTTATGAAAGAGTTTGCTGATGCCCTCAATCTTTTACGTGAAGAAGGTTGCAATGACATCAGCTGACAGAGAGGTGTTAAGAGGGAGGAGTGAGTAGAGTGTTAAAGGTACTAAATAAAGTGCAGGCATCTGAGATGCATGTTACCTTGGACTGGAAGAACAAGGATTTAGCAGCAGTTACATCCTTCGAGAAGATGGATCGTGAGGACTGGTATGTTTCTTGATCTGAAGACAGACCAGACTTTTTGCCATTTTCTTTCAGCGGACCGAAGAATAGTGCGTTGTTTCCGAAGCACCTCTGTGAGCCAGGTACTGGAT
Source organism: Corydoras maculifer (assembly GCA_019802435.1). Lineage (NCBI taxonomy): Eukaryota > Metazoa > Chordata > Actinopteri > Siluriformes > Callichthyidae > Corydoras > Corydoras maculifer. Next base: position 220,586 of record JAFMOD010000880.1, on the reverse strand, counting down.
GGCGAGCTGTGTGTTTTCCTGGTGGATATTAGACAGACCTGGTCAAGACAGGAAGCCAAGGTGGAGCAGAATGTGCTTGATGCAGTGTTAAGCCTCATTTATACTCCCTCTGCGTACGGAAATGTGTGCGTGCGCTTCATGCGATATAACAGTTACTGCCCACATACTTCCTTGCGTCAGCTCCGTTAATATGGTTGTTGAACACTACATCCATTAGAGGGCAGTTTAGAGTAAAAATCAAACATAGCGACGGTGGAGGAACTTGTGATTTTGTACATACTGCAAAAACGACAAAAAAGGCAGCGTTCTAGACGGCGGTGGTCTGTGAGGCCACTGAATAGGTCGCGACATTTGGATGGAGAATTTTATTCACCTGTCCGCCCAATGAGGGAAATTGATGACGAATTAATTCCTTTCCAATGTCCTCCCAGCTGTTTTGTAACAACTGTTTGTCCCTGTGCCCCGGGGAAGTAACATCATAGAAATGATTAAAATTGCGCACCAACTCGCACAACCGGTCTTCAAAAGGTTCTGCCATGTTTTTCTTCTTCTTCGTGTACATATGGAAGTGGTCGCATCATACACTGCCCCCACGGTTTCCAGTGGTATTGCTCCGTCCTGTCCGCATCCGCAAGCTTTCAGAAAACGTGCAAATTACGTACAAAATGAACGCAGAGTATGGACAAAAGGCTCCGTCCGTATCCGTTTCCGTATTTAACGTTGAGCATAAATGAGCCTTTAGAGTCAAGGGTTGAGAAGTTACTGATGCAAGGAAGGGCATCTGTAACCAAGTCAGCAAAAAGTGTATTAGAGAGAGAGCTAAGATTATGATGTATCTGGGATGTTTTACTGATGATCATGGGAGGTGGAGGAAGAGAAACAGAACTGTATGAAGAAATGGTCTGATTCATGAAGCGGAGTGATGTGTAAGTCAGAAGTGAAACATGAGCGTGTCATGATGAGGTCAAGCTGGTTACCTGCCCGGTCGGTAGCTGAAGTGTGGAGTAGATGGAGGTCCAGGCTGGAGATAAGAGCAAGAAACTCAGTAGCGTACGGTCAGTTTAAGTGAATGTTGAAATCACAGAGGACGACAAGAGGACAACCATCATCTGGGAGAGATGATAATAACATATCAAATTCCTCGAAGAAGTTGTCCAGTTGACCTGGGGGCAATAGATGACAACAAAATGACATTTAACAGGTTCTGTGATGGTCAGTGCATGGAATTCAAATGAGACGGTGTTGGATAATAGTGTAAGAGGAGAGAATTTCTCCCACCTTCTCTTTTGCCGATATGAGGAGAGTGAGAGAAGTGGAAATTAGTTGAGAGGGCAGCTGGTGTCGCAGAGTTCTCTGGGCAGATCCACGTCTCAGGGATCTAAAACCTGAATAACAGAATGAGCAGTAAAAGCAGAAATGAAATCTGATTTCTTGGTGGCTGATTGACAGTTCCATAGTCCTGCAGAAAAGGTGAAAGGCTAACTTGTATTCATCTGCTGCAGAGTTCACAGGTGTGCCTTCTCTTCTGAGGAAAGGAGCATCTGCATGAGAAGAAAATGACAGGGATGAACGTAAAACACATACTGAAGACAAAGAAGGTGTGAACGGGTATAAAATAGATTTCAGAAGAAGTGAATTATGTAATTAACCAAAAACAGTCGAAAAATGAGAAATGTACTCAGTTGACTTGTCGTTGTCTTTGCTCGGTGGACTTGCGCAGGTAGACTCGCAGGTCTTCACACGAGAGGGCTGTCGCATCAACGTATCAAAGGTTTTTAAATAGCCCTGATGAAACTAGCCCACGCCCCCTCCGGAACACTAACACGTTGAATGCAATGTGCAAATAGGCAACCTATAACCCAAAAAAAAGACAACCCATAACCACCGCTCCAGATGAAATTAGACAATATTCACTAGATGCCATATAGGTCACTCAAATCTAACTCATAAACATCTAATACCAGTAGACGAACCACCAACTTGCCAAGCATGCAACATACTGACACTAACAAGAAAACACATAATGACCTGGGATTTGGAAAAAAATGTCTTTTGACCGATTTTTAACTTCCTAATCAAATCCAGAGGTTGGTCTTTTCTCATTTAAAGATAAAGACGTTACTTATCTTTCTTATTAATAAACTGACATATACACATGTAGACATTGAGGTTAATCACGTTCACTTTTTTGTCCAATTGACGGATGCACAGTAAGTGCTTTTTTTGTTGTTGTTCTGAATGTGATCTGGCTTGCTTCCTGGCTCTTTTGCGTTTGTAGCAGAAGGCAGAATAGCTGGTAGGAATTGCATGAATCACTGCCGTTTCTCTGAGTCTGCCAGTGATTGCTTCCTCGTCTGTTGCCTGTCATTATTCCATCCAAATTTGCCGTTTGAATACTACTCCCTCTTACTGGTCTTTTTATTTGATATCTGATATGCTGGACCCAACTGCTATTTCATACATATTGATACTTGTTAATGTTTCAAATTATATACGTAAAACAACCTTAAACGGCACCATTTATGAAGATATTAGTATTTCTTGCTCTTCTGCTGGTTTGCCTACAGAGTCTAATTCACTTTAACAATACTGTTGTAAATACAAATCAGACTTTGAGGCATACTTATGGACAGTTATACAAGTGCCTTTACTGACAAGCTGATGGATATGGAACCTGAAAGATGTAGGTTAAAGTTCAGTGTGTGTGTATATGATGGTTTAAGAACAAAAAACATATTGACCGAAAAGGTGAAGCAATAAAAGTCATGGAAAATCAATATTGCTCCCTTTTGTTAGATCTCAGGTCCGGCACAAGCCCGGTGCAAAAGGGGTGCTCTGAAGGTGGACTTAAAATAACCAAGTTATTATCCCTGTTATAAAAAAACGCTAATTTGAAGTAAAGTTGTTACCAAATGCTGCTTTATTTTTTTTAGTTACTTTAAGTCAAAATTTTGAGTATCAGGACAAATCGTCCAAATAGCAATACTCTTAATACCGCTTTGTTTATTCACAGACACTCAATTACCTTCAAAGTGATTCAGTTTAATTCAGATTCATTGAGATTCATTGATTCAGATTCAACGCTTTTGCCAAATTGTTTTCTCTGTGTTCTTCATACTTTACTTTGGTTTCCATAGTTGTTAGGAAACCTAATCACATAATCCTTTATGGCTCAGAGATGCAGCAAGAACAAGAATGCTTTTGTTAATGCCCTTCTCAGTCACATTGTAAGTGAATCAGCCGATTAGAATTTGTTTGCTATTTGGCAATGGGTAATGGTTGATAGTTTTCTTAAAATACAAAACAGTTATTAATTTACTACACTTTATATGAAGTTTTGAACACCTGACACAAATACTTCAGTAACTTTTACTTTGTGTAATTTTACGTATGTCTGGAATTTTATTCATTCATTATCTCCCGCTTATCCTCTATTAGGGTCGCGGTGGGGTTCCCCATGCCCATCCAGCAGAGAACGTCTCGGGCGCTGGGCAGATAGACCCAGGACAGGGCGCCAATCCATCGCTGGGCACACACTCACTCACACACACACTCTATAGGGGGCAATTTTTTTTGAGAATTCAATTAACTTGATCCATGTTTTTGGACTGTGGGAGGAAACCCACGCAGACACGGGGAGAACATGGAAACTCCACCCAGATGGGGATTCGAACCGGGAATCCCTAGCGCTGAGAGGCGAACGTGCTAAGCACTAAGCCACCGTGCCGCCTGTCTGGAATTTGTTACTGAAAAAACAAAAAAAGGATTGAAGAGATTTGGTGTTGATGTTTGGCTCGAGTGCTTACCTCACAGTTAATGTTTAGTTAAAAAATGGTTAGTAATGCTGGATACACAGCTCTCATGCATTTGCTTTCATTGTAAATAATAAAGTTGATAGTGTGGGTGTACATTTTAGCCATTTAGTGCACACAAACCTGATCAAACTGTAGAAATATTAAGAAGTATCCAGCTACAATTAAGAAGTAAAAATGTCATGACCTCTGCCAGGCTGATCAGTCTCTCACGTTTGATATTGGCGGAATTAGGATGCATGCACACTAGTATGTTTAATCCAATTAGTCTCTAAAATGGCTAATCCACAGCTAGTTGCTTAGTTACAGTAAAAATAGTAATCAGAAAGTTAGCAGTAATTGTTTTGGGAAATATGCATCGTTCAACCTGAACCACAATAAAACAGAGAGGTCTGCTTTATAATATAAAAATTGCAGCAGGTTTGTTTTGTGGCTTAAGAAGTGGTCTGGATCCATACATGTAGTAAAAAACCATAAAAATGATTGGAGTAATCACTTTAATATGTCCATACATAATTTGTGCATTACTATTGTTTTTCATCTGTTAACACTGCCTGGGAGAAATCACAAAGTTTCTTCCTTTACAAAACAAATACCTCTTAGGTTTTAACTATGAAATAACGAACAATGTGAAGATTGGGAAGAACTTCTTGACATAAGCATAATTTGCAAATGATTTCATTTAAAGATGCCTCGTTTTATTCTTTTCGTTTATATTACCAGTTGCTCTTGTCATTTATAATGCTACGCATAGTTTGTCCTATAACCTATCATAGTCGTATTTTCGGTACGGAAATATTCTATTCTAGAAAACTAAAACTGTTATTGGTTATAATCTGAATCGGCACGAAAAACTCAAGCATTAATATCAAGCATTGTATTATGGCATTGTATTTTAGTGGTGATGCAACCGTTTGCGTTTAAATAATATAAAATTTATATTGGCTGTGTACTTCTCCAACTGTCCCTCGGAACATTCCGTTTTTTAAGTTTTTACTAACTCTTTAAATTGTTTTTCAGTCATTCACTTTCATAAACAACCTGCTATTCCTTAGATCCTTGTGTCAGCTCTTTGCTGAGAGCTTACTGATCTTTCACTGTAATGAAACTGATGAAGATGAAGTGTGTCAATATGTAACCTCCTCCTGCAAACAGCTAATCTAAGTGCATCACTTGTACATGCTGAGGTCTTATCATGGCTCCTTTATCACATGCTGTTCTTACATTTGCTTGATTACTGCTATAAATTTGTCTCTCTGCGATGTGTCAGCCGTGAAATTGTGCCTTTATTCTAAAAAGCTTGAAGGTGAAGTGAGGAAACTGTTGATGGAGGGAAAGAGGTGAAGACCTCAGTGGGCTGACAACACTTGTCTCTGTGCATCTCTCTCTCCCAGTAAACAAGCTCATTCACCGGTGAGTTAATGAAAGGGAAACATGGCTTCATGCCTGAGTGGGAGCCTCCATCTGTCCACCGACTCAGCATGCTTCAGTGTTTCATGCAGGTGTCAGCTTTCCTCGGCTGCCTATTCGAATGGCTGTGCAGCTTATCTCTCCTCACAAATGCATAGCTACGGCTCCAGAGCTCTCTAGGTTGCTGCAGAATCCTGACCACAGAGCTCCTTTACTGTCTGCGTCTTGCATTTATTTTATAAGGTGCTAATGTTGCTGATGTAATGGTGCAATTTTTTTTTTTTTTATAAAGCTTTAAAAATATATAAATCATATAATAATGCGGCTACTTTGTTGATTTTTATCTACCCTGGGGGGGTCCCTGAGACATAACCCCCCATGATAGATAAGAGAATGCTATAACTTCTCAAAGGTGTTCAGTAGCATTTTCTTGCATGCCATTTTTAGAATTTAAACTTGTCTTATAACGAACTTTCATGTATATAACAGGTGAACACAATTGAGGCAACCTTTTTAATTGAATTCAGAAATTCACAAATGTTTTGAACTTCAAGGGTTCATCATTTTGTCCGGTTCAGTTAGAATTCTTGTTGCCTCAGACAAGTTATTAATCATTTATTATTTTCATGTTCATTTAAAAAAAAACCTGCAAATGAATTGGAAATTTTAATATAATTAAATTTCATGACTGATAACTTAATTTGCTACACGTAGCAATTGGACTGATGGAAAATACTGAATTTAATGTGTCTTGTAGATCTTGGCTGGTCTGAAATACTGAAAAAAAAAATTACATGTGTTTAAAGATTATATGGACACAGAATAGTATTTTGGAATCTTAAATTGAAAAACACTGCCATCAAGGTGTTGACTTTACCCAGCAAGTCTTTAATTAATTTAAAGACAATGTCATGCCTCATTTTGCACGTGATACAATTGAGTTTGTTTGTAGTGTGCTTTTTTTAAAAAAATTTTTTTACTGCCTTCAGTCCAGATATTTCTCCTGTTAATAATGCATTAGGTTTTAGAAAAAGGAGAATCAGATAGTGGCCACAGCCTGTTGAGCAGTTGAAGTCTGGTGTTAAACAAGAATGGGTGAAAATACTCCACTTCAAAATTTGTCTTCTCTGTTTTTAGAGTGAAACATTAAATGAAATGTAAATGAAATGGCTCTGCTTCCTTTTTTTTTATAGCATTAGTATGCTAGGCAAATTCAAAATTTGTTTATGCTTACAACTGACATTGAAGTTGGTCAGTAAAAACGTTGGAAGTATTTTCTTTGTTTTTCTGGCAAAGTTAAAGAACAATAACATGTCACAGATTCTCCTTTTAATGCCATTTTTTGTGCTTCTTTCTGCAGTAGTTGCTCGTGACAGCATATTCTTGTACTGTGGAAGAAAACTCACAGAGACATGGAACACATGCAAACTTAAAAAAAAATAAAAATAAAAAAACGGAATCAAACCTGGGACTGTCTTGCTATGAGGGAGGCATACTTGACTGCATACTTGAATTACCATAATGATGTCTTCTCAATAGCCAATATTGAATAATGATCAATTAAAATTGTATTTCCACAAGGACTGATTTGTCAATATGTAAAAAAAAAAAAAAAAAAAAAATTGAATTTCTCCTCGTGACATCTGATGCCACAGCTTATAATGCCATCAAACAGAGCCAGATCAGGTGCGCTAATCAATCTCCCTAATCAATGCATTGGCTCCGCCTCTCCTCCCCACCCCACCACCCTGCCCCACAAAGATGCACATTCATCTTCATGAAAGACTTCCATCAGTTTACAGTTGACATCCTCTGCCATGTGTGTCCTCATCCGCTCTCGGGTTACGGCACCAGTGTAACGGAGTGGAAGGGAATGACACCACAACAAGATCAGCTTTATTGCTGACACGAACATGTCTACACACATACCAGACTTTTACAGTACACACACATGTAGACGGGACGTGTCCACCGTCCTACCTGTCCTGTTGCATTTAGATGACGAACTCTCGCCCCCTGCATCATGTGCCATGCCTGTTTATAAAGGCAAATGGTCATCGAATGGAGCTGTGTCAGGTGCGCTAGTCAAACTCCCTGATCAGTGCGCCGACTCCGCCTCTACTCCTCCCAAGCGGCATCATCAAAATTTTTTGTATTGATTCTATTGTGATTTTTCACAAAGCAATTTTTTGTTCATCTACATAAATAAGCACATAAAAACTATGTTACAGGATAAGTAGCTTTTTGGGTTGAACCCAAAACTTTCTATTTAAAATCATTGAGCTTCAGTCATCCATTAGGGTCCTCCCCCTCAAACATCTTAGTGTTTTTTGTGCTGCCAACACACCTGACACCTCTAACCAGCTAATTGATAGCTCATTATTAAGCGAATTTGATTAAAATAGGGAATAATATCTAAGTACTCTTATTAAATGAAAAAAAAACCACTGGTTATATGTATTTCTATATTGTCCATTATTTACTTAACATTATTTAATTTGAATTCATGCCATTTATGTTTTATGGCTTATTTGTAATACAAACTGTTTACCAGTGGTTTTAAATCAGAAGTAAACAGATGATTTTTAATTGTATTAATTGACCTGCAGTTGGACTTTTTTTAAGATTCATTAAATGAAGGCAAAGAAGCATGCTGAATTTTCCACGCTGTGCAATTAAAAAGTGATTCATGAGTGTTACCATGGAAAACCTCAAAGCTGGATTAGCTTTTGAGAATAATGATATTGAAGTATGTCTTATTAACACTATAATGGTACGTAAAGAGGCATGATACAGCAGCTTTTAAAAACTGAATCTAATCACTTAAAAGCAATTCACTTTTTCATTTCCTTTTAAACACTCTGGAAACCACACTTTCCCCAACTTTCCATCACTTCACTACTTCATTAAACTTTTCACTTTATGAATCCACTGAGCTCTCTCTCTCGCTCTGACCATTATTGGGACACAGACCAATAGTGGTTAGCATGTTTGACCCTCAGTGCTGGGGATTCCAGTTTCAATTCCATGGCATTCGAATCCTAATCTGGGTTGAGTTTCCATGTTCTCCCTATGGCCACGTGGGTTTCCCCCCACAGTCCAAAAACATGGGTTCAAGGTGAATTGAATGCTCTAAATTAATAGTCGGAAAGTTTGCATTTAAAATTAAAGATTTTAAAAAATCTGTAATGTAAAAACCTTGACGTAATGCCTCAAAACACATTATTTTCTGTGGCTTAAACATTACTCTGTGTCATAATCTATTATGAATCTAAAAAATCTTTATTTTATATTATCTAATGTCACTTATATGACCTTTTATTCCTATAATAAGGCAGTGAAGTCCTGACCATAAATATGGATACCATAAAAACAGAAATTTAGAAATGTTTGCAAATTTATTAAAAAAGTAAAACTGAAATGACGGCACGGTGGCTTAGGGGTTAGCACGTTCGCCTCTCAGCGCTAGGGATTCCCGGTTCGAATCCCCATCTGGGTGGAGTTTCCATGTTCTCCCCGTGTCTGCGTGGGTTTCCTCCGGGTTCTCCGGTTTCCTCCCACAGTCCAAAAACATGGATCAAGTCAATTTATTTCTCAAAAATTGCCCCATATAGAGTGTGTCTGTGTGAGTGTGTGCCCAGCGATGGATTGGCGCCCTGTCCTGGGTCTATCTGCCCAGTGCCCGAGACGTTCTCCCCTGGATGGGCATAGGGAACCCCACCGCGACCCTAATAGAGGACAAAGCGGCAGATAATGAATGAAAAAGTAAAACTGAAATATCACATGGTCATAGGTAATCTGACCCTTTGCTCAGTATTGAGTACAAGTTGAGCTATTACAACGTTGGACAGCAATTTTCAGATTTCCACAGATGCTCAGTTGGGTTTAGGTCAGGATAATGCCAACACCATGTTTCACTGTTGGGATGATTTTGGGTAGGTGATGAGCAGTGCCTGGTTTTCTTTACACATACTGCTTAGAATTAAGGCCAAAAACTTCAATCTTGGTCTCATCAAACCAGAGAATCTTATTTCTCATAGCCTGGGAGCCCTTCATGTGTTCACACTTTTATATGTCTTGCACTAAGGAGAGGCTTCCGTCGGCCCACTCTGCCATAAAGCGCCAATTGTTGGTGGCCTGCAGTGATGGTTGACTTTGTGGAACTTTATACTATTTCCCTACTGCATCTCTGAAGCAGTGATCTTTGGGTTCTTCTTTACTTATCACACCAAGATGTATGATATAAAATACATTATTATATCATGTATATAAATAATGTGCCATAAATGGAAATACAGATTAATATATCAACAGCAAGTTATTTTCAGATCCCCTGATTGTAAATTATTGTGAATAAATTACAGGAAACAACAGTTCTCGTTTTACTTAACACCACCCCTTTCTAATGACTTATTCTCAATAATGCACACCCACTCAGGGTTTATTGCTTTAGTAAATCACAAAGGTTCATAAAACAAGGGACTGTACTTTTTTTTTTTTTTTTTTTTTTTTTTTTTTTTTTTTTTTCCCCCATTGCAAATACATTTCCAATACAAGACCATAATTATTCTCTTTTCAGTTCTTTCAAAGTAGAGCTATTCAGTTTCATTAATAATTTTTATTACACACTGTGTCACAAAAAACAATTATCAACTTGTCAGTTTTCAATGCTGGTTAAATATCTAGCTTGTGCAATATATATGGAAGTGTTGGCTTGTCCATGTGTGAGAGGCTATTAGCTAGTAGTATGTAAACCTGGGAGCTGATGGGATAATACACGTCTCATGAAAGTAGGCCTTAAGCCTTAATCAGGAAAAGCATATTAGTTGAATGAGTAAAGATTAATGGAAATAACTTACACTAGATTGAGGTGGGTTTGAGGGGATAGAAATCTTTGGGGAAGATTAACTATGTTTGACTAATGTTTTGTTTCAATATTTTAGTATGGATATCTTTTAGCAGTTGTGCATCTACCTTTAAATATCTGATATTTGTATCTTAACTGTGACATTATTAATTTATGTGTCCAAACATGAAGTTCCCATTTTGTGTATCTAGATTTGTTTTTGGTAGCTTTATACTAATAAATTATAATGGTTCATGCCACAATATGCAGATTATTCGTGCAAAGTTTCAGATTATTGTTCATATTAAATAAAAAAAATAATAAATAAAAATATATATTTATATATATATATATATATATATATATATATATATATATATATATATATATATATATATATCCATCCATCCATCCATCCATCCATCCATCCATTATCTTCCGCTTGTCCGGGGTTCGGGTCGCGGGGGCAGCAACCGAAGTAGGGAGACCCAGACCTCCCTCGCCCCAGCCACCTCCACCAGCTCGTCTGGGGGAACCCCGAGGCGTTCCCAGATCAGCTGAGAGATATAATCCCTCCAGCGTGTCCTGGGTCTTCC
>JAFMOD010000880.1:171635-202880 GCA_019802435.1 Corydoras maculifer | reverse complement strand
TATATGTATGTGTGTGTGTTTATATATGTGTGTGTGGATTGGATTTAATAATAAATGTCTTTTGCTTTTTTGAATATACTACTTTTGGGAACCATAATAATTTATTTAATGCATGAATGTGGTAATGAGCTATAATGCCGATCCTTGTAAGGCTCCAAATTTGAGATGCTTTATTATATATGCTCATATACTTTGTTGGCTTGGCTTTTTTTTAAGCAGACAGTAGTCTGGCTGTGCTGGAGTTGCTGATGCAGGGCCATTTAAAGGCTGGTCATTTAAAAATAAGAAAGAGCTCTTACTGCAAGAGGAAAAGTCTCTGAAAAGCATATAGATAGTTTCTGCTGACCAAAAACAATTTCTTTAAGTGATTTAGAAATGATGAGAGAGATTACACACAAGCTATTTTAAATGCAATGTAAATTATATGTGTGGATGCAAAAGTATGAAGGTCACTGGCAGTGGGCTGGGTCTGTGCAAATGGCAAAAAATTGTTAAAGACCGAACCTTCTATATTTTTGGGACATATTTATTTCCTAATGCTTCATGAGTCTTAAAAGTGTGGTTCATTTGTTGACCAGGCCATTGTTGAGAATTCAGTACTTACCATGCCCTGATGTGGGCCAACCAACATCGGTCCTATTAAGCTTTCTTTTTAATGGCAGGTATATTTTCCATGTCACAATCACTTCAGTTGAGGCTTAGAAATTGGCATAGACAATTGTCATAGACATTTTGCCAAATTGAGCACATAAGTCTTCCCCAAAGATAAAATGACTTGAATGAAACTGCATGTAGACAAAATGCCATGAAAGATGAGAGGGAGAACTGCTTCCCTCACAACATCTAACAGTATTGTAAAGATGTTTAAATAGGTGGAATTAATCATTTCACAAGCCCTGATATAGAATAATAGAACAATAACTCCTTAATAATACACAGCAGTGCACTGCAGAGAAAAATCATTGATGCATTCTTGCATGTACTTCAGGACACCTAGAACTAGAAAATGGACAGAGTGTCATTAGTTTTAACACACCCTAAATCCTAGACATCCTGTATATATAAACTCTAAACACAGGAACAGATCAGATCAGGATTCAAACCTAAAAGAGGGACATGCGAACCAATACTACACTACGCCATTTGTCGTGCCGCCCTACAAATCACATGTGCATCCGACCTAGGACCACATATAAAATACTTAAATCTTGAAGATTTAAGTCTCTTCAGCTGATGTGAATGTAGTGACTATTTGGAAATTCACAATCGTGCTCTGCTACCACTAGAGTCAGACAGCCAGTCGGGCTGATGTTTTTGTGTACACATTCAACTGTTTTGCAACACTTATAAGCCATAAAAAGTAAGCAAGTGCTTTGCTGAATGTTTTTCCTGGATAAAAATTAAACCTTGCTCTAAGCACTTTAAGCTATTTTTGATTAAATAAGTGACGAGAATGTACAAATAACTGGGTCAATTGAGTTGTGATGTCTACTTTTGCCTTGTTTGACTTTTGAATATAAACTACTTTTTTATGATTTATTTATATATATATATATATATATATATATATATATATATATATATAGTCCAATAGTAGGGTTATGAACTGTAGGGTTTTTACATTAGTAGTCTTACTTTAGCAGTGCTCCTGATTCAGTGTCAGTGTGTCACGAGGCAGCCCACCTCATTCCCCCTTGTTTTTCTCATTTCATCAGGATGTTGGATTTACTGCCTAAAATAGCTGCACTTATAAAAAATGTTGTCCAGCAGTGACCCAGAAAAGGTGGAGATATGTTTTTGGCCTTTGTATGGTGTTGTACAGCATGACTGCATGTGGTCACATATGTTCTTTATGTGTATGTCTCCATTTATATGTATAAACCCCATTTTGCTATAAGGTAAAAAGGTTTAAACGGCAAACTCAGTTGAATATTTGTACATCTTTTGTTTATTCAAGGAACAAAAACAGTCAAAAGTGTTTTTGTAAGTTGTTACTGTTATACCAACTTTACCAACTCAAAACTGACTACTTAAGTCAAAACTGTCAATAATATGAAATGAATCAATATTATAGAATTTGAGATCAAAAGGGTAACCATGTTAAAGAGTTTAGAGTTCCAGTTTTTACATTTCTGGTCTTCACCTTGAGTTGTGGTTAATGGAACACAACACATTTTGTAGGTAAATGCTTGGAACATAGAGGCCTTGAAGTAAAATTAAAATCAATAACACCTCCTATTTTATTAAATATTACCAGCTCCTGAATTCACAAATCCATTCTCTGGTGAGTTATGTTATTTAGAAAGATTATTAAAATACCTACAGTATAAACAAAATAAATTTTACAGATTCTAATTTCCAACTCAAATGTCTTCAGCAAAAACAACTAAATTGAGTTTACAGTTTCAATACCATTTAAGGAAGTTTATATGTCACACCTTTATATTCCTGCAGTATTACCAGTTCTGACCATTTACCAATCTGGTTTAATGTCTAAATATCCTTTCACCCTCATTTTTGTCTGTTATGGAAGATATCTTCAAGTGTTTTTTTTTCTTTTTGCTGAATGTGTCAGTTTAACAGACAGATTGATAGAAATTACACCATTTAGCAGGAGATGGAATGAATTATGTTTAGTGTATAGACTGTGATTATGTTTCCTCAAAAGATATGTTGCAGAGGTTATTATTGTTTTTGCATTGTGGGCAGATTTGTCATTTTGTATTGTTATTTACATTAATATAATTAGCTGAATGTTTTGTTATACTTTATTAGGCAGCCTTTCTCAGTAACCCAGTACCAGAGCTAAATGTAGACCTGTGGTGTTCTGATCATTTGTAAACTGGCTTCCCATGTGTGTATGGTGTAACTGGATTATGAAGAGTTTAGAGACACTGCTGGTATTGTAATTGATCAAAATTTGAAATGCCAAGCTGTAACGGGTCAGCCCAAATCAGTGGGTGTTCCTAATGATGCATTGCATGCTGGTTCCCATGCTAAATTTGCCATAATGCAGTTGTGCTGCAGTATAAATGTAATTGGCTGTTTGAAATGCATTTCAGCCTGTAATCAATTCCTAGCTTGAGGGCATGTCCAGTGTTTTTTTCTTTCTTTCTTTCCATGTTTCTCTTTTTTTTCTTTTTCATTTATGTTATTTGTTTTCTCTCTTTTTTTTCTTTTGAATTGACTTGATTACACGTTTTTTCCACATGCTTAATATCATTAAGGAAAAATGTCCATTTTAGCCATTGACTGATATTTGATGATTATTTGGAGTGGCATGCCCCTCCCTCTCTTACTCAAACTCCTCTACCAGCTGTTTTTTCCTGCTGCCCCCTGCTCCATTCATCAAAGCTTATTGATTCAAACTGCTTTTTCAAGGCAGTTGCTTGGGGAGATGGAGGTAGTGAGCCAGGGTAAAGAGGCAGCAAGCAACTAAACTGAGTGATTCATTTTTTTGCACAAGGCAGGGATCAGGGCTGGTGTGCCTTCATTTTCTCATGTTTCTCTGTCGGCAGGACTATAGGTCTATGTATGGGCAAAGATTGAGGTCCTAGAATGACGAGTGCTGCCCCAGCTCGGAAGCCGTACCGCAAAGCGCCTCCACAACACCGTGAGACTAGACACAACCCGCCTTCATTACGAGATGAATTAAGTGGGGCCCCCTCAGTGACCAGTGACCTCCTGGCACCTGCCCACCCTGATCCTAGCCAGGTAATTCGTTTTCAAGATTACTCTCCTATTTTGCAGCAAACGGGCTTAACTGACTCTTTGAAATGCTCTGAGAGCCTTGATGTTTTCTCGTCATGGTCGGACAGTGAACTGGATGTCTCTAGCCTTTCTAGTTTGGATCTCATTGTCCTCCCCCCACCACGAATATTCAGTAATGCTATTGGTGTGAACTTGTCCTCCAAACACAACAAAAGGATGAACCGGTTTATTAGCCGCAGTGAAGATCTTTTGGTGCAGTCTGGTGATGAAGACCGTTTGTCCTGGGACCATTCTCAAAAATGTTCTCGTGATTTCTTTCTATCTCAATCCAGCAAATGTGGTGAACGTTCCTTGGCTTTTAAAGAACAAGCTGAAATTCTTGTCCCCAGGATAGAACAGCATAAATGGTCTGCTTTTTCAGCTGATGCCTACCCTCCAAAAGGTATACTGAAGCAACCACATAAACTTAACGTACATTCCAGTGACAGTCTACGCAAGTCCAAGTCAGCAGAGATGCTGGGACAGTGCTCTGTTTATGGGCATAGCAAGGCACCCAACTCCACATCTTTGGAGCAGGTAAAGGAGCAGTGGGTTCCTTCTCAAGAACGGGCTGCTGCCACATCTACCTTGCTAGGTCCTCTACCAGAGTGGAAGGTCCAGCTCCTTGAAGAAAAGCTTAAATTTTCAAAGTTTTTAAATGAGATTACATTCAGAGTTCTAAGCCCTGCCAGGTTAAAAATGCTTGGCCACAATAAGTTTGAGGTTTTCAAAGGAACCCAGACTGTGCTACAGAAACCTTCTCAGCAAACTATTCCCAAGGGACATCCAGAAAAAAAACAGGAATACAACCCATCACAGCATGACTGTGTCACCCAGCATGACAGAAGAAAAAAAGAAGGGAGACCGAAGTCATGGCACATTTCACTGAAAATGGATCCAATGGAACAGGAGCCAGAGAAATGGCGTATGGACCATAACAGAGAAGGGGCTAGACCTAAATCTGAAAGTTCAGATTATGGACGGGTAGGGGGTAGTGGTGATTCCAGGCATAGCAGCGAGACTGAAAAGAACAACAGGAGTCGACATGCAGCTCAGTACCAGGCAGCACATTCGAAAAACAGTACCCAGTCAAATACCCCTATTAATGAACTAGGACTTGGAGAGTTTGGGACTTCTGCAATCACTTACACGAGTGAAAACATACCGCCATCTAAAACTGCATTTACTGTTTTACCACATCTTAAGGTATGTATTCCAAATATTTTATCTAGCTTTCGTCATTGTCTTGTCATTGGGTAGTCTCTATAAATAAGAGTGTTGCCTTATATACTTGTTATCACTAATATAGTACTATTAAATCCTCCGGGAAAAGGTTGCGGATATCTGTCATTCTGTCCATACTGTTGAGAAATAACTGACGGAATGTTACTGAAATAATGAGATGGGTTACTTCCATTGATAAATATTTTCTTGCTTTGCCAGTCTGGCCAGGGCATATAATCTCATTATAAATCTACAGGTAGCTCTTGCCCTTATGTTCCTCAAATGGAAAAACATGGTGACTAACTTGGTTATGCCACTGTTGATGTCAGATCATTATTGTTCATTTAAAAATGTAACTCATACTGGTAGTTGCACATTAAAACAGTTGAAATTTACTGATCACATTAACAAGAGACAGATTAAACTCTTATGCTATTTGTTTTTTCCTTTTTTTAAAAAAAAATCATGGTAAAGATCAAAATCTGGTAAAGTTGTAGTTACTGGCTACATAAAATTATTATACATAAATAAATTCAGAATCACTTAAGAATTACTTTATTAATCCCCGGGGGGAAATTGCCAAACTGGTTTGTTCCTCCTCTGCGCGTGCGTCTCTGTAACTCTGCCGGGATGTTCGTTGTTATTTCCACCTTCAGCTCAATAAGTTGATTCCGGCTGTAAACAAAGCAGCCATGCTGCTGTCCAACGGTAAGTGAAATAAGTGTTCTCATAAATAAAACATAGACCAAAACTCTCTCTACTAACATGGTTTAAGACACAGCTTAACTGAGTTGTTTAGAATAAAAATATGAAGGTTTTAAAAAGATAAATACAGATTAAAAGTAAAAGTTAAAAACATGGTTGGGAGCACTGCAAAAAGCTGCATGCACTTCTCTCACATGTGCACTGTGTTTTGAAATTATTCTTGTTTTGCAATTTGCTACTTTTTAATAAGTATACTATTTGGACAAAAGTATTATAACACATATGTTCCCAGTAGTATAAAGTAAACCATATACTTTTGTGTTTTTGCACTGTTGATTTTACATTAATAGAGATAACATTAATATTTTTTTTCCACAGGACACTTTAGCAGATGCTGACCATATTATGTAAGTATTTTCTTTCCTCTGTTTTTTTTGGTTGTGTTTTTTTCATCCTAGGTGTATTCTATCCTGCTGTGTAACTTATTACTCTATGCATTATTTATGAGTTTTGTGTGAACTCGCTACATTATATATTAAATGTGTGAATGCCTGTACCTGCCTCATTTCATGTACCACGTTATGGAAATGACAATAAAGTCTCCTTGAATCCTTGAACTTAATTTGACATGACCAAGTTTATAGCTGTCTAGGAACCAAAATGTCACCTCACCAAACCCTCCCCTCCAAAAAAAAAAACACTAAAAGATATTCAGAAGTATGTAAAGAAGGGTCAGTCTCCAGGACCGACTTAATGTGTCTGCTAAGCAGCCCAGCCAGGAAACATTTTGATCACGTGTGTCTTATTATGGTTTTCCATATTTTGGAAAAGAAAGTCTAAGGGAGAGCGGTTAAGTGTCATTCTATTCATATACATTTACTTCACCACCTGTTTAATAGTTAATTGCATTTTTTTAGTTGTTTGATTTTTAGTAATATTTTTGTCTTTAATAGCTATAGCATTTTATAGTTTTACATGTTCATTTTCCACATAGACTTGGTAAAGTCTAACATTACTTAGTAACAATAAAAAAAAAAAAACACGTGTACCCCATTACTAGTTTTTATGTACTTTTTAATAATCTTAATTTTATATGTGTTTTGTTTATTTAAATTAGGGGTGTTGCTTGAATAGATTCATGTAAAAGTTGCAAAGTAAAAAAAGCTAAATATATGAGGACATGCAAAAGAAATATTTTAAATCTCTAATTGACTGTAATTTAATACAACATGCATTCATTGCAGCTTAACACCAAATCCAATGTGATCACACAAGTCTTTGTGCCACGGTGACAATGAGTAGCTTTATTGATTGGCCTAAATGCTCACTGATGGATAGAGAGGACTGAATAATTAGCAAGGCTTGGCTTTGTTCTTTGCAGGTTCAAATGTTGTAATGTCTTCTAAATATATACTACTCTATTTAAAGTTGTAGTAATAGCATTGGCTTTATTTTGGCTATGTTAATTCAGTTAAAGTTCTCTCTCTCTTTAAATAGGTTGTGCAATGGTCATTAAAAAAATCTCCCTCGCTCTCTCTTTCTCTCACGCTCTCTCTCTCGCGCTCTCTCTCTCTCGCGCTCTCCCTCTCGCGCGCTCTCTCTCTCTCTCTCTATATATATATACTATATTCATTTATTTATTTATTTATTTATTTATTTTTTGCAGATTAAGTGTTTACATATGAGTCATATGATGTGTCAGTGACATACTTTATCAAATGCATTTGGTTATCCTATGTATAAAGGCTTTTTCTGCACTTTCCCTGTTCTGGTAAAGGTTTATTAATAGCCTAAAACCTTTCTAACTTTAAAATAAATAATTTATATTCCTTGTCTTTCGACTACATGATTGTAACCACTACACAAACTTGTGTGGTGTTTCCTTGCATTTACTTTTTACTAGATCAGGAGGTTTTGAGACCTGAAAGCAGGTCAGGAGTGGAGCATGGTGAGCACTAATATCGATTAAAGACAGTGTGTGCAGGATGTTCAGTGAGAGAACCTTACAAATTGATTTGATTTGCTAATTGAAACAGCGGGGCTTTTAACTGGTAATTTTCTAACCCTTTGTCAATATGATATGGACTTTTTGTTAATCAACTATTGGATTAGTACTTTCTTTGTTAATCATGAAAGAGTGTCACCTAATAGGGACACAGTAGGTAAAATCTACTACTGTAGAGTGACTGCTGCAAGAAATCACTAGGGGGAGATTATTGTAGCAACTCATGGATGTATCACATTTGACATCATGTCGGTGTTCAACCAGTTGCTAACTACTATTATGTAAAGTAACATTTCTTCCTTAGGAGGGGGGAGAAAAAAAAAAAAAAAAAAAAAAAAAAAAAAAAAAAAAATATATATATATATATATATATATATATATATATGTTTTAAAACAATGAAACATGTCTTTGTTTCTATTATACTGTGTGAGGTACACTGGTGAGAGGACTGATTTGTCAAATGTTAACATTTTTTTTTTTTTTTTTAAGGTCTGTGAATTTTTTTTGTTTATTTCTTCATTCATCTAGATTTTTCTTATCATTTTTAGACTTCTGCAACAGCAAAATGAGGAGTTGCGTCGTCATCTTACACACACCACCCATAAAATGGAGGCAATGCAGACTGAGTTTGAAAGCCGTCGACACTACATGCAGTCAGAGATTGGCCAATCTAGAGATGATCTGGAAAAGATGAAAGACAAGTTTCGAAGGTCAGAGCCACCATCTGTCTTTGGGCATTCTATTTCTTTTAGGCTCTTGAATTCTTTGTAGACATGTGCTCTGTATATACCTCTCTCACTAACAGACTGTCATCTAGATATTGACTTAGCCTCCTATGGTTAATGTCTGCCTTTCTCCATCTGCTTGTGTACATATTGTCATTTCTCATTGTCTAGGACACTTATATTGTTTATTACAAGACTAACTCTGCTCTTTACTTAAGTAAACAAGGAAATCTAATCAGTATAAAATTCACACTCGATCCTGCCAATTAACTTCTTCAGATGTCTTTGGTTTGCATCTCACTTGCTGCCCCACTTACCTGCTTTTGGCTGGATGCCCATGTGAGCAGGTGGCCAGCTCGCACTCAAAACAACATATTACACAAAAGCTTACATTTGTAAAATAATTTATTTAATTATTTGTTTATTTATTTATTTTACTTTAATTAACATAGTGTAGAAATTGAAGCATTTCAGTAACACAAAGATAGATCTTTAACTCTCACTGCTCCTGGGGTACTGCATTAACCAGTGTCCTGACCCCAACCATCAGGTTAGGATACTTAATATAATGGCAGGTTAAAAAGACAAAGACACAAGGAGCATTCTACTCTAGAATACTCTATTTAACAGGAGAAATGAGAACACCTCGAACAGGATCAGGAAGATTTTTGCCCTGGCCCTTCCAAAATTATTTGGAATAATATGCAGCCAAATAATAAAATAGTTTTTTTGTATGGTGGTTCTTATGCTGTGTTAGTTTGATTCAGTGTCTATCCCAAGTTGGTCCATAATCACCAAGGAGTTCTGTAAATATTCTTTTGTTTAGTTTTCATGGCATTACTAATAGTAAATATATTTAATGTGTTTTATATCAGCATTAATGTATTTATGTGTCATACTAAAACTACTCAGTTCTGGATCTGTTAAGATTAAAAGGTTTTTATTAATAAGGAGTTATATTGTAAAATCTGACACATGCTTTGGCTGTCACTTTCGTCTGTCTCATCATGTTATTCCCGACTGACTGAAGATGTTAAGATCAGGGCTCAGTAAGGGGTATACCATCTGCTGCAAAGCTTACTGTTCCCCTTTTATTGTACATAGTTTCTTTTTCCAAACAGTGTTTGGAGGTTACTGTCAATCTAATGAGACCTCGTGTTTTCATTACAGTAAAAGGTGTCCTTGGCCACAACCTGTAATGTATTAAACCTGCATCTGACAAAATCATGCACACTCAACTGGGTCATTAACAGAAATTTGCTAAAATATGATGATTTCTTAAATTTAACATAGCTTCAACAGGATTATAAAAAAAAAACAACTCAAAAATAAACTCTGTGCAGAAATGATGCCTTTATCCTAAAATTCTGTTGCACCAAATTTTGAGGCGATCACTGCAATCAAACAATTCCTGTAACTGTCATTAAGACTTCTGCACCTCTAAGCAGGTAATTTGTTCCGTTGCTCATGAGCAAACTGCTCCAATTATCTCAGGTTTGAAGGGTGCCTTTTTCGGAGGGCATTATTCAGCTCCTTTAAAAGATGCTAAATAGGATTTAGGTCAGAAATCATAGAAGGCTACTTCAGAAAAGCCCAATGTTTTGTTCTTAGACATTCTTGAGTGTTTTAGCCGTGCGTTTTGGGTCATTGTCCTATTGCAACACCCATGACCGGCGACTGAGACCAAGCTTCATGACACTGGGCAGCACATTTCTCTCTAGAGTCTCTTGATAGTCTTTTAAATGTACCTTGCACAGATTTAAGACACCCTGTGCCAGATGCAGCAAGCAGCCCCAGAACATAACCGAGCCTTCTCCATGTTTCACAGTGAGAACAGTGTTATTTTCTTGATATGCTTCATTTTTCTGTTTGTGAACATAGAGCTAATGTGTCTTGACAAAAAGTAAAATTTTTGAAGTCCACTTTGTCCACTTGGCTCAAACAATGACGGATGATGAGATCTCACATTATGTTAATTGAGATTAAAGTTTACCTCTAATCTCTTTTGATGTTTTTCTGGACTCGTTTGTTACCATTTGTGTTATCCATGTCTTTGATTTGTCATCAATTTTCCTCCTGTGGCCACGTCCAGGGAGGTCGGTCACATATTTCTGAATAATATGTGCAACTGTAGTCACATGAACATCAAGCTGCTTGGAGATTGTCTTATAACCTTTAACTTTAATGCTTGTTTATAATTTTCTTTCTAATCTCCTGAGAAAACTCTTCTTTGCTTCCTCTCGTCCATGAGTGTTGTATACACCAAAGCACCAAACAGCAGAGTGACTACCTGTAGTCCTATACAGCCCTATGTAGGCCCACTGACCTACCAAAGACAAATTTTTAAATGAGGCTTGTACCATGTTGTAAACTTGAATCAGAATACTTTATTCCCGTCAAATGTCGAATAGAAGCAGTATCTAAACAGATGAGACCAAAGTGGAGATATTTGGTCATAATGCACTCCATGGCATTTGGAAACAATACATAATGCACAACACCTAACATGCAATCCTATTTGCCTTGCAATGAATCTATCACTATACAGTAAAGCATATCAAAGTCCTAGAGAAATAAACTTTTTTAGTTCTTCCTGTTGCCCATTGCTTGATCTATTTTGTATAATTATTTTACAGATTGCAAAACAGCTACACAGCCTCGCAAAGGGCTAACCAGGATCTTGAGGAGAAGCTACATGCCTTGGTAAACATTTCTATTTCATTTTTCTACAATATCTTTCATTACTTTTCTGTCAATTGAATTAATAAAACAATATTTTGTGATATTGGAAGGCATTTAGCTTGACTTAACCGTAACATGTTGCATACATTTAATGCACTGCCCCACTTGTATCTTATATAAAAGCTAGATAATATTGCCTTAAAACGCATAGCTAATACCTCTATCATATATAAACAATGTTATTTGAATAGCAACTTTGAGTAGAGTTTCAGGAGGCTTCATGCAGGTAATTATCATTTTTTTAAAAATTATTATTTATTTTATTTTAATTTTTCTGTTAAGCACTATAGTTTTATATGATACTGATGGAAGTAACAATTGTGACAATATTAGGTAATAATTGTTGGTACATAACTGCTGTTTTAACTTTTGTTAATGCTTGTCATTATTCAATTGCAGTAATCTGATTTGTACAAGCACAGTGCAAGATTTACATTTGTTAAAGTAAGCACAGAGCATGTAATAAAAACTGAATCAGGTTTATGAATGAGTGACTTCACTTTGCTCAGTGATCTGTCAGGTATGTTTAAATAAAAAAAAAGACTTACTCATTTTAACCACTAATAACATTTTCAGTTTTTATTTAAAGTTTTAGAAATATCAGGGTATTTGTGATGATTAGATTTTTATAGAAGATTTATTTGTTTTAGTTTAACTTTGCTCTTAACAATAGGCTAGTCTTGGCCTCAAGTGATGAAATTAAACTGTTTTTTCCTGTCATCTTTGCTGTAAATCCCAATGATCTCAGTCATTTGTGGCTCCTGCCCAAGTACAGCGAATTGGCTGTGCTGAGAGGAAGGGAGGAGTGTCAGGCTCACACACCAGTCAAACATACAGAAGGTGGTGGGAGCACTATGCTGAGAAGTCACTTGCGCTATGTGCTCATGCCATGGAGAAAAGGGGTGGTTTAACATTGTGGTGAACTTGAACCTAAATTTTAAATTGGAATTGGAAGCCTATTAACAAAAAAGCCTTTTTTTTTTTTTTTTTTTTTTAAAGAGCTGTGAAAACCAGTGTTTAATGTTCTCCGATCACATGCACAAGCACAAAACATGAAACTGATTTAGATTAAGTGTTTTAGGACATAATTAATTTTGTTTCTTATAATAAACGTATATTCACTGCACTGTGTATATGTGTATATATAATTTACACATATACACAAAAAAGTCACCACCTGGATGTAACTTATCAAACAGGTACAAGCCTCCTATTAAATAATTACTGCATGGGCGATTATCTTTCAACTGGCAACAAGTTATTTAACCACAACTGGTGCAGTGAGTTGCTTCTCGTTTGAAACAACCATGTCGAAAGACATATCCCATTGTCGTGGACAAGATGTTAGCCTGTTTGAGAAGGGTTGAATCATTGGCATGCATCAAGCAGAGAAAACATCTAATGAGATTGCAGAAACTTAAGGAGGAAATGTTGCCGCAACAAAATCCTGAAAGAACCTGATCGGCGATCACTTAAATGTTTGGTGAAATCAAGTTGAAGAAAAAGAACAGAAGAACTTAGGGCTATGTCTTATGGTGACAGTAAGAGCATTTCTATGCACACAATGAGTAATTGGGACTGAATAGCTCTGTAGCCTTACGAAAACCACTAATCAGTAAGGCTAACCAGAAAAAAGGCTTCAATTTGCTAGGGAGCATAAGGATTAGACTCTAGAGCAATGGAAGATGGTCATGTAGTCTGATGAGTCCAGATTTACCCTGTTCCAGAGTGATGGGCGCATCAGGGTAAGAAGAGAGTCAGGTGAAGTGATGTACCCATTATGCCTAGTGCCTAATGTATAAGCCTGTGGAGGCAGTGCCATGATCTGGAGTTGCTACTATTAGTCTAGATTTAGCAACAGTATGTGCTCAAAGAATGAGGTCAGTTGACTACCTGAATATACTGAATGACCAGGTTATTCTATCAATGTACTTCTTCTCTGATGGCACAGGCATCAATCCAAGATGACATTGCCAGGATTCAACAGGCTCAAATTGTGAGAGGGTGGTTCAGGGAGCATGAGACATCATTCACACACATGGATTGGCCACCACAGAGTCCAGACCTTAACCTAATTGAGATTCTTTGGGATGTGCTGGAGAAGGCTTTGCACAGCAGTCAGACTGTCATTGATGCAAGATTTTGGTAAAAAGCTAATAGAATACAAAGAGAGAATTCTTCCAACAGAGTTAATTCTTACTGCAGGTCTTGGTTTATTAACCTCAATTAATTATTAAATCATGTGTTGCACATGAAAACATTTACAACTGTTATTTTTACTCTTCCAAATTTAATATTAGAAATTTTGTGTTTTAGTGATAGAGAATGGTGTTTACATGATTTTCACATCCATTCTTTTTCTAGTGCCATTTAAATGCTAATGTGTTCAAACATATTTAGTGTAACATGCACTAAGCCAATTTTAAAAGGAAAGAACTGACTGGAAAACATGCACTAATATTTGAATATTTTAGTTGTGTTTTTATGTGCTTATAGCAGTGGTGCTTATAGCAGTGAATTTTAAAGAAGCCTTGAGCATTTAAATATTTTTGCATTAATAAGACCTTACATGTCATCTTTTTCCACATAAGTTGTAAAAGTAGATAAAGGGAACCGATATAATGCCGAAGACAAAAAAATATACTTGGTAATTTATTTTAGAAGAAATGTATCAAATTTTACTTTTATTAAGGTATATAAAGCTCTGGGTTTAGCATTTGAAGTGATTCTCTACTCTAATTACAGCTAAATGTTTCTAATAACTGATAATAAGCATTGAAAATTGGCCCGGAGGAATGTTATCTTATTCCTTTTTACCAAACCTCTTCCATTCTTACTCACCTCAATTTCATGCCTTAGAACTTTAATTCAGACATTTACAGATTAACTTTACTTCTCAACCATTGTTTTCTCTCATAAGAACCATTTGGGAGCTTGTTCCTGAATTTTATACTGTTAATAAAATGGTTTGTACTATTCTATTAACAATTTCTTTGAAATTAAATTAATTAAGTTAATTAAAAATTCATATTTTTATCAATGATGGGGACCCCATCTTGATCCAGATGCAGCAAATATCTACTACTACCACCAAGTTTCTATGGATTAGAGAACAGTTTTGCTGAAATTTTTCTCTCAAATATAGATTTTTATTCATCATTTGCATTTTTTTCTTTAAATTTTACCATGCACACCATAGTATAGTACTTATCTAATGAGAAATACTTCTAACATTCATCATCATGTGAAAGGCATTTAGTTGTTTTCAAGTTACAATTGTTATCAGAGTTATTATTTGTTGATTGAGCACTAATGAAGAGGTGTGAACTGACTTGGAATTACTCAATTGTTCAAATCTAAGTGGATTGTTGAAGTACAAATTAATCTAAAAGAGGTTTTGTAACCTTTATTAATGTTTATTACTATATACTATTATATCCTCTGTGTGCTAATAATCATTCATAATTTCTCCCAAACACTTCATCTGTTTCCCTCTTTTGTCCACCCTTTTCTATACATGCTGCCTTTCCATGGTGACTTGGGTTTATCATCACTACCACAACTATCATCAGGCTGACATCAGTCAATCTTGGGTCTTTGCAGTTGCGTGATCTCTCACTCCATTCCTTTTCTGCTAAGTGCATCACTGTAGACTCCTTTCCCTGTCGTTGCTGCTACCCCTTTCTATTCACCACTGCATGTAATCAGGATGTTAGCGGTTTGACGTCAAAGCTATTACTTTAGGCACTATATGTAATGTACAGTGATTGAAATGCACTACCAAGTATTGCTACTTTCAGAGATCCTGTTCCAGCTGCTAATAATTTACATATTAGACTTATATAAATATAATTGTACTTTAAATGCATTACTATCTAAATAATCTGTCTAGATTGGTATGAGGACTATGTTCTACTTTGTGATGTAGACATTTCAATCACTGCAAAGTATTTACAATTACACCACGAACACAATGGACTGTAAAACCTTTTTATTATTGTTTTAAATAGAATACTTTAAAAGGACTATAAATTACATGCATCGACTTCTACCTTTAAAAATTCACATACAGTGGGTTGCAAAAGTATTCATACCCCTTGAACTTTTCCATATTTTGTCACATTACAACCACAAACATAAATATATTTCACTGGAATTTAATGTGAAAGACCAACACAAAGTGGTATACAATTGTGAAGTGGAATGAAAGTTACATACATGAATCAACAATTTTTTTACAAATAAAAAACTGAAAAGTGCGATGTGCAAAATTATTCAGCCCCCCTGAGTCAATACTTTGTGGAACCACCTTTTGCTGCAATTACAGCTGCAAGTCTTTTAGGGTATGTCTCCACCAGCTTTGCACATCTAGTGACTGAAATTCTTGCCCATTCCTCCTTGCAAAACAGCTCAAGCTCAGTCAGATTGGATGGNTGGTTGCACTCAGGGAAAAGGGGGCTGAATAATTTTGCACATCGCACTTTTCAGTTTTTTATTTGTAAAAAAATTGTTGATTCATGTATAACTTTCATTCCACTTCACAATTGTATACCACTTTGTGTTGGTCTTTCACATTAAATTCCAGTGAAATATATTTATGTTTGTGGTTGTAATGTGACAAAATATGGCAAAGTTCAAGGGGTATGAATACTTTTGCAACCCACTGTATGTCAAACATATTACACATGTAGCTCTGATTGTCAAATACTTTCAGCAGTCATTTCCTTACGTACTTCATCTTGTTTCTATACTTATTGTGTCATTTCTGTCAGTTTTACTTTGTAGTTTTCCCAAATACAGACTATAATCTTTCATAGTTAGTTCCCTTTTACTCTGCCCTTTGTCCAGGACCCTATACAGAACCACCACAAATCAGGTATTGTTTGGGTGGTGGATAACTATCAGCACTGCAGTGACCTAGTAGTGGTGGTGGTGGTGGTGTTTGTGTACGTCATGCTGGCATGAGTGGTTCAGAAACAGTTGTGCTGCTAAAGTTTTTTTTTTAATGGTGTCCTCTCACTTCACCTTGTAGATCTTGTAAAACCATTAGCTTCATAGTCATTATCTGATAATTCACTAGTGCTTACTGTATGCTGCCAACTTGATGCTGGTGATTGGTCATTATGGTTAGTTGGTGACCCTGTAGGAGTTCCAATTGAAAAGACTTAAGTATGCAAAGTAACAGATGGATTACATTTCAGTGTTCCTTTATATGTTAAGTGAAACTGATAACATGGATAGTGAGTGTAAAAGATGCTTTTGAAATAGATCTCAGATCATACAGACATATTAGCATAGTTTTTTTATATACATCAGTAGTCATCAACTCTGACCTAGATCCTTGATAAAGATCATGCAATTCAAACTTTTTATTCAAATGAAAAACATTCTATTTAAATTACATACTGCATTTCAGCACAGTTCACTTAACATGATCAAGAATAATAAATAGATAATAAAAATGTTTGATTTGTAAATCTGGCTGCTTTTTAAGTTCATGCTTTATTGAGTTTGAGACAGCACCAAAGACTCCTATTTTTCATTAGTTTTAAAGATCTGCTTAGAATTGATCTCTTTCTGTTTGTTACAGCTTCGTAAGGTAGAAAGAGACAAAAAGACTGTGGATCAGGAAATAGTTGAACTCACCAACAAGCTAGTAGATGCTAAGAACACCATTGACAAGCTTGAGGAACTGAATGTAAGTTCTGCATGCTTTTGTTTTATCTTGTTACATATTGGGGTATGTACTTTTATTAAGCTGTCTTACACAAGCAAAAAGTTTAAGAAGTGTCTACAGGCTTTTATTTATGTTGGAGACCAGAAATGGAAAAAAGCTTTAGCTCCCATTTGCTGATACATATTGAAACACAGCAAATTTAAGATTCACTAATGGGAGGAAAAATTCATATGTTTGTTAATATATACAGTAAAGATTTTGTAATGTGGAGTTGTGCAGAAATATGTAATTTTATTATGGGTACCTAAACACTGCTAAAATTACTCTCTTCAAGAAACAATATTTTAACGTTTCATTAGATATATAGAATAAACAATTAGTACCTATAAAAACATTTAAACCTTTTTTAAGGATGTTGGTCTAAAAGAAAGTTCAATACAATCACATGCATCACAATCACTGTTTGGAAGTTTTCTAATGTTTAGCCAATTTTATTTCTCCGCTCCCTTTCAGGAACGCTATCGGCAAGACTGCAATTTAGCTGTACAGTTGTTGAAGTGCAACAAGTCTCATTTCAGAAATCACAAGTTTGCAGACGTAAGTGCAGATCATAAATATTCATTTGGAACAGCCATTTTAACAGGCACATTACTTTGTGTTGACAATAATTTAAACTGACACATTTTTAAAATGTTTTTTTATAAATTAACTATTTTATTTCTAAATTACTGAAATAAGCTAATAAAATTCATTTCCTTACAAGAAATACTTAGGTGTTAACTTACAAGTGAACACTTGTACATCTTCAACTTCAGTGGTTTAATTATTATAACTTTGTTAATTTATGGCCTCACTTGTAACCACAAAAAATAAATAATAAAATTAGTTAGATAAGTTATAAGTTTTAGGCAGGTGTATAAAAAGGCTTTAAACTAAGAATGCTTTTAAAAAACGATGTATTAATTTTTTTTCATGTATTAACAAAATGCAGTGAATAAACAGATGAGAAATCTAAATTAAATCAATATTTGGTGTGACCAGCCTTTTGCCTTCAAAACAGCATAAATTATTTTTAGGTACACTTGCAGGTAAGTTGTTCCAAACATCTTGGAGAACTAAGCACAGATCTTCTGTAGATGTAGGTTTCCTCAAATTCGTCGGTCTGTTCATGTAATCCCAGACACACGCTGATGTTGAGATTAGGGCTTTGTGAGGGCCATGACATCACTTCCAGCACTTCTGTTTCTTCTTTACGCTGAAGATAGTTCTTAATTACATTGGCTGTATGTATGGGGTTGTTGTCCTGCAGCAGAATAAATTTGCCTTTCTCATTATTGCATGATAAGTATCAGTCTATATTTCTCATGATTAGGGACATCATTAATCCTGTCCAAATCTCCAACTCCATTTGCCGAAATGCAGCCCCAAACATGCAAGCAACCTGCATCATGCCTTACTGTTGCCTGTAGACCCTCATAATTGTACTGCTCTGCAGTCCTTTGACATAACTTTCCTCCACAGTCTCACCTTGGTAGCAGAGTTTGGTTGTTCACCCAGTTTTAATCCTTCTACACAGCTGTATCTGTTTCAGTTACTGACTGCGTTTTAACCTACATGTGTCATGGATGATCATTAGCACCTGTTTGGTATAATTGGTTGATCATATAACTCACTATAATTCTACAAAATCCCTGATTTTTGGAAGTGTACCTATAAGAATTG
This sequence comes from Corydoras maculifer, assembly GCA_019802435.1. NCBI lineage: Eukaryota > Metazoa > Chordata > Actinopteri > Siluriformes > Callichthyidae > Corydoras > Corydoras maculifer. Next base: position 184,329 of record JAFMOD010000880.1, on the reverse strand, counting down.
ATGATAGTTTGGAGGGAAAGGATAGTAACAACAAATATAGATGATTGCAGTATTTACTAAATTGGATTAGACAGTCTAGGCATCACTTGTAATGCATCAGTCAACACAAAGTAACACAATTTCAGCTATCTAGAACTGTTAAATATTTTATTCAAGGAGCCAAACATGGCTATTTACATGGCTTTTATTCTACTAAAAATGTACATTGGTATTAACATTGATATTTAAAATCATACGTTAAAATTCTTGCTTAAGTGTTTTGATCTTTTTTATTTGACTTTTGTTGTATTGTATTCCAGCTGCCATATGAACTTCAGGACATGGTGAATAAACATATGAAGGGTGGTCTGCCTGACAAGGCACACGGCCCACAAGGTTCCCCCAGTCAAGACCCTGATACCTTGAGTTTAACACCTGCTGATGTAGTACCTGCTTCTGTTATTGCCAGAGTGCTTGAGAAACCTGAACCCCTGGTTCTTAACTCTGCTCAGTCCAGCAGCAGTGGCCGTCCAGTGGCTGAGGATGTGTTTGTTCATGTGGATATGACAGTTTCTCAGAATAAATGTAGTGGCAGAGAGAATGGTGCACCAGGGCATGCTACCAAAGGTGGCGCAAGTGGGGCTGATGAGCTACATCTTAATGGTATGTCCCGTAGTCTGGATGGCCTGTCGAATGAGAACTCAGTAGCACCTTCCTTTGAAAAGTTGAATCCCTATCCCACTCCTCCTCCCCCAAATCCACTGTACCCTGGGCGCAAAGTAATTGAATTTTCCACTGATGATAAAGTAAAAATCCCCAAAAACAGCCCACTGCCCAACTGCACTTATGCTACAAGACAGGCCATCTCACTTAGTCTAGTACAGAATGAAGATGAAGCTGGTGAGCGACAGCGCACCATTCCTAACAGCCCTGCAATCTCGGATGGTGGTTGGCGCTCTGGTACCTCCTCTTCCTCAGGTGGAGGGCATGCTTCTCTCCCACAAACACCCCAGCAGAGAGATTACGCTGACCCATTGTCATCCCAATCTAGTCCATTCAGCAGTCCACCACAGCCACCGAGTGCCTTTGCCAGCTCAGGTAGCTCTGAGGAAGACTTGCTCACCAACTGGCAGCGAATGTTTGTAGAGAAGATTGCACCAAGCTCAGAAAGTACCCTGTTAAACCGCACCTCATTTAGCAGTGAGACAGTGAAGGATCTCCAGAGAAGTCGCAGCAACAAACTGGAGAGGGCTTCAGAGCATGGGATCCAGCGAGGAACCTATTCTGATGGAGAGGAGGGCTCCTCTCTTCAAAGCTGGACAGCCAGTAGAGAGTCCAGCCTGGACACAGACACCAGCAGCAATGCAGATGTGCATACCAAACGAGGACAGTATGGTGCAGAATTTTCACAGGAAGAGAGTGAACACTTGCTGGTGACTCTTGATAACGATGGTGCTAGTGGTGATACCATGGTGGCAGTGGAGAGCAGCCCAGCCTCTTCAAGAAGACAGCAGTTTGCAGAAGACTATAGATCTGTAGGCAGCTCAACTGAAGAGAGAGACATTTTACCGCAGGATTTTCCCATCATCAGCCCCAAAGTGCTCACCGGCCTGGAAAATTCTTCAGAAAAACATCTAGCACATCCCCAGAGCAGCTCCACACGTCCCCAAAAGAGCCCCAAGAGGATGGGAGTCCATCACCTGCACCGGAAGGATAGCCTAACCAGGGCTCAAGAGCAAGGAAATCTGCTAGACTAAAACCAGACCTTGATCCTCAACTTCACCTACAGTGCTCTTCTGCTCACTAGTGATCTCACATCTTAGCAGGCTACAAAGGGAAGCAATGACTGCATCACTGATGCTTATGCTTATTATTTTCTGCTGTATTACTGAACAAATGCTTAGAACTAAGATGGTGAACTTGTGGTATTTATAAATATTATGAATTATATTGCGCAACAAAGTCTAAATATGCCTGAATGTGTAAACAGTAAGAAGTTGTGACATGTTTTAACATCCAGGACTGTGGTGTTAGAATATAACTACAGGATATAGCCATATTAAAACACAACTGCATTTGGCCTGGGTGAGCGTCTTCATGAAACAACTTTAGAGGTTGTTCCTGTGAGCTAATGGGATGTAGCACAAATGCAGAAGCAAAAGTGCTTCATCTCCTAAATGTATGTTAAAGACTGATGAGCGCCGAAACCTGTTGCCTGGAGTATACACATGATTCATAGAACAGAATGAGTTCCTTAGCTTTCAGTGCCTAATATTTTTTGGCAAAGGGGTTCCCCTATCACCCTTTAAGAGGACATATTACTCCTCATGTCAACCAACACCTCTCTTTATAGAGCCACCACTGTTAATGATCAAAGTAAAATACCAATTTAAGTATTTTCGATGATGAAGAGATTCTATTTAGTTTATTTCGACTTATTTCAGACTTATTTCATTTGCAAGCTGTGTTCAAAACACAGTATTTTGTTCTTCACACTGAGCACTTGTGATTTAGGAATGTAAGACCGATAACAAACCCAAGTCCACCATTATTAGACTGGAGTAGTTCTGGATCCAGTCACATTCTCGGTCATGTTGCTCTGTTCCTCAGAATTCAGTATTTAAAAGATGAAGCTTTACAAACTGCCATTCAGTCCAGTCTTCTCGTGGTCATTCGATTCCAGTCTCACAGGCTGCAGCATTTTCTTTTAGCAGCCTGAAATCTTTCAGATATTCTCCTAAACTACAGCGGTTATGTGAGCTGGAAAACTAAATATTCCATTTTCACTTCAATAAATTTAAATAGCAAAGTGTTCAGTGAACTGGGTTATTCACATACATCCACTGTCCAAATTATATCTTCTCTGAGATGTTTTAAATTCTTGTTAGTGTATAGTTTGTTTACTTGGTTGGTTTGTGTGGCATCCGCAAATATTTTTACCCCCTTTATCAGGAAATAATTTTACTTGTATTTGGTCATCTTTCACTTTTATATAACTGAATTAACATCCTCAAAATACATAACGATGGCGTTTTGCTTAGGGGATGTCCTGAATGTCTTACTTTCTGAAAGCCTTCTTGAAGTTTAAAAGGAAGTATTTTAAAAGCTGCTCCTGATTCGCTGAGCTATTGTCATGGTAGTTGACATTTTTATAAACTTGTTTTTGTTATTCGACTAGTTTGGACTGTAAAGTTGTCACATATTCCATGTGTTTGTCATATTTCTTCATCCTTTTCTTCATCAAGATCCTGATTCCATTTCTCTGCCATGCCTCAATCAAAATGCTCATGTGGAACCTGAATTGACTCTGGTCATATGTAACTTAATAAGATATTATAACAACTCATTTTACACTAATGATGTTTCAATTATACATATCACCAAACTGATAAAGTGCATATTCTTTCTTCACTTCTGGTTTCACCTCTGCAACTTTAATGCATACAGAACTGTTCTCTCTGTGTGCAATATTAATCTTCATCTCTCTCTCTCCCCATGTAATTGTAACAGCCCATAATGAGCAGAACTATATCTGGCCCTTGTGATGAATATTTGATGCCATGTAATGTTTGAAAATAGCTTTGTGGTGTTCACAGGAGAAGAGGGGACAGAATGGTCTGTCATTCTTGTGCATGGAAATGGAAGGTCTTAAATATTTCAGGACTGCATCAGAAATGATGCAGATGAGTGTTATTACAGATGCGAGAGACAGAGATATGCAGTCCTTTGTTGTGCATTGCATGAAGTTAAGTGACTTTGATGAAGAGAAATGTTAATGACTCCTTACCATGTCTGTTCTGTGCATGGTTATGCTTCACTCCTCTAGTTCAAGGTGACCCCTTTGGCTACTGCACACAAAGGATTGAAAATGTTGACAGAAATCTGAATGGAGAAATTAAATGTCATGGCTGTGCTTTTTTTTCAGTAAGAAACCACATTTATTATTTAACTCTCACTTATTTTCCTTTTAACCTCAAACAGACTCAGCAATCACACGTTATTTCCACCTGCACACGTTTCAGCTGTATCACAGCAATGCTGCATTTCAGAGTGAGAGATTGCAGCAGCTCTTCTAAACTCATGTAATGTCCATGTGAAATTTTGTTTAAAGTTCACTGGACTATATTTTTCTGGTTTGTTGCATTTTTTTTTCTTTGATACTGTATTTTAAACGTTATTTATATTGACTGCTGTCTTTAATCTCACGTTCAAATGTGGCCTGAATTTGTTCACTTCTGCTATAGAACTGCTTTCTCAATACTCACCAGATTGTGTCCCAATCAGGCTCAGTCCTGTACAGTTTTGCGTTCTGATGAACATTTCTATTACTTTCTGCACCTTAGTTTATATTTTGACTTGCGCTTGTGCTGCACAAACCTGACCGCCTCAGATTTCCTGCTGTGATGATTGTAGCAATGTGGTGCTTCTCCTCTATTTGAAATATTTTAAAATTTTTGTTTGTGTCAATCTACTGTATACTTTCTGCTGTTCATTAAATGCATAAAGTTAACATGTTTTCTGGTCCATGTAGCGATAACATTGTGAGCTCTCTTTTTTTTCTTTGTGTAGAAAATGAAAAAGAAAAAAATACCACTAAAAGGACTGTTAACTAAAACAACTTTCTCTTCCCAGTTTGTAAACTGATGTATATTTTAAAATAAATAAACCTATTTTAAGTGTAAAATGAATTTCTATTATTTTGATGTTTTTAAATAAGGTTTTTAAAACCTTGTTGGCTCAGTGAGTTGTAGTATTCATTTACATCAGTATTAACATTATTAGTTGAAGCAAAATTAGTTGTGCACCATTTTTAATTAATGGACTTTTATTGTTGGTTCCTGTAAAAAAAAAAAAATAATAATACTTCTATCATTTCCTCCCTTTTACATTGTTCCTGAATTAAAATGTTCTATATACACTCCAAAATTTTTGTGTTTACAACTATGTAAATAAATATAGTATGAAATTTCATATTCCTTTTTTTAATGATCATGACTTTTTTTTTTTTTGGTTATTTCACATAAATCTAATAAAAAAATAAAGACCCTTAAAACTCAAACTTTTTATACCATGTGTTTCAGCATGTTTTCATACTGTACAGCATTGGATGGTGTTACACTGAATTACAAAATATTTAAAAGTAATTTTAAAAAATCTTGACTGTTATGGAAATGTAGATGTTTTGAGAATCTGACAAACGCACATTAGTAGTTAAGGAGGAGCCAGTTACATAGTATTATTAAAAATTATCAATATCCAATTTAACTTCAATACCTAGATATTATGCTGTTTTTTGATTCCCTGTTTTTAAAGCAAAAGAAAGATGAGTAATGGAGTGATATGAGTTCGCTTGGGCTGGTTGAACACAAGTCAGGCTGGAGAGTTTTCAATCAGTAGTAGAGGCCTGATTGTGTGAGCTGGGAGACTGGCAAGCAATGCATTACAATAATTAATTTAATGAGCATTCATCCCACAGATGTGTCGGTGAGGCAGGTGGATAACCAATTAGATAAAGGTGCCCTCAGTAGGTGTCTTTATTAAGCTCTGATACTTATAAGTTGCTTTGGATAAATAAATAAAGTGATATATAATGTTACGTGAAGACGTGACCCCACTAATGAGGCTCTTTCCATTATTTGTGGGTTTGTGTGTAAAATCTCTTAGAAAAGTGTTTCATACTTGTTATAGGTATAAAATAAGTATAAACCCCACCAGTATGATCTAGAATATCATGAACAATTTGTCTTAACTACTGTGAAGGTGATTAACATGCCTTAGAGCACTTTAGATATATGGGCAGTATAGATTAGATTTGTTAGTCGAGATCACTTCCTGTACGGTGAAACTTTTCAAAGACTAAGTGGCTAAGAGTAGAGTCCTAACTACATTAACTTTCCATTTCAGCTGGGGATCCAATGGCAGTGTGACTGGTATATAGTACACAACCAGCATCAGACTGGCTGGCATGTTTCAAGTACCTCCTGGAGGAACTGTATGCGTGCTCAGTACAGTAGGACTTCATCCATTCAGCAGTTTTTTTTTTTTTTTTTTACATTTTTTTTTTTATACTTGTCATCAGGTTTAGAGAAGTTCAAACCAGATCCTAGCAACCTAATTGGCACTTAATCATTTTGAGTCCTCTTAAGATGGGCCTTCTGTCAGGGGGAGATTAGTGGATAAAGGATTCATTACACCATTACACCCTGGAAAAATTGCCTTTCGCTTGTCTTGGTCACTTAACAGCTCAGGAGATTGATCAAAGCTCTTTCATTAATTATAGAAACTGCTCTCCTCCTGCACTATCTGATTTGTCTGGTTGCTGCTGGGATAAAGGCCAGGGTGCCTGTAGAAAGGATGAGTTGCCGGTACGGTGACTTCTCATTTTCTTGGTTTTTCGTTAGGAAGCAGAAGTGAAACACAAGTCTGTTTTATTCAATATCCACCCATCCATTATCTTCGACTTTATCCCCTATAAGTCTTTATCCTCTATTAGGTGGGATTTCCCATGCCCATCCAGGGAAGAACGTCTCGGGCGCTGGGCAGATACACCCAGGACAGGGCACCAATGTTTTATTCAATCGATTTATTTTTTAAATACTTTATATAAAAATTTATCTGAAGCAGATGTGAGCTTTTATTTTGTGGATTAAATCATTAATCAACAGAAGTAAAATCCTTTGCTGAAATAGAGCTCTGATAGAGCTTAGCATGCTGTTTGTATGTGGTTTTATTTCTTAGAAGTTATGAAATTTGGTTTGCCTGGATAGAGAGTAAGTTGAGTTTGCTGTGTTATTGAGAGGTTCATGTCTATTCCACTTCCTTGAACACATTTGCTTAGGAAGCTGATTCCACTGTGAATAATGAATTAGGAATCCAGTAAGAAGAATTTGCTCCTGCTGTAATGTGATCATCTGGATATCTGATACAATGCCAGTATCACAGTCACAGCCTGTAATCAAGTCTCAAGAGTCGCCTCTTTGAGATTTGCATCGTCTCGCTGCAACCACTTTACCCAACATTAGCTCCATAGCACTGACTGTTTCCCCCAGAAATCAGCTGCAGTTTTTTTGGCTACCATATTCGTTCCATTTTCAGTCTAAACAATCTTAGCCATAAAACAACATTTTAGCATTGTGATTGGCTTTGTTAATGCTTTCCAGGTTGATATAACTTTTGCATTCACTTATAAGGATGTTAACTGAGCCAATTAACAGTAAAAGTTTACCAGAGGAAACGATAAGCTCGAACATCTGTTTGTTCTTCTCTTAACTTCGGTCTTCCGTTGCGTTATCCTAAAGCCCTTCCCAAAGCTTTTTCGTTGCAGCGCACTAGCTATTAATTCTTAGACAACTCTGATGTAGGGAGGTCATTTTTGTTTGCTGTTTACAGGACAATTTATTATGCAATAACACTAAATAATCTGTAAGAAATAAGAAATGTAGTCAAATGCTATGATTTAGTTATTTGCTGTGACTAAACTTATTCATACATATATCATACATCTTAAACTGGTCAACTGTAAGGTTTGATACTACATGCAAATTCAATTCTGAAATTAAATCAACTGTTTTGGAAATGTTTTTTTTTCTTTGCAGTATTACAGATCTTTGGGAGACTATAAGGTGGAGGACCTTGTCCTCAGACCCACTGTAAAAAACTTTTGGATAAATTTAACCTTTGATGGCCATGTTGTCCCTCATCAGTTGCAACCACCCACTGGATTGGTGGAAACTTAAACTGTATAAGGTTCTAGGATACTTAATGTCCACAAATTAATTAATCGCCATTACACGGCAACACCTTAATTTCTCATCCTGTCTTTCATAGACAAACATAGACAAACAGCCCCTTATACACGTGCCATTTAGAAAAGGATTAAGGTAAAATTAGCCAGAAGTTTAAAGGCTTAAAGATTAATCACTGTTTAATCAGATTAGTGATGTCCTCAGGTGTAAGCTAATATATATAGCTCCTTGTTTCTTCTTCTTTCTTTATATCTCCTTGTTAAATGTCCAGCTTCACATCCATATAGATGCACTTTGAAATTCAATACTGTCTTTTCAAACTATAGACCATGTGTTTTTCTATGTACTTTGTTAGTCCCTTAACTCTGTTCAATAATGATCAGGATCTCCACAGATCAGCTATTTTTACCATTATTGTTCTGAAGTTTTTATACTGCGTCTGTTTCATCTTCTACCTCCCAAATGATACCTGCTCTGTTGTGTTTGTGATTATCAGAAAACTAATTAAACAAGTCCAACAAAGTATGGATAGGAACAGATGGACTACAGTCAGTAACTGTATTTATCTTGTAATTAAAACGGGAAATAGGGACAATGAGTATAGAGAAACAAGAAAGTCTTTTTTACAAAAAAGACTAAACTTATACTTACAGGAATATTAAAGATTTCCCCAAGTGAACATATGTGACTTATGACATTGAAAATACATAAAAAAGCACAGTGCTTGAAAAGATGCAAATAGTTTTATTTAGGCCATCTCAACAACTACATAGCTGCTCTATGCAAGAATAACCTATTGCCTAAATAGCTGCTTATAAAGATTGTACCTCAGGCTAATAAATAATGCACTATTTAGTAAGTGTTGTAAGTCACTTGGTGGTCGAGGTTTTTCGTCATGCCAGCTTTGAACAGGCTTCCACCACTAAGTGCATCATAAGTGGCTGCACGCTAGCAAGTGGTGTGACAAACCTAAAACCATTGACAGCTCCAGTATTCACAACTCAGTTTCTGCCAAAAAGCTCTCACCCTGTCCTGTTGTCATCAGGACCATCTGGGAGTTGGGGTCTGAAAGGGTCAGAGACATTGCATAAATATTTAAATACTCTAATTGCAAAGAACACAGCAACTAGGACTTCTGCTAAAGAGTAGTACTATTTTTTTTTACCAGAATGATCACATGGACATTACTGCTATGCTTTTTAAACATCACTGATCTTCTGAAGTTCTTCTAATGACCAACTGATGTCTTTTCTACAATGTTCTGAAGAGCCACAGATCTACAAATGTTTAGCTGTCAACACCGAAATCAGCTTTGAAATTAGGCAACCAATCCTAAATGGATAAAACATCCCAACCACAACTGTCCAACTGTCAATCATACGATAATCCCAAAATAAAAATGTTTAGAAGAAGGCCAACATTCTGTATGTAATGCAAAATACATGTGTTCAGCAAGTTACTTGTACATTTCCTCATCGAGTTGCAATTAACATGTACTACTGAATACAGCATGTGTGTTACAGATCTGATATAGATCTTTCACCAAAGAATACTATTATGTTAAAGCAATAAAGGTTTTTTACTTATAACAAGGCTTTAACAATCACCAACTGTTTGCTGGACAAGTTATTTTTGGATTTAACCTGTATTAATTGAAACTAAATATATGGCTTCATCTGTGTCAATACTTTAAAGATATATAAATGTCATAATGTACTTTCCAAATTGGACAAAATATATATGAACAAAAGTACTGAGACACTGAAACATTACAAGAGCTCGTTTAAAGGTGTCTGGGCAGATGAGATAAGGGCTCTGTACTGGGACAAAAAAAATTGGCCCTGGCATTTTGGGCTCAGACCTATGCCTATGCTTTTAGACACCTTTTTTAGACACATTTTGCAGCATTTACAGTGACATCCTTCTTTTTCTCCCATGCTGCCACTCATGGAACACACACATTCAACACTGAAACTAGTGGCTGTGGGAGTTTAACCATGCAGAGAGAGGATGGTTAAACTTTTGTCCTATAGCTTGATTGGTTTAGTGCACTGTCTATATTGATGATGGGCCGCCCCCTCTAAATCATGAGCCGGTTGGTTAGAAAAAATGTAAAGAAAAAAAATTCTAACATCAGCCCCTGAGAATGGTCAGCCCACTGGGAAAATGCCCAGTATGCCAGATGGCCTGTCCAGCCCTGGATCAGGACTGTGCACTGGCCAATCAGGATCTACTTTTATCAAATCATGACTTTATGGACCGTGCTTTGTGAATTGGGGCAAATCAAGCTAGATCAGAAAGGGACCACCAAACTGATCCCACAATAATACTGTAAAAGCATACATCTGTCCAAAATGCATGACTATGTGTTTAATTTGTATGTAGCTCTGTGTGCTGTTTCAATGTTTATATGGTGGCACAGTAGTGCAGCAGTTAGCGCTTCTGTCTCACAGCAAAAAAGGTCCTGGGTTTAATCACCAGCTGGCATTAACAATAGCGTAGTTTTCATGTCCTCCCTGTACCTGCTTCAGTTTCCTAAGCTCTGTCTTCCTTCCACCTTCCTATGATATGCAGATAAGGAGATACTAAATTGACTCTCTCTGATTATATTGCTTATAATTCTTAAGGATGTAATTAAATAAATAATTAAAATTTATTTATTCATATTTTTCATATTTCATATTATTCATATTTTAAAATTGAATTTGTTCTAATTTGTTTGCCACTCACAATAGTCATAATATAAAAAAGTCATAATATAAAAAGTATATAAAATAATTATAAGTCAACTCAAACCAAACCTTGGTTCATTGGCTGACAACTGTGTTTTAAGAACACCACAGCTGTTTCCTGAATGTTGACGAGTTGAATTGTATCAGAAAAAAAGGGGGAAAAAACAGTTACATCCTCCTTTTGAGCAACCTTATCTTATTTAATTCAATCAATTCCACAAAACAATTCTTCTAAGTGGAATAGGAACAAGGTCCCACAATATAAATATATCTGTTTATGCAATAGACTAATAATATGACTTATAATAACCACTGAATAAACATATTTGTGGATGTTGTACACAATCACTCACTCACTCACTCACACAAACACACTCTATATGGGGCAATTTGGAGAATTCAATTGACCTGGATCCATGTTTTTGGACTGTGGGAGGAAACCGGAGAACCCGGAGGAAACCCACATGGACCAGGGAAGAACATGGAAACTCCACCCAGATGGGGATTCGAACCGGGAATCCCTAGTGCTGAGAGGCGAACGTGCTAACCACTAAGCCACCATGCCGCCCCATCTACAGATCTAGAAAACAAAAGTATGTTTGGACAGCATCTATTCAAACATTTTTAACCCGCTTCTCCTATTTAGTGTCAGGGAAGTGCTGGAGTCTAAAAGACTGCTCAATAAAAGGCCATGAAACACCCTGGACAGGTCAGCTGGCCATCACAGGGCAGAAACATAAAAATATATTCACCCACAGAGCAATTTATCTTTACAAATAATTTCAAATTATTAGGTAAATATTACCTTAACCTGATACCATAAGACACACCATTAGACTGTAGGAGGATACTGCTGTTCCTGAAAGAAACCTTACTTCCCAAAAATACCATTTTTACTGTGAGGCAACAATGCTATCCAACTGAGCCACCATATATTACTGCTGACAATACTTTAAACAAACACACAAAAAAAAAAACACTTCCCAGTTTTTCTGTCTTAGTTTGTAAAGACAGTAACATACAAACTTCAAATACAAGATGGTTTAAATTAATACAGAATGAAAAAAATTCATATTCATTTTAAAGTCTATGTTTGTTTGTTTTTTTATCATAAAAATGCCATTTTTTGGTGAACATCAGTGACCTGAACTACATACAACAATTTCATGAAATGAGTTTTCATTTGAATTCTGGTTGATTTTGTTTCTGAATATTTTATGTTTATACTACACTCACGGGCCACTTTATTAGGTACACCATTCTAGTAACGGGTTGGACCCCCTTTTGCCTTCCGAACTGCCTCAATTCCTCGTGGCATAGATTCAACAAGGTGCTGGAAGCATTCCTCAGAGAGTTTGGTCCATATTGAAATGATGGCATCACACAGTTGCCGCAGATTTGTCGGCTGCACATCCATGATGCGAATCCCCCGTTCCATCACATCCCAAAGATGCTCTATTGGATTGAGATCTGGTGACTGTGGAGGCCATTTGAGTACAGTGAATTCATTGTCATGTTCAAGAAACCAGTCTGAGATGATTCCAGCTTTATGACATGGCGCATTATCCTGCTGAAAGTAGCCATCAGATGTTGGGTACATTGTAGTCATAAAGGGATGGACATGGTCAGCAACAATACTCCCATAGGCTGTGGCGTTGCAACGATGCTCAATTGGTACCAAGGGGCCCAAAGAGTGCCAAGAAAATATTCCCCACACCATGACACCACCACCACCAGCCTGAACCGTTGATACAAGGCAGGATGGATTCATGCTTTCATGTTGTTGACGCCAAATTCTGACCCTACCATCCGAATGTCGCAGCAGAAATCGAGACTCATCAGACCAGGCAACGTTTTTCCAATCTTCTATTGTCCAATTTCGATGAGCTTGTGCAAATTGTAGCCTTAGTTTCCTGTTCTTAGCTGAAAGGAGTGGCACCCGGTGTGGTCTTCTGCTGCTGTAGCCCATCTGCCTCAAAGTTCGACGTACTGTGCGTTCAGAGATGCTCTTCTGCCTGCCTTGGTTGTAACGGGTGGCTATTTGAGTCACTGTTGCCTTTCTATCAGCTCGAACCAGTCTGGCCATTCTCCTCTGACCTCTGGCATCAACAAGGCATTTCCGCCCACAGAACTGCCGCTCACTGGATGTTTTTTCTTTTTCGGACCATTCTCTGTAAACCCTAGAGATGGTTGTGCGTGAAAATCCCAGATGATCAGCAGTTTCTGAAATACTCAGAC
>JAFMOD010000880.1:48970-156777 GCA_019802435.1 Corydoras maculifer | reverse complement strand
AGGTTCAGATTCAGCTGCGCCACCGAGCGGGACTCGGCCACTCCGCGACACACACGCCCAAAGTCCCGGTCAGACAGCTGACACCCCCGCACTGACAGCAGCCTGACCGTGTTCTCCTTCAGACTGTCACAGATATCTCGGATTTCGGCTCCAGACAGCGCTTCTCCGGTGATCTGAATGGAGCCCGGCAGCATAGCGACGAGTCACTGATTGCGAGCAGCGGCGGACACCATGACCGGCGCAGGTGCAGAGGAGAGGGACCACAAGCACGACGCCTCAGCGAGACCACAAACTCCAGCGCCTTTCAAAGCACAAAGGATCCGAAAACCCCATAACGTAATCCATAACCTGACAAACGTGCCGCCGTAACCCTGCACACGCAAAAAGACTAAACCCTCCCCCTGAAGCGGCACGGCCGACAGCCACAGACTCGGTGTTACTGGGTCAGGCTTTCATCTAACAGCATCCGTTTAAAGGTGCTTTAAGGTTTTAAAAACGCAATTCAGAGCAGCTTTTTGTGTGATGAACGAACCTCACAATTGCGGAAAACAACGCTGTCTGTAAGAGTGGAAGTGGTAATAATCCTGCAGCGGGTGTTAACAGAGGGATTAGAGCTCCGCGTCGCAGCGCTTAATGAACCCACAGCTACTGAGACGGCACCGGGCTGAGGATCAGCAGCCATTGGTTTGGTCTAGTCTACGTCTAAGGCATCTGCTGTACGACACACTGACAGACCTAACTAATTTATCAACCGAGCTCTCATCTGAACAGTCTTCTGCAGTTTCAGTCACTGCTGATTAAACTCTGTGTTCATTAAAAAAGCAGAAAATACTTTCAGGATGCAACATTTTAAATATTAAGTAGACAAGGTTGTGATGGAACAGAAACTGTATTAAAGTTTCAGTTCCTTTTACTCATTCATTCATTCAGTCGCGGTGGGGTTCCCCATGCCTATCCAGCGGAGAACGTTTTGGGCGCTGGGCAGACAGACCCAGGACAGGGTGCCAATCCATCGCTGGGCACACACTCACTCACACAGACACAATCTATATGGGGCAATTTGGAGAACTCAATTGACTTGATCCATGTTTTTGGACTGTGAGAGCAAACAGGAGAACCCGGAGGAAACCCACGCGGACACGGGGAGAACATGGAAACTCCACCCAGATGGGGATTTAAACCGGGAATCGCTAGTGCTGAGAGGAGAACGTGCTAACCACTAAGCCCCTGTGCCGCCCCAGTTTCTTTTACTGTATTAGAAAAATGTCACATATTGCTTTGTATATAACTGAAATCTGTTAGTATTGAACTCATTAGGATTACATTAACCTAAGAAGAAAAAGGAATATCAGTGTTATATGGCCACATTTTAAAGAACCAGCTGTATCCTAACCTCTCTCAGCCACACCTATGTAAAGAACATTGCCTTATGAATACAAATAGCCAACCAGTCAATCACCCCAAGCTTTAATTTTACAGAATTAAAATGTTACTTGGGGCGGCACAGTGGCTTAGTGGTTAGCCTCTCAGCGCTAGGGATTGGGGTTCGAGTTTCCATGTTCTCCCGGTGTTCGTGTGGGTTTCCTCCCACAGTCCATTGAATTCTGAATTCTCCAAATTGCCCCATATAGAGTCTGTGTGCGTGTCTGTGTGAGTAAGTGTGACCAACGATAGATTGGCACCCTGTCCTGGGGTATCTGCCCAACGCCCGAGACGTTCTCCCCTGGATGGGCATGGGGAACCCCCCCACGACCCTAAAAGAGGATAAAGTGGAAGATAATGGCTGGATGGAAATGTTACTTTTGACTTTTGCCAGTATGATTTACTGTTTTTGGTCCAAAGAGTCAGATTGCAGTGTACGTTTAGTGTTAACAGGCTGAGCGCCTGATCACTACTGATAACTAAACTGATTAAGAACTTAAAACCCACAAACAAGATATTCTTCTATTTGAACCCCAGAATGGCTCCGTAAATTGAGGATTGATTGGTTTAGAGAAGGATGATAGATGCACAACAGACAATATATCTACACGTAAACAATAGCAGCCAATTAATAAATGATCTGGACAATGTCACATATTCAATGGCAAACAAAGTACTTGATATGAGCAGATTGTAATTATGGTATAAATTGTTTCTTAAAGGAAATTAAACATTATAATAACATAATATATAAACATTTTTATTTCTGTGGCAATAACCTTTGATCCACATGTTAAACTCTTTTTTAATTCTCTTTCCAGGCTGCATCAAACAGTGTAACGTTTCGTGGAGCTGATCGGGTTGCAGACTTCTTACAGCGTTAGTGACATATGAGCGCTAATTCTTTTGTTACAAAGACACAGCTGGTATGTTGAAAACACTACTTCATGTTTAATACCTTGTTCAGTACATTTTCCACTAAATAATGGTTCTGTTTTGTTCAGAAAAGAAGCAATTTAACTTTTTTTTGAACAAATGTTCTTATTACCCAAAATAGTGTTTCTCAGATGTGGTCCTGAATGACCAGTGCTACAGTATTCAGTTGTTCACTGGTTTCTGCATGCCAGTTTTAACTATTTGGTTCATTAACAGAGCATTATGCAGCAGGATACAAAATATGCCTAGTTGAAAAATACAATTATGCCAAAATAAAAATAACTGCTGTTATCACATCACAATCCCATCCCTTTTTACTGTAAGGATACAGTACATGGCATTTTGGGGGTTTGACCTCTGTCACTTCAAGCATAAATTTGTGTTTATTGTAGCCAGTACAATTGTTGAAAATTATTTTGTCACAAGTTTTTTTTATGTTGGCTCAGATTTATTAGTGCTTTAATCCCACTTGAGCTTTTCCTGACCCCGTTTTGAACTTTAGAAATTGTAGAAAAAAAGATGAACAATTGAAACTTCTTTTTAATTAAATGCAAACATTATGATCTTGCCAAACTAATAATTGTGCATTCCTTCTCATTTCAATTTAGATGGCAATTCTTGATTGCTTTGATGTTTTAATGCTATTATTTTATGCAAGCAACAACCTGAACACACCGGCATGATTTGAGACTGCAGAAGTTTAAAGTAATTACAGCAATTAAACTCAAACTTTTTTTATGCTAAAAACATGAATAATTAACACATCCCATGAAAAGAAATAAAAAACAACAAAAAAAAGTAGTGACACTACAGAACTATATATTATATATTTTTTATTTAATAGGATTTAATATTCATTCATTCATTATATTCCACTTTATCCTCTATTAGGGTCGCGGGGGGGTTCCTTATGCCCATCCAGGGGAGAACGTCTCGGGCGCCGGGCAGATACACCCAGGACAGGATGCCAATCTATCGCCGGGCACACACTCACTTACACAGACACACTCTACATGGGGCAATTTGGAGAATTCAATTGACTTGATCCATGTTTTTAGACTGTGGGAGGAAACCGGAGAACCCGGAGGAAACCCACGCAGACACGGGGAGAACATTGAAACTCCACCCAGATGGGGATTCGAACTGGGAATCCCTAGCACTGAGAGGCGAACGTGCTAACCACTAAGCCACCGTGCCGCCAGGATTTAACATTATTTATTCATTTCATTAATTATTTATTTATTTTGGTACTAACCATAACTCATATTGGCAACAAGCCAGTCCTGTGTTAAGTTTGTGCATCCTATGTTCAATGGGCTATTCACATGTAAAAGTCAATTATTTTATTTCCAGATATGAATGAAAATAATCTGAGTCTTGTCTAATTATCCTTATGACATATTTTAATAGCATATGAAAGCGATCTAATTACAGAATGTAAAGAATCAAAATAATATTGCATCATGACCCATTATCATGAGGGTTGTATCTTTGTGTCTGTGAGAATTCCCATCCAATGGAATTGTACAGTTACAAAACTATTACAAAATTTTCAGGCATTACAAAGTGCCCCAAACCAAAAGAGACAAATCCAGACAAACATACAATGCATCATTAATATATGAATGACACAGTGGGTAGGATCTGTAGTATGTTTTGAGATAGCTTACAATAAATATCTAATTTATCAATTGACAGACATGTATAGACAGTATATATTACAAAGCCCCTTATTTAGATTATATCCTGTACAATTTCCTTAAAATAATTAAACGTTTACAAAAGCTGTAAACTGTAAGTTCATTAATAATAATATACATGCCACAACATCTTACCCATTGTAACTTTGAACATGAGAGTAACATTATCCTTTGAGAAACAAAAAAGATAGAGGGCACTTACATGAGTGTGCAAGTCTTTCCTGGTGGCATCATATTTAAATTTAAATGCTGTTTCAAACATCAGTAGCTCTAACATGGACCACTGTTCCTGTTAGCAAGCATTGGTTTTTAATTAAACAGAACCTTACCAGACACTTTCATCACATCAGTGAAGGGATGAAATGTTCAAAGTTGCTGAAGTCAGGATTCTTCCTCCATCACATACAACTTTATGCTGCGCTCATTAGATTGCAGATTGTCATAATTGGTCTCAGATCTGCTAGAGAATTGGCGCTGTTTATCCTTTGTTACTTTGTCCAGTAGATAAATTCTGAACCCCCTGTCCGAAGTAAGACAACTGTAGCAGCTGAGTAATCATTGAGTTTGTACAGTAGCTGCCACTGATTTTACTGTAGCATTTACAATGACAGCGGCTCCATTAGAAATATCTCTGGCAACTCTCTGGATGGGGGGAATGTTGGGTCCTTCCAAAGTGTCCAGAATACCTTCAATTAAAACATATATTTAACACAAGGAGACAACAATAATTCTGTTTTTACATCAATAATCTTAGACAATACACAATCAAAAGCCTGCGGGCACCCTCTTCTGGAAGGGGGAAACCCTCACCTTTCACACAAAGTTTGTGTAAGAGGCACCACCACATCACAAGACTTCCGAAACAATTTTGTTTACACAGGTCGTAATGCACTGCACCGTGTTTGGCAAAATCCCAAAACACTGCATATTAACACAACACACTATATCAGCTGTGAGTTATGGTGGTGAACCTGGACAAGTTGTCACAAAGTTGACCAGAAACTCATCAGTACATCAGTACTCATCAGTTCAATTTAAAAGCTAGTCCCCAAAACTGGTTAACACAATAGGAAAATGGCACTAATTTCAGGATCAAATCTACAACAATCTACAAATCTACAAAGCTGATTGCTTTGAAGGTCTCCCAACTTGATCGATAAAGCCTCAGCTTCCTTGAGATGATACAGAATTCTGCAACTTAACTGGTGCCGAGCCCATGTAGCTGTATATAAGCTTTCAGTAATGGCATCCAATACAACACACTGACAATAGACTAATAGATAATCTCTGCAACAGCTACTTTTTATCTACACTCTTTTTCTAAAGGTAATTAATTTGCTCCATGACATAATGTATTTTACCTTCAACAATCTTGTGATAAGCAAAGTGCAGGTAAAGCAAAAAGAGCATGTGGAGAGCAGCCAGTGTGCCACACAGGATGAGACGAGGAGTTTTACCCACGGTACGTGAAATCAGCACAGCCATCTGAAATACAGGAGGTAAGGACACAAATTAGTGTTGAAGTGCAACCAAAAATATATTTCTGTACAAATCTATATCAACTTATAAATTAATAATCAATAATAGAGAAAGTTTAAACTAAAGCATCACTGTAGACATGTAATGGTGGGGCTGAATAACAATAATAATAATAAGTGACTAACTGCTCTTCTGTCAAACAACATCTACTTTATGTCTAATACAAAACATTTTAAACTCATACAATTGTCCCAAGACACAGCAGTGCTGCTAAAATTTTGACTGTGTCCACTCACTCAATTAGATCAGCTGCCTTACTGCTCCGTAATGTAAATTTAAATTCAATCAGTTGTTCATTTGTTCCTGCGTTTTATGTTAAATTTCATCCATTCTCAGTGCTCTCAGGATACTGCCTAATGGTTGCGATACATTTAATGATGGCTAGATGTTTGTTTAGTGAATTATTTTAGTCTAGTAGTGACAATAAACTTTGACAACTGATCCACATATTCCAGCAGCATTGAAAGTCATATATAAAGTTACAGTAATATAGTAATTATAGAAATTAAATTGAATATTTAAAATATATAATTTAAGTGAAAAGTCTAAATAAGATACAAGGTTTTATATACAGCTTGCTGTGTTAAGGCTAATTAACCAATAATCTATTCAAAATTAGTAGATTTACTTATGCCGGTACATGTGGTGTTAATCTTAAATAAATAACAACTTTACTAGGTGGAGAACTGGCTTTTACATCAAAGTCAAGTGAGACACAGTCACATTGTTACTGTCAAAATTACTAACATGCTACTCAAAAAAACTAGATAAAATAATCAACAGTTATGCTACTGAATGTTTTTAGCCAGAAATTCTCCATACCATTCGTAATGTCGAAAGTCCTCCAATTACCAACCAGAGAATGTAGAAGAGAAAATGGAAGTGAACATTGTAGGTGACGAAGAGGACCACACAATGGCCAAAGAGACCATATCCCTACAGACAAATGTAAAGAGAGGCATACGGGGTTTTTCAATAAGAACACAGATTATGCAGATATGACATGTAAACATGATACAGAATCCAGATACTCACTAATAAAGACAGCATCTGCAGCATTGTAATTTGAGAATTGCAAAGGTATGCCAAGAAGTAGATGAAGGAGGAAGATCCTAGCCAGTATCCAAAACATGTTCCAATGGCTGTGCCCATTAATGTGCCCTCTCTCTGTTTTGTTAAACATCACAAAAAAAGGAAAAGTACCCCAGTGAAATTAAAGCAAAAAACATTTCCAGTTAGAAGAACTTTACAATCACTTTAGTAAAATATCTTCAAATAAAGGAATTGTTTACAATAACAGTGTCTGATGTCTTCATGCCATGAAGCAAGATGGCAACCAGGGTAAACACCAGCATCATTGGTCCATACAGCTCCCCAGCAATTTTCTGTTAGTTTGGAATAAACAAATAAGACAAGTAGACACATTCAGAATAATTGTTGTTAATACTAGTCATGATGGAAAAGGTTACAAGGTAATATTTGTAAAATGCTTGAACTCCACCAATTAATAATCAGACCATTATACCTCATTAGATTACATGTAAGACTTCATTTACATTTGAGACCTCATTAGTTTACATTTGAGAAAATAAAAACTTTTGGATCAAAATAATGCAAAACCTATAGGAAAAGTTAAAAATTCATAAAATATGTTAGCACAACTGTAGCTAGACTTATTATTTTGTCAGAATAATAATTATTAAGTAAGTGAATAGTTGGCTAAACACCAACTGTATGCCTTACCTGGGGAAAATTAATCATTCTAAGCGGAATCATGGATTCAATCAATCTGCATAAAAGAAGTATGACAGTCAGTAAATAAATGTTTCTTTGTAAACTAGACATGTTTAATTGACAACTTCTGCATCTCACCTGTTTCTTACTTGAATCGGCTCAACATCAAAGTATGGTCTTAGGATGTCAATATTAGCATAAAGGTTGAAGGCTTTTGATGCCTGTCGCTTTCCTGCTTTCCAGACCTGTAAACACATTTACTTTAGTATTATTAACATATTTTATTTAGGATATATTTTCAATATTATCTCTTTAATAACATGGCTTATGTAATAATATATAAATCAATTTATTTTAGGTATTTGGCCCTTACATTTATGTTGCTAATTTTTAAATGAGCACTTAATTTTTAAAGTACCACTTAATTGCATTATATTTAGGACTGTGTAACGTGCCAATATGTATGAATTTGTTTTCTTTTATGGGCGGCACGGTGGCTTAGTGGTTAGCACGTTCGCCTCTCAGCGCTAGAGATTCTCGGCGCTGGGTGGAGTTTCCACGTTCTTCCCGTGTCCGCGTGGGTTTCCTCCGGGTTCTCCGGTTTCCTCCCACAGTCCAAAAACACGGATAAAGTCAACTGAATTCTCCAAATTGCCAAACTGAAACCAAGACTGAACACGGTGCATGACAGATCATTTTAAATAGAAAATGTATCCACACAGCATTGTACAAAATGCAGTCTAATGACTACTTATAAAACTTAAAAAGTTCTGCATACACATAATCAGGTTCTATGATACTTACCTCATCTGCAACCTGCCTTCCTAACTGTCCTTTAAGACCCTTCATTCCTAGAAACTCTCCGTCCTCTCCAGTTTCATCTTCAGTAGCTGCAGCCTCTTCTGTCACCTCTTCCTCCTCTTTCATACGCTGGTGCATCTCCCCCATGTCCTCAAAGCTAGAGCCAGAAGTATCATCCATGTTCTCCATGTCTATGACTGCTGAGCTGCTGCCCTATAAAACAAACCAGCTTAGTACTTAACAAAATCTGCTTCTTACTACAGTCTAAACTTTGGGAAGCCAGAACAAATACAGAAGTCCCCTAAAACTGCAAACTTGTCCAGGGAAGTGGGGTGTTTAAATTGTGTGTTTAAGAGCTTATATTTACTTTAAATATCTGGAACTTAAACTCTACAACTATGAAGACACTGTTAAATTGTGTTATTTATAAAAACAGCTTTGATCCATTGTTACAAAGCCAGTTACATTTTTTTCTTATTAAAAGATATTGAGGGTTTAGAAGCCAGGAGTAAATGCAGCATTCCTATATCAGTTTGGTCATAGAACGAGATATTAAATAGTGTCTGTAAATTATCAGTTTGCTGTTGTTCTGTGTTGTCACACGGGGTTGTCTTCCACCGTTTTGTAGGTAAAAGGATTGTTCCTCAGTATGTTACACTAACTGTAAAAATGTAGGAGGAAGCCTGATGAAGCACACTTTGAGAAACCGAGCTGTGTGCATACATTAATAAAATCGGTCTCTTTTATACATAAACCCTCTTATAGTCACATATAATTACTCCAGTTTGAATTTTAACTTCATCGTAGTATGTATTTTTATTAGAAAATCCTTATTACCCTCAACCATATAAAAACTGAATACGTAGCTATTCCAATGGTTAAATCCTTATCCAACGTAACTCGATGAGTAGTGCACTTATAAGGGGTGGACACACTATCTTCACTGTGGAATACCTTGTGCCCTACGTAGGGGGCTGTGAGTCATTTGAGATGAAACAAGTTGTCGACATTTAAGTGTTTCGCTTCCATAACACAATATATCATTTGAATTTCAGTATACATGAACATTTATTGGTATCTACTTTGTTATCCGAAGCTCAATAAGTACAGAAGTGTTTATACAAGTTACCTGAATCATAATGTTGTCATCAAATCCACCCCACGGTTCCGTATTCGTGTTTTTGGTTCCTTCCGACGCCGACATTTTAGTCCGTGCTGTGACTACACTTCTCTTTAGTTCAGCAGCTGTGTGACTACAATAAGATTATACAGCCGCACTAAAGGTAGTTATAGGTTACAAAAGTGAATAAACGGCATAAAATGATTGCTATTGTAAAATAAACCGGTGACAAGCCACATATCTTCCCAACGGTGTTGAATCGTTTCACTGATTCGAGGCTTCAATTGTCAGTCACGTGACATGCGTGAAGGTAGACGACGTTAGGCCCCATTTTCCAACACTAGGTGGCGCTGGTTTATCAGTGCAGTTCTGTGGTCATGATCTGCAAATGGCTTCAAAAGAGGGAAAACGCATCTCCCTGCGCTAAATTATCTTAGCACAGTACCAGTCAAAAGCCTGGAATCTCAAACTTTTGACTGGTAAGTATAAATTATTTACATAAAATGATATGATTGTGGGGCGGCACGGTGGCTTAGTGGTTAGCACGTTCGCCTCTCAGCGCTAGGGATTCCCGGTTCGAATCCCCATCTGGGTGGAGTTTCCATGTTCTCCCCGTGTCTGCGTGGGTTTCCTCCGGGTTCTCCGGTTTCCTCCCACAGTCCAAAAACATGGAACAAGTTAATTGAATTCTCAAAATTCCCCCCTATAGTGTGTGTCTGTGTGAGTGAGTGTGTGCCCAGCGATGGATTGGCGCCCCCCCCCCCCCCCCCCCCCCCCCCCCCCCCCCCCCCCCCCCCCCCCCCCCCCCCCCCCCCCCCCCCCCCCCCCCCCCCCCCCCCCCCCCCCCCCCCCCCCCTCTCCCCTGGATGGGCATGGGGAACCCCACCGCGACCCTAATAGAGCATAAAGCGGAAGATAATGAATGAATGAATGAAGGATGATATGATTGTAAAGGCAGCACGGTGGCTTAGTGGTAAGCACGTTCGCCTCTCAGCACTGGGGATTCCCGGTTCGAATCCTTATCTGGGTGGAGTTGTCCTGGGTCTGCCCAGCGCCCGAAACGTTCTCCCCTGGATGGTCATGGGGAACCCCCCCCCCCCTGGAGGATAAAGCGGAAGATAATGGATGGATGGATATTATTGTTATACGCCCGTTTAATTAATGTGAGCCAAACAGGAAAACCAAGAGCTGCATATGTTCCCAGTGCTATAAACTAACCAGGTCTTTTACAAACTGTGTGTTCTACAAAAAGTAATGCCAATAAAAATAAAGCTACTTCGAATCTTGAATCTTGTATGTAGCATGGCAGGACAGGTTGGTTTAAAGTTCTTAGTTTAATAACGAGGAGAATGTTATGTTCCTTTAAAATATGTACGCCCTCTAATAACTATTAAAATTGTAGTAGCTGATTTCACTTCCACACCATATTTAGGTTGTGGAGATGAAATGAAAGTGTCTGTAAATGGAAACAGCGCCCTCTGTTGTCACACAATCTGACAGTAGTTGTTACACCGGTGAGACGGACTTTCCTTCATTAACAGCTGATTTACTGGTGAATTTCTAGGTAAAAACCCATACCAGTATTTTCCTCCATGTCATCAAGCTACAGACTGATCGAACGGCCGGGTTTGTGGTGGGTAACATTATTAATAGTTTTGCCGCAGTGCGTTTTAATGTTTGAATGCTAATGTTGCTACCGTTAGCTGCAGCTTACTGCCATGTGGACAAGTTAAGTCGCTTCGTTGTGTTTAACATCGCCTTTTATTGCCCGCTGTTAAAGATGACATGTCATGGAAACCTGCTACTGTGATTAGAACACATTTCCAACATTAATTATTCATTTCCTTAATAACCGCTCACTTAAATTTGGTCAATTCAATAGAGGACATTTTGCAGACACAAAACATTTATATTAATTGTTGCTTTAATGACAAAATTGTACGGTTAGTTCACTTGTTGTTTCGTTGTTTTTTTTTTACTGTATCAGAAAAGCGAAAGCAGTGTGGACCCCTGTTCTAGTTACTTCCGTGTCTTTGATGAATCGTTTCATCGGGCCGACTCTTTAAAAAAAATATCCAGCTATTCCAACGTTGTCTTTGTCCTGACTTTTGTTTGGTATTGTAACTTTAAAACGTTTAAGACATTTATGTAAATCTATTGGATCCAGCCTCTTAAATACATTTGTCATTAGCATCTTGTCGTCGTTCACCCTAGAAGCTAATTTATCATTTTGAACAAATAAGAATTAATCCTGTTACTCCTTTGTGTATATTTCAGTGATTCCGCTTGGTTTAAATTGGTTACTCTAGTCTGCCTCGCCAACAAAGTGACGTTCTTGCTAAATTTCCTTTCCAGTACACTAGATGGCAGTATATAAAATACAATATTTATTGTAGATTGTGGTAGATTGTTTTGGTAGTGTGGTAGATTGTTTTGTTCCACAGCTTATCCAATATGTGTGTAGTTGTCAAACCCCTACTGTTACAGTTTTTATCAGGTGTTAAATATACGTGTGTGTGTGTGTGAGAGAGAGAGATAGAGAGAGAGACACCAATGTCTCTTGCATATTTAGAAACTAGTTGTGTGAGCTAGATTTAACTTCATTGTTATTGGTGCAGAGTACATGGTCAATTATACATAGAGCCATTAATTATCTTCCGTTTAATCCTATATTATACATTATACATAGTATCAACTTTTAAACTTTGTTAGGTATTTTGGATGTCACTATTTAGAAGTTTTTAGTGTGCTTTTTCTAAAACATTTCCCACTGTAGTGACTGCATTTAGTTCAACAGCAATGCTTCTTTATATATCAACATGTATGTCTTTAGTCTTTATAGTTGGTGGGTGATCACAATTGATACATAAATGGGTGGCTTAGTGGTTAGCACGACCGCCTCTCAGCGCTAGGGATTTCCGGTTCGAATCCCCATCTGGGTGGAGTTTCCATGTTCTCCCCGTATCTGCGTGGGTTTCCTCCGGGTTCTCCGGTTTCCTCCCACAGTCCAAAAACATGGATCAAGTCATTTGAGTTCTCCAAATTGCCCCATATAGTGTGTCTGTGTGAGTGTGTGCCCAGGGATAGATTGGTGTCCTGTCCTGAGTGTATCTGCCCAGCGCCCGAAACGTTCTCCCCTGGATGGGCATGGGGAACCCCTCCGCGACCCTGCTAGAGGATAAAGCGGAACATAATAGATGGATGGATACATAAATGATGCTAAAAAAAACATAATCGGTGAAATGCAGCAGGGTGGTGCCGATTCTGTTTGCTGAACCGAGTGCAACCATTTGACTCAGTGAACCGGAATCTTGCCTACGTGCAAACCGGGGCAGCTGTGGTGGAGAACGCCT
This sequence comes from Corydoras maculifer, assembly GCA_019802435.1. Classification (NCBI taxonomy): domain Eukaryota; kingdom Metazoa; phylum Chordata; class Actinopteri; order Siluriformes; family Callichthyidae; genus Corydoras; species Corydoras maculifer. The sequence goes on along the minus strand of JAFMOD010000880.1, from coordinate 144,172 downwards.
CCCGTCACTGCTGACGAGCTAGATTTTTTCCCACCCGTATTTGAACGCAGCCCCTCGGATTGTATCGCGGTGGACATGCTGATTGGAGGCTGGTCACAGAGTCGTGATACCACAACCAATCAGTTGGCGGAGGCGGTAGCTAAGATCTGGAATGCGGGTCGAAAATTGAAGTCAGGGGCACAGGCATGAAGGAAGACAATTAGAGCAGTCTCTCTGTTCGTCGGCAAAGAAAAACGCCATTAAACGCGCGCGCGTTAGTCACCGCTCTGAGTCACCGAGTTAAGCGGACAAGGTATGATTTAAAGTAATACTGTCTGTGCAAGCAGGTTAACTCGTTCCGACGCCTTTGACCTTTGTCGCATGAACCGGTTATTCCCGACAGAGGGAGTTAAAAATGCTTGTTTGATGTAATCCTTTTAATTAGTTCACGTCGGTCTACATAAATCAAACAACACGCTATTAGTTTATAAAATGGCTGACTGACTTTCCCAAGCCGACATACAAAAGCATTCTTAATGTACTGCAGGGGGTGCGTTCCGGATTTAAACGTTAACCCTTCAAACTAAAAATACGAAAGCATAATAATAAGTTCGCGGTTTTGCTTAAAATTTACTGTAGAGCATATAAAAATATTTGTAACCAGCAGAGAAAGTAAAGCCCCACGGCATATAGTGATGTTGAGTAATCATTTGGCTTATTGTGAGATATATATATATATATATATATATATATATATATATATATATATATTATATATATATATATATATATATATATATATATATATATATATATATATATATATATATAATTATATATATATAATTATTTTACATGCAGGACTTTTCCTAGAAACATTCATCATCCATATTTATCTATCAAGCCAGCTGGGGTGTGCAGCATTCAAGTTGTGTACACATGCACAACATACTCGTGTATTAGTATCACATTGTATTTGGTATGTTAATTTTGGCATATGTCCACATCCTAATATTGTGTATTCACATTCTCTCTGCTTTGTGCTCAGTGTGTTACAAAATAACTTGTTACAAAATAACTTGTTAGAACTAGCATTTTTTCAAGTGTTTATTTTTTTTTGTGTACATGTTGTGTTTTTGTCTATTCTTGATTTATCAAATTTAAATGCTCTCAAACACCTTAAATCTACTGTTTGTTAGTGTGTGTATTTGCTGTCTTAAATGTTTTGATTGGTTTATTTGTGTTGCAGTACTGCATGTCACAGTCCAATCTACTGTCTCGCAAAAAATGAAATATGCCGATGATTGTTTTGGGAATATTTGTAACTTTTTGGTATTTATTTTACATATTTGTAAGCACACCTATAAAGAATCTAAAATCATATTAAAATCATGTCAGTGGGTTTTTCTCTTGTATTATGCTTAACAGGATCCAAACATTCTCATAGGATGATAATAATAATCAATTAAGCATGTTTGGAATCACTACTGGAATCAAAATATTTTGTTTGTTCTTGCATATAAAATATTTTAAAATGAGCCAGCCATCGTAACCAACCCCTTACATTATCTGAGCAACATTGTGATGGTGACCTGTAAAACTTGAGTAAAGGTTCAAAGTAAAGTTGATTATATGTGAATGTTTGAAGGTGACCACCTGATTCTTATCTAGCCCATACTAAAGCTATGATCTGTCTTTGTACAGACAGGATAGCTTACATGACAAACCTTTTTCAGTTCCATTAACAGAACCACACTGATGCAGTGATATCTTATGTTTGGTGCAGTGCTGTTAAGAATGATAGTCAGCTGATATTCTGCTTCTCAAAATGTGATGCGACATGGAAAGACTACAAGCGTAAAAAAAAATGACTTACAAGTTATGAATAGACAAACTTTTCCAGTAGTACAAAACAGAGTGGTCAAAATGATTATACAATAAGGTTATTTAAATGTTTATTTAATATAGAACACAAATGGTTTAATTTGTTTGGCTACATTTATGTAATGCTAACTAATGTAAGCTTCACATTGTTGTTTTCTTTTTTTTGTGTGTGTAAAACTAATAATGAATATTTTTTTCAAAAGTGAGAAGTAAACTTCAAAAACAAATATTGAAAATACCACCACCAAGCCTTCTCTCTGAAAATGTCACCACTGCCCACCTAGCATAGCATGTAGTTACTAAAATGTGTAAATGACTAAAAACTTTAATGAACCACTTGTTTCTTTGCAGCATGTCTCCAACTGAAGAGAGCGAGAATGCTGCTTTACGGCAGTGTGTTCATGCACAGGCACAGCTAAAGGAAGCTATTGCTGGAGTGATGCAAGCTGAGGCCCTTCTTCGGAGTAACTCCCGAGAGGTAAGTCTGAAGCATGTTCGGTGTGAATCCCTGTCTCTCCTTTTGTTTTTCTTTGTTATTATAGTTCTTTGATTTAATTGTCTAGTAGAATAATAGGCTGCATCCTGGTGATCCCAGATTTAATCTTTATATTCCATCGCTGCATGGTTGGTCATATTAACTGCAGCAAACACTTTTGTATAGTGTGGCTTTATTACATTTTGTTTGCTAATACTCTGAGTAACAGGAATGAAAGACTGCCTTTTTTAATAGCAAAACGTGCAGCAAATGCCCAAGCACATGATGTGATGACCACTTTTTAAACCCACACCTTTGACTAAACACCATCATGTGGAAAAGGCTTGAAAGAACACCTGTGTTAGGATGAAATGACAAAGCCTCTGTGGGTTACAGTTGGTTAATAATTACTATCTTGCAGCAATAGTGTTAAGACTGGAAGAAGAGCTGGATGAGTGGACAGAGAAATGTTCCAACCAGGAGAACCTGTCTGTTCATATTTCAAGTTATATATATACACATACATGCATATATGTATTAACAAAGATTTTAGACTCTTTTGTCAGTGACTTCAGGTGTTTTTATTTAAGTCTTTTTTTCACTGGTGTATAAAATCAATTACTTAACCATGGAGTCTACCGGTACCGGTTCTTCTAAAGAGCTGACAGTCTATGCACTGTTCCAAATGGAATCACTGAGTGCTAAAGCACATGGTACAGAAGTCACAAACGCTCTGATGACTACATAAATGTATAATTCTCTGGTTTTAATGTTGCTAGAACACTATGGCACTCATGGCATGGGTTTTCAGTGCTAAGCAAGCCCCAGATGGAGTGGTGTAGAGCATGTCACCACTCAACTCAATGCTTGTCAATACTTTTGCCCATATAGAGTGTGTGTGTGTATGTGTATACACAAATCTATAGTAATGATAGAGGTTTGCAAAGATGTACATTAAATTTAAATTTGCTCTTTTATTGTGCAAAGAAAGGAGCCCTTGGCCTGTAATAAAGCTGGTTCACTATTTTCCCTGTCTGTACTTATCATTCTATCAGTTTCTCTAATCCTGAATTTAATTACTGTTTGTTTCATGTGAAAAATTTCACATAACTGTTTGCAGGTAAAATCTCAGCTGCACAGCTGTATTAGTAGGCACTTGGAAACTCTTCGTTCTCGGGAGGTCTGGCTCCTCGAGCAGATCGATTTGTTGGAGCAACTAAAAGGGGAAGCTCTCCAGCAGCAGAGACAGCAGCTGTATAGGGTCAGTATATGCATCACATGCATGTATTATACAGTACAGGTTTTAGCCACTGGTTTCCTTATACTTTATGATGTGTGAATCTGCAGTGATGAGCCAGCCTTGTCATAAAAAGTAATAACTTTTTTTAATTTGTACTCTGTGATTTACAGCTCCAGGATCAGTTTGATGCCCTCATTCAGCAGCTAGAGAAATCTAGCAGCAGTGGCATTTCTGACCAGCTCACTGTCTGCTTGGAGAAGTAAGTGTACTATGCATTCATTGATTTTTAGATGGCATAATGTGCTTAAGCTGACAAAATTACTATTTACAGACCGGAGTGTTGAGTAGCAGCACTGTGGTGATTTAAGCCTCACTCTTTACCTACCAGATAGAACACACCCTTTTGTCTGAAGCTGAGTGTATTTATATAAGTTTGTGGTGTGGAGTTTGAGTGCATTACTGTTTTGGATCTGCAGGTTGTCTGCTCTGAATCTGAGCCCTGAAGAAACACCAGAAATGAGTTTTGAAGCTGATGTTCGTTCCTTGCGTCAAGCTATTGCTTCATTTGGGACTATTTCCACCCAGGTATGTTATTTCATTTGGCCTGTATTTTTTTTTATTTTATTTTTTTTGCTATATTTTTCATAATATTCACATATTAAATCCATTTTATATTAAATGCCCTTTTTTTATATAATGCATATTTAATCTAAATATTGCTGGAGTCTAAGCTGCACTGTGGTGTTTATAAATTCATGTATAGGTGTGTACAAAGTCTAACAATTAACGTTTGCAGTGTATTTCTTCAGTCCTTCAGTCTTTTTACTGCTCTTCATCATACACATGAGTTTTAAGCATCATGGGCTTCTTCAGATTTTTTGGAATGTTTAATTCCAATACCATTTTAATGTACTGTACTGAACTTTCATCATATTTCTTACCACAGCAGATTTTAAATACATCTGGCTCCAGTTTAACCAGTCACAGCTCCAACTTTACTGAAAGTCAGTGGCTTTTACAGAACTGCCCGGTTGCTTCAAAGAAACAGGTTTGTCTTTAAATTGCACTTTAGCATTGTGACTTGGGTATCATTTAATGAATAAATAAATGAAGTTCGTAGCTTAATTTTTTTTCTGCCTCTAGAAGCTCGATGTTGAAATGGAAAATCCCCTTGCTGATTGGCTTCTCTGCAATCAACCGGTTACCAACACCACAGCTGGATACCAGTCCAGCACAAACCCCCAGGACTGGCTTCTGCCACTTAGTGAGAGACCCCAGGTGAGCTTTGGTGCCTTAATGTATGTGAATGAAGACATTTGAGGTTTCACAAATTACAGTTGTTAATATGCACTGAACAAATATGAAAATGAAATGTTTTGTGCATCTATTCTAATGTTACTACAGACTGTCTTCTGATCATCAGTATAATTATGCATGATGATTTGAAGGTTATTCATTGAGACCAAAGTAGACAAGCAGAAGTCATGACTGTTGTTTGTTATTCTGCAATATCCCCCTGGGATTAATAAAGTATTTTTATTTGCTGTTTCTTTTCAGGTGCCCAATCCACTTGCTCAAATTGACTTCCTGAAGGCCTGGGGTCAGCTGCAAGATTTGAAGACTTGGCTTTTAAATGAGAACACACTAGTTCGTGAGCGCACAAACAGCAGTGCCAGCACAAGCAGTTCAGCTTTCTCTATTGAGAAAATTGAAGAAGCTGACCTGCTGGATGAGGAGGAAGAGGATGTTGAAATGGAGAAGGAAGACCAATTTGATGACTGCGAATGGCTCATCACTCCTAAAGCAACAGAGGTGACACTAGCCCCTGTTTTTGATGCTGACCACTGGAAGCAGGTGTTTAAACCGTTCACTGAGAAATTTTCCCCCAGTGATTGGCTCCCTAAGTCAGAATGTGGCTCATGCTGCAGCTCACTCACCAGAGCTATAGAAATCGAAAACTTGGGCAAGCTAAAGTGTCTAAAAACTCCTCAATCTCCTGCCACCTCTTCTGTAACCCCTAACTCTTTGGAGGCCTGGCTCCAGCAGACCATACCTTTAGAAAGCAATTGCAAAGCCAATGAGATGTGTTCCAGCTTTGCTCAGTGTGTGTGTGACACCAACTGTGGGAAGGAGGCTCTGAGTTCCTGGCTTCTTAAGAAAGAGGGCAGAGACAAGAACGGTGTGCCTACGGACAAGAACGGTGAGCCTATGGACAAGAACAGTATCAGCAAGTTAGCCATCCTACAGCAGCAGGAGCAGCACCAGAAGGTGCAGGCCATCGTGGATGACTGGCTCCATCCTAGCAAGAAAGCTGAAGCTTTACTGCTGCCCCTGTTCTCCGTGTGGACACCACAATCTAAGTTGGAAGGGAAAGATAAAGACCATGTTGAAAAAACAAGCTCTGAAACTCCTTCTCAAAGAAAAGATTCTGAAAACCCGTTTCATAGCCCCCTGCAAACAGAGCAATGGTTGCTTTCCAAAAATATGCACACGGAGACTTCCATCATGCAGAAAACAACAAAATCATATGGTGCTCACATCGACGAGGACAAGTGGCTTCTACGCAAAAGATCCACTGCACAGGTCAGACAGAAGTCTTTATTCTAGTAAATCAAGTAATAACAGTTTGTCATGCAGAGTAGTTCTTAGTTATATAATGATTTGAATCTTTATTACTTTGTCATTATTAATACCCCAGTATTTGCTGGTAGTTTTTGTCATTGTGAATCTATAGTTTCACACAAAATAGGCAATGATTGATTTCTTTTGATTTCACTCTTGAGTCTCAGCATTGTCCCACATCATGTTCAGGACCTTTAGATCTTGAGTGAGGGTTTTAGGGTATCCTTGAGGTCTTGTGGCATGGGGTGTCCATTGTATTGTACAGAAAGATTCGCTGAAGCCATTTTTGTCGGAGGACATCAAGCTTATTAATGCTTACTGTCTTACTGGCATATATAACTGTCGATGTTACGATGCGCGTGAAGATGGAATTGTCTTAAATGGATCTGGTTGTTGTAGCTTTAAAAGTGCTAATATTATTAGATTGTAATATTAAGTGTTAAGTACATGATGTTTGTAAGGGAATAAAAGTCTTAAATCCTCAACAGGACAGAGATAGTTTTCCCAGAGTATGTGATTTATTTTCCTGTCTGAAGCTTGATGGGGACAAAGAGAAATGGCTTCATCAGACGACTATACAAGTAAGCTATACCAATGTTTCTAAATTTAATATTGTTTTTGTTGCAAAATGCACTTCTGATCGTAAATGTCTAAGTACATTTTCTTTTCCTCCAGATGTAAAGGTTGCATCAGTCTAATCGCCTCTGCTGACATCACTTGCTGGTAATCGCGCACAAATCTGCAGATGCCTTATTTTCATATTTTTGTCTCGCTCCCATCTCATGGCCATTAGTTTTGTATGTTGATGGTCACTTGTTTCTCACCCTGTGTAAAGAGAATTAGGCTTCTCAGCTCATTTTTATTTTTAGTGTAAACCTTTGGGCTAAATCACAAAATAAAAATAAAGCAATTTACCATTACAGTTCAATAGAAATTTGGTGCCAAATAAACAACCTCCTTTTATTCTTTTAATGAGTGGACCAAGTTGCAGTGGATGTTTTTCACCCAGATCAGGAGGTGTATGTATAAACCATAACATCCAGCTGTGTTCATCATGCACACTTTAAAAAAAGTAGTTTTATATTCTTAAGGACCGATGCAGATGTGATGTTTTCCTCTAAGACAGTATTCAGAATTATAACATGGTGCTGGCAAACAGTACTTCAAATATAATGACGCTAAAGCAGCTGCAGTTATTAGCACATAATACCGCTATACCTGCTTTAAAGGTGCAATGTCAGTTTGTTTTCCTGAATAAACGATCTGGGCAACACTGACACAGTAAAAGCAATCTAATAATCTGATTTATGTGGACTGAGTTTGCTTCTGTTCATTCACCAGCTGCAACACAACTTTAAATATATGTGCACTGATGCACAGAGGTTAACTTAACTGCTTGTTAGTTATTAAATCTTATCTAATAACCACTGAAGAGATCCTGCCTACTGCACCTTTAAAACCACTTTACATAATGTGATCTTAAGATTTGCTGATCTGTGTTCCAGGTTCCTTAATTAAGCCCAAAGTGCAATGCTCTACATGTGCCGAATAAAATGCAGTCTTGTTACTTGTCAAACACTTACATGTACGTTTTCTGATTTTACCTGTGCTGTCTCTATCTCTTAATAAATCTATTTAAATCTATTTTAAAATGATCACTGTGTTTGTGTTTAACTGGGTGCCTGTGTCTATCAGTGTTACATCACCTGTTCACTTAAACATGGCTGCAAACACAGAAGCAATTTGATTTCATCTCCAACAATTAAAGGCTTTAATATTACATATTATAAGTGCTGGCTTATTATGACAGCAACACAAATAATTCGATTTTTGTTTTAGGTGAAAATCATTACAAAAGTGAAAGATCACTGTGTCTCTTACATACAGCCATTAATACAAACTGGTTTTACACAGTATGATGTGAAGTCAGAAAAGAAAGCTAGTGCCTACTGGGTTCATCCTGGAAGATTGAAAGATATGGAAGCACACACATACGGGAAGGTTTGATTATAAGGTATGAGAAATACTTATTTAACTATATAAATACATATTATTCAGCTTCAAGGCTGACTTCTTGACCTTACATTTACAGACTGCATAGTTAAAACAAGCCACTGAGACTGAGTGCAGATAAAAGTTTGCTGAATAATCTCCTGTCACAGATGGTGACCTAAACATTTGAGCACAAATTTTAAAAGCTTTAATCTCTGAGCATTAGGAATCATGTTTACACATTTACATTTGGAGATGCTGTTATCCAAAGCGACTTGATGGTTGTAAATTTATACAGCAACTTTGATGACTTGGGATTTGAACCCCCAACCTTTAGATTGATGACCTAACCCCTGAGCTACTACACCCACACTAGTTGGTAACTAGACACCTGATCTCAATCATTGGCATGTGAAAGAAAAAAACACTTTTGACTGATTCCACCAAATTATCAGGACATGATGGGTAGAAAAGCTTCAGCTTTTTAAAACATGTTTACATATTTCCTGCCAGACCAGAAATGCTAATATTACAAAGTTTTAACGATAGTATAAAGGAAATGAAATATTTTAAGCATCAATAAGCCATGAACTTTAAAAATGTGCACATTATAGAGTTTTCAATATTTTAATTACATGTCAATTATCCAACATTTTGTGTAATGTACAGTCCAGTATTAAACACAGCAGGGATTAAGGAATGAGCTCGTAGGTGGTATGAACACTGCAGTGTATTTTCTTGTAGAGTCTTGATCTCAGTAGCGTGTAGAGGAAGCATCTCTCAGATGATTCCAGTTATGGTACAAGGTGTAGAGTCCTGACAATGCAAGACCTGCTAACCCCCCTCGCACTGCTCCACGCAAACCCCCTGCAACAACCACACAAATGAGAGTAGAAGGTCCATTCACTTTCATTTCTATACAGCTATATGCAGTGTGCAAATGTGGCCTCAACATAAAATCTAACATGAGAATGGTTATATATCAAAAGTTTCCCCAACACAGATCAGTGCTGAAGGTTCTGTTCTGATAAGGTTCTCATGTAGCAGCTCATCTGCTTCACACCCAGCATCAGGGAAGTCCTGATAACTGTTACATGAAAAACATTTCTTAAAGACTTCTCTTACATTCTACACACACACCCATAGATTACAGCTGCACACATTCAGTACAGATCAGAAGTACAGAAAAATACATGTATATGCCCTCGTATTGATTGTTAGTATACAGAACCTTTAGAGCCATTATGCTCTTTGCACTGATTAATAAGGATGTTAATGGGCTGATTAATGGTTTCATGAACTTAACACCGGAAAAATGACAACACTAAAAGATAATTTTACTTTGATTGTGAAATTGACATCTGATAAGTGGTCATAGCTCAGGACAATCTAAGTACAGTTGTAAACAAGCTCTCAGAGTCTCAGTAATGAGCAAAGAGCTCTGTTACTGTGGCACTGTAGGGGTTACAGATAGGGAAGTTGCCACAAATGGTAAAATTTCAAACGAAAGCACAAGTAGATAGAAAGGTTATGACACCATAATCCAGTAACAGGCAACAGTTTAGGGTAGCATGAGAGTAGAACAGCATAACTTAAAAGAGCAGAAAGTGCAGCCCACTAAGTAAAGAATGCTCCCAGTTTATCATCACAACTCTTTTTGAACAAAGGTGGAGCTTTACACCAGAATAAATGCATTTAAAATAAAATTTTTAAAGATTGTTATATGGGTTTTAAAGACTGGTTGATGAGTGATCTTAAGCAAGGCCATTAACCACTCACATCAGAAGACACTCAAACAAAATTAATATAAAAAAAGACATATGAAGCAAAAGAGCATTACGTTATTTTGTCCAAATAATAATAATAATAATAATAATAATAATAATAAACAAATGTTTTTGGGAAACCCTTGATGATGTATGAAATAAACTCTTATTTAAACTTTTATCTTTAGAGAGATGAATCACTTATTTTCTGTATTATTGAAGAATAAGCCGCTATAATTTCTAAAGCATTTTGCTTTCATTAAGCTACTCCATATTTCACGACTTTGCACTTGGATTTTCTCTAAATTGATAAATCAGTTTTAGATCAATCTCCTCATGTAGATACAGGGCTTGTTAGTTATATAATGGAAATTATGCTCGACTTCTGCTTCTTTGCTGTACTTTTACAGACCTTTTTAATTTTGTGGCATTTTAAATATGCAGAACTGTTTATAAAAATTAGATCAAGATCACCTGACAACAAAACTGGAAACAAACTGTTCCAAAAAATTTTTTTCACAGTTTGAAGTGCAAAACTACTCAGATTGTTAAAAATTAATCAGAACTTTTAACAGACCTGTATGTTAGTAAACTTTGGTACTGTTTAAAAAGCTGATTACCATTTACAACTAAGAAATCGGAAGCAGATGAGAGGAAACTAAAGAAATAAAATGTTTACAGGCAAAGAACTTGTGTAACTACTATAAATCCATGTAATCTGCCACATGGTGCTATTATATCATGCAGAATTTGAACTTTGGTGAATCTGTGATAAGCAGCAGCAGGTTTATTAACAGTAGCTGGATGTGAGGTCAGTGCTGCATTAGTGAATGGGTTTGGCTGTTTTCGTGACTCGTATCAGGATCTAAAGTTCTCTTTTCAGCTGACAGGTCAATTTTCACCCTCCCTGCCCTTGAGTGCATAACTTGTTTGTTTTACTAGGAAATGCGCTCTCAGGTATTTCAAATACATTTCCTGCGAAGTTCCACGTGCTACATACGGTCTGGTTTAAAGTCAGAATTTTTGAATGAAGTAAAAATAAAATCATAAAAGTCTTTTGTTTTTTCAGACTTATTTTTTAAACCACCACTGAGGCTCTACAATATTCAAGTCTGCTGCATAAGAGATAGTTTAAAAAGATTTGTTAAATGTTTTGTCTATTACAGATAATATCCACTAACACTCTAGAGTTGCACTGGTCTTGTGCTTTGGATTACTGTTGTGTTGAAATGTGAAGCGGTCATGGGCTTTAGCTTTTAGCAGAATGTAGTCTGTCTCACAAATGCAAAGTCTCCACTAAGCAAAAGAAATGCTTTATGTGTGTATGGACAGTTTATTTATTCACTTTTTTCCTCATGTATTTTCTCTCACTGTTTTTGAGCTAAAATCACCAAACCTCACATGATGGAGCTTCTATAACACAACACCTATACAAACAACTTTTCACACTGCAAAAACTGAAATCTTAACAAGAAAATCTAAAAAAAAAAAAAAAAAAAGTGTAATAAATCTCGTTTTTAGTAACTCTAGTTTTTTTATTTTGCGAAACCTTAACAAGTAAGATGTACTATATTGGCAGATAATTTTACTTGAATTATGTACATTTTTTCTTGATTTGTTTTTATTTTTATTTTTATTTTGACAGAAATATTATGCAGTGCAGCATTTATTCTCACAACATAATATGTACCTTGATAAACCCAAAGTTTTTTTGGGTTGTTTTTTTTATATGACCAAGTGCAATATTATTCCATAATTAATCTATGTTATAAATAAAATGAACAAACTTTCAGTTTGTGATGGGTTAAAGTGCTGACACTATGGAACAAAGAAATGGAAAATGAACATGGTTCTTCCCCATTATTACTTCCTTTGAGAAGTCATGTTTTTGTTCTTGAAAAGTAAACAATATATATATATATATATATATATATATATATATATATATATATATATATATATATATGTGTGTGTGTATAAGTGTATTCACTTGGCTTGAACTGAGATATGGACTTTTTATGGATTTGCTGATGTTTTTGCTCTTTCCAATGAAAACTTTTTAGAAAGTTTTGAAAGAATTTTAGAATTCTGTATGAGCAGTACTAAGTCACATCCTTTTGGGCAAATACTTTAGTTTTTTATTATTCTCATTAATATTGTTCAGTTCAGTATTTCAGTTTGTCTTATTGTTATCTATCAATTTCATATCTGTGCATGTGTTCCTGCAGAACTAAACAGAGCACCACGACCAGCCAGAATCTTGTAAATCTTCCTGTAGGTCTTTTGCAGTCAAATAAGTATTTGCATTTATCTCTGATTTTTATTATATATGTTTGATTCCAGGCGGCACGGTGGCTCTGTGGTTAGCACGTTCGCCTCTCAGCGCTAGGGATTCCCGGTTCGAATCCCTATCTGGGTGGAGTTTCCATGTTCTCCCCGTGTCTGCGTGGGTTTCCTCCGGGTTCTCCGGTTTCCTCCCACAGTCCAAAAACATGGAACAAGTTAATTGAATTCTCAAAATTGCCCCCTATAGAGTGTGTCTGTGTGAGTGAGTGTGTGCCCAGCGATGGATTGGCGCCCTGTCCTGGGTCTATCTGCCCAGCGCCCGAGACGTTCTCCCCTGGATGGGCATGGGGAACCCCACCGCGACCCCCCCCCCCCCCCCCCCCCCCCCCCCCCCCCCCCCCCCCCCCCCCCCCCCCCCCCCCCCCCCCCCCCCCCCCCCCCCCCCCCCCCCCCCCCCCCCCCCGATTCCACAGTTTTCCAGTGTTTGATTTAACTCATTAATTTCTATCTACTTACAATTCCAAATGGTATTTAAATAGCCTTTTTAGCAACTTGTGAAAACTATGACAACTTCTACTCTTATAAACAGTTATGCTCTTTAAATAAGGATCATGTTTCTCTTCTCACCTGGGGATTTGTAGAGAACACCAGTCATTGTACCAGCTGCTAAAGTATTGAGATCATCCTCCGCTCCTCTTGCTTTCTCAATGATCACACCAAATGCACTGTACAACAGAGCTGCAAATACATGTACAGACAGGCAGACAATTTATAATCTAAAATAACGAACTTTAAAAAATACTAATTTAAATAGCCTTCACGTTTATTAATTTGAGTGTTCAGGATAATAACTTTAAACTAAAACTAAACTACAACTAAAATTTACAACACATTTTGCGTCATTACCCATGTACTTTCATATTTTAACACTATGTTAATTAATATGGAACTTCACCACTAATAAACCCTAATGGTAAAAGCTTTTTAATTATTTTTTTGCACAACATTCTGTCATGTGTGCACACAATCAACCAAGCGGACTTGATTTTGGACAAAAAGTTAAATTCATTAAAAAGATAGGGTTAAAAAAAAGTCCTCTGGAAATATAGGTTAGCTTTGCCATAATCACAACTTGGTGGTGAAGGGGATCCATTGAAATATTAGTGTGTGACTCAAGGTTCATTTTTTCTTGCTGCTGTCCCTTTTGACATGGTCATGAATTTTAGATCGAATATTTTAGAAAATGTTTAGGAAAATATTATCAAGCAAGCCATATAAATAAATTTGACTTATGTACATTATGAAAAACAAAAAGGGAAACTGATGTCTGATTCTGGGATAATGAATGTTCAAGCTGTAATTCACTTGGTATGTTGGTAGTGCAACATACCATTGTAAAAATAACATGAAATTGTCCTTAAACTGAAAACTTACCCAGTGAGCCCAGAGTGTTAGCCCATGTAGCACCCTGACGGGTCACCAGGTTTAGAATTCTGCAAAAAAAAAAAAAAAAATTCATAACAATATTACAGTAACAGTTACAGAAACCTCTCTACTCCTAAAAAAGAAAAATTAAGGAAATTCTGCAGGTTGTTACAAGTTGTGAAGATGAATCAGCAGACACCTCGAAAAGCACATGGCAGACTGTATACAGATTTACTCATGTATTTACTGGTCCTGATTGCTACATTGCTTTACAAATATCTGTAGACACAGCTGTGTTTGAGCTCCCGATCAGATAACTAAACATCAATGAGGTATTTTTTTCAACTATTGCTTAACGTCTGTTCATATGGTTAGCAAAATGTTTACAAACTCCAGATTCTACAGTCCACTAGTGTCCAAAAAACAAACAAAGAATAGGTAGCTTAGTTTAAGATGTACAAGTTCAGTGTATTATTTAGTGTTGTATTCAGTGGCAGAACCTGTATAGATCACTGCCAAAAATATCTGTGCATGCTTATTAACATTTGTGTGTAAAAATTACAGTGTGTATGTAAGGGGCCAGTTAAAAACTGAAGCATTTCACACAATGGCAATTTGTTGATTCAATTGTTTATCCGCTTGATGTGTTATGCCTAATGACCCAGTGATGTATTTTTGTCATGTTCAGATTTGTACGTACGTAAATCTGAAAAATCATACTCATGATGTATAAATTCATACATGTGTAAATCCTTATTATCATACATTTTTAAGCTGGAGTCATGAACAAATACCTATGCACGTATATGATTACAGCTTAAAGTTTTACGTACAAATGTTGATGAGGATGCTCAAATATTTTTGACAGTGATCTTACACCATAAACCTGAGATACATGCACTTTGTTCAAACCAAAAACTGTGCCACAGATCTGAGTATACTCAAACAGCACTGGAGCAGATCATATTAGAGAAACTGTAAACTTGTGGAGCGGCAGGATGGCTTAGTGGTTAGCACGTTCGCCTCTTAGTGCTAGGAATTCCCGGTTCGAATCCCAATCTGGGTGGAGTTTCCATGTTTTCTCCCGAGTCCACGTGAGTTTCCTCAAGGTTCACCGGTTTCCTCCCACAGTCCAAAAACATGGATTAAGTCAAGTGATTTCTCCAAATTGCCCCATATAGAGTGTGTGTGTGTCTGTGTGAGTGAGTGTGTGCCCAGTGATAGATTGGCGCCCAGTCCTGGGTGTATCTGCCCAGCGCCCGAGATGTTCCTGGATGGACATGGTGAACCCCACCGCGACCCTACTAGAGGATAAAGGGGAAGATAATGGATGGATGGATGTAAACTTGGGTAAGAACTGCTTTAATAAAAGCCATCACAGAGTAATTAAATGATTCAAATTGTTCTAAAAGCAGATTATATTACCACGTTTGATATTTACACTTAACACTCCTGATTGTCACAAAAACTGTTTTACATTAAGAGAAACACTGCTACTGTGGAATTATAAAATGATTGTATTTATGATGAGTAAAAAAACATTTACACTATGATCACTAACATAGCAGCGTAGTGTATACAACTGAATCGCGTAGGCAAAGGATTCTGTAGAGGCCCGTTGACCTTAATTTATCCAAATGTATCAAACCGCGGTAAACAGCGACATCTAATGGTGTTTGAATGTAACGTTTGTTAAACATCTGTTATTTAAAAAAACGACCAATCTTTAAAAAGATCGTCTTTAGGCAAACAAATACACACACCTAGTGGACAATTTCTTATTTCTTAATTCACCTACTACATTTTTTAGATTGTGGGATAGAGCTCCCAGAAGAATCCCATGTAGTCAATGTGGAAACAGTGGAGTTTTACTCACTGCACATTACGCGGTTTAGACCAGGCCATATTCTTGGTTTCAGACAGTCCCATTCGAAGCCCATTGACGGCTCCAAACAGAGCACCTAAAAGTCAAGGAACACTAGCTATAATCATAGCAGCACCATTTACTATTGTACAAAAGGATTCAACTGAATAACAACACAGTGTTACATTTTCTACCACTTGGAACTTCAATATAATGTTTCATGCATCGATAAATTAGTTAATGTAAGAGAAATCATTTCAAAAACATGGCTTTAATCAGATCACAGTGTTGTTACTCTGATAATTTTTTAGATTTTTAGATTGAATTTTTAGATTAAATTTTTTCAAGATAACCTGTTCAAAGTGTTTTTCTTGCAAAAGCTTTGGTAACCAGCTAAAACATCAAGTATTGTAGTTTATCATATTCTTTATTGCAAAAGGCATATTGTGTTTTACCCTTAATATGAATCCTGTTTAAGGTTTATTTTAATATTCTTTGATGTTTAGGTTAGGGGACAGTAGGGGTATTATTTTAAAAGCTTCATTGTGTCTCTGTATTTGTTCATTATGCTTGTCTGGAAAACAGTTTGACATAGATTCCAGGATTTGCTGATATTTCAGGGGAACTATTCTTCTTTCCATCCATGCTGTATTGTCCAATTTTAAATGTCACTGGCAGCAACACAACCCTAAACCATAACAGATCTACCTCGATGCCCTACAGTTCACAAAGTGTTATTTTCCTGCAGTTCCTTTTACTCCAAAATGTATCTATACTGCCTGTAAGTTTTATTAGTCTGTAGCACTGGTTTCTAAATTCTGCAGGTGTTTTTTTTAGCATACTTTTAAGCTGTGAAACATAGTGTCAAATATGCTTGTTGTGACCTCTTTTTGAAGATTTTTGTGCAAGCAATTCTATACAGCACACAGAACAATGAACCATCACACCCGACTCAAAATCTGCAGC
The DNA here is from genome assembly GCA_019802435.1 of Corydoras maculifer. Taxonomy (NCBI): domain Eukaryota; kingdom Metazoa; phylum Chordata; class Actinopteri; order Siluriformes; family Callichthyidae; genus Corydoras; species Corydoras maculifer. The sequence continues at coordinate 127,673 of JAFMOD010000880.1, read as the reverse complement.
TTTCTGACAGTCATGAGGGGTTTTTGATTTCTCTTTCAGGTCAGGGTGAGATGTGACCTTCACATTACACAGTTCTCATTTCTAAATGAACATTCCACTGCATAGAAACTAACTGCAAGACCAATATGTCTGATAGCCTTTAGGCATAGATCAGAGCACCCCATTAAAGTGTCAGCACATGATCTGAAAAGGCAGAGAATTTTTCAAGCTTCTTCCAACCTTGCTCTAAGACAGGAACCATGGACTACTTTAAGTAACTATTTAAAATAAAATACAGCTGGTGTTACTTCATTATAAATATCAATTTACTGAACGATATTAGACCTTATAAAAAAAAAAAAACTGAGATTTTGCAATATGCAGGGAGTCTAAACTTTTGTACAATGAACATTTAGATTTTTTAGTCAAACAGCATAAGTGTAACTGTCTTTTAGTTTTTCTCAAAATTATTTTGTTGAATTTTGTTAACTATGGAGTCTGTATTTACTAAATCCTAATATCATTGGCCATAAGCAACCAAAAATGTATAGCACACATACAGGCGTACTGTCTGCGAATTTTGAGTCTCTGTTTTATAAAACAAGTAAACAAACAAAATGTAGAAAATGTATAACTATTGATTATTTTAGCATTTTATTTTTTAATTATACACTAAACTATAGGACATGGTCATCCAGCGGTTAGCTGACATGATGATGGGTAAAAGTGGATATACTATATTTGCCCCGAGACTATAAAGTCCGTAAAGTTATGGGTTAAAACATGAAGTAATCTTTATGTATTATTAATACAGAAAATATACATTTGCAAGATTTAAGGCGACAATCGTCTTTAAAAACGAAAACTCTTTACTGTGAACCTTAAGATTAACAGATCCTCTTTGTAAAGTATAGAGCCTTTTATGTAAGCTAAGAACAAACTACGGCATGTACAGGATGGACCTATATAGCATCACTACTAGTTACATCAGTCTCTTGTGATACATTTGTAAGAAGGAACTTACCGGTCATGCAGCAACTACCAATTGTGAAGAAAGCCAACTCAAAGCGACCTCTTGTTTTATTGGCACCAGTGGGCAAAATGAACTCATCTGCATCCTAGGAAAAGAGTAGTTAAAGAAAATTAAAACAATAATGTCATGCTTCCCAGAACATAATACTTTTCTCAATATTTACATTTTTTAAAGTACAAAAATGTGTTTATATTTGATTAACAACTGCTCTCCTCCCCTTGAGTGTAACTTTTTTTCTATGAAGGTATAAGGCTTTTTTTTTTTTTTTACTAACTTTTTATCGGTGTTAGAATTTTATGTTTAAAATGTAAAATAAAAATCAGACCAATAAATATATTTTTAATAAAATTGAGTAAATGAAGTCTATTAACAAAATCACACTTAACTTGGATATTTATTTAAGTGAACTCCAAAAACGTATTCACAAATACTTGTTTTTGGCCTGTGAGGGGAACCAGAGAACCGGGAGAACACGGACACAGGGAGAAAATCTAACTTCGAACTTAGGTCTCCAGCGCTGAGAGGCGAACGTCCTTACTACTAATCCATCATGCTGCCCAATGTATGATAATGTTATTTAAATATTCAGTCCAAAATTAAATTGCTGTTACATTATAAATCTAAATACTAAATGGCATGTGTAAATAGCCACACTATAAAACATTATATTAAAAAATCTTCATGTTTTAAAGGAAGTCTGGGTGGCATACAAAAGCTTATAATGACAGTGAAATGGAATACAATATTTACCTGAATAAGATATTTGGGGTCAACATTTAGATATGGTGAAAGAGGACTCAATCCTGATACTGTAAAAACAACACAATATGTTATTTATCCTACAGTACTTAGGGAAAAATATAATTTGTATTATAAATTGTAGACATAGATTAAACACTTTATTATGAGACACCATGCTTATACTGGGTTGGTGCTTCTGTTGCTCTTAAGACTGCTTCAATGTAAAACTGTTGTGCTTTTTGAGACTCTACTCACAGATGTTGTACCACATGGTTATCTGGGTTACCATAGCTTTTCAGCCAGTTCTAAAAAGTGTGGCTCTATTTACATATTCCTCAACTAGTGGTTTCCATTCACAGAACTGCTGCTCATTTGATTTTTTTCGTTATTCCACTATTCTGAGTACATTTAGTTTGAGTAAAAATCCATGTTTATCAATAAGAGAAGTTAAAAGAAATACTCAAACCAACCTGCCTGCCACATACAAACCAGTACCTGTTTAAGACCTGCATATTACCTTCCACTGCACTGCTGCAACACAATTGGCTAGTTTGCTAGAAAAATATTTATTATTACATTTATCTTGTCTAACATTTGTTTGGTTTGCTTTATATTACTTCAGCCTGCACATGCGCATATACACATATAGATCGCTGCAAATGGTTTACAGTTTACAGATCTTATTTGTTATTATAAAATGGGAAGTTCTAGTCCTTAAATCTGATTGGCTGAGCTGTTTGTCCAGATGTGACATTGACAATAACACACACCTCTGACTGTTTCACAATCGTATCAATGCGTGATATACAGTATATTTTTCCCAATGTTTTTTTTTTATAAATTGCATTTTGTAATTTGTCCAATAGATTGCAGTATTTGATTGTTAGAGAAACCAGAACCCTGTCAATTAGCGTCAGCCTTCACTTCAAAAACTGGAAGACCATTTTATTAACATTTATGCTTTCAATAAATGCATTTCTGAATGAAACCATTTTTATTATAGTGTGTTTGTAAGTGTGTTATAAAAGCAATAAGGCACTTGAGGTTGTAGATTATTGTGAATAAAAAGATGTAACTGTACTCCGCTACACGTCATGCCTAATAACACCTTTTCCCGTGATTCATTCACAATAATGCACAACCTAGAGTGCCTTATTGCTTTAATATACATATTCTTGCTCAATATGTATACTGTATAAAACAATGTTCATGTTTTGTCATATTATTTGGACAATAAAAACTAGATCGCTAACTGCAAGCAGCTTTACTGTGGTGATTTACCACATGACTTACAGAGTTTTAATAATTCAATAAATAACATCTTAATCTGTAAAGTGTAAAAATGGTGCATAGATGTAATACTATTACAAATAAGATCTGTAAACAGTAAACCATTTAGAACATTAAGAACCACATAGAACAGGTTATAATGTCGGAATACTGAGATAAACAGTCAGAATTCCGCGATTTAAAGTCAGAATTCTGAGATAAGCAGTAAGAATTCTGAGATTTAAAAAAATTACCTCATTTTTTTCTTTAGTGAGGAAATGCGCTTCCATAATATGGTAAGTGAACAGCACTCCTGATTTACACTTAAAACATAAAACTTTATACTTAAAACACATAACTTAACCCTTTCTTTACCTTTTAGTAAATCAGTTTCTAAATCACAGGTGTCAAACTCAAGACCTGCGGGTCATATCTGTACCGTGAGATCATTTTACATTGATCTATTATTATTGTTAATGTCTATTATTATTGAACCATGTTCATATTTTGAATTTTACTTTGACAGGAATGTTTTTAGGGAAAGCATTTGGCCCAAGAGCAAATAATACTAAAAGTTTTGGTTTGTTATTTTTATTTTTGTAAAGAAGCATAATTTCCAATTATTCCAATTATATAAATTATATTATATATTCCAATTTCCAATTATATAATAATTTCATTCTTCATTTTTTGCAATGTTCATAGTTGTAACAAATTTTTACAAGAGATATTTTTAAAGAAAGCAAAGCATTTTAAAAGCATTTTAAGATATATAAAGTTTAAGTTTTTTCTTTTTATTGTAGAATAATATTCCTGTCTATTTTGTTCCTATTCGTGTTCAGAAAACATTTACTTTTAGTGTGTTTAATAATTTTTTATCCAATTCAGCCCACTACCTAAAGTGTGGTCTGAGTTTTGACCCCCAGTGCAATTGAGTCTGACACCCCAGTTCTAAAGTTCTAAATGAACCAAACATCAATCCATTATCTTCCGCTTTATCCTATGTTAGGGTCGCGGGGGTTTCCCCATGCCCATCCAGGGGAGAACGTTTTGGGCACTGAGCAGATACACCCAGGACAGGGCACACACTCACTCACATAGACACGCACACAGACACACTCCACCCAGATGGGGATTCGAACCGAGAATCACTAGCGCTGAGAGGCGAACGTGCTAACCACTAAGCCACCGTGCCACCCTCTAAATTATTCATTCATTATTCATTCATTATCTCCCGCTTATCCTCTATTAGGGTCGCGGTGGGGTTCCCCATGCCCATCCAGGGGAGAACGTCTCGGGCGCTGGGCAGATAGACCCAGGACAGGGCGCCAATCCATCGCTGGGCACACACTCACTCACACAGACACACTCTAAACGGGGCAATTTTGAGAATTCAATTTACTTGATCCATGTTTTTGGACTGTGGGAGGAAACCGGAGAACCCGGAGGAAACCTACGCAGACACGGGGAGAACATGGAAACTCCACCCAGATGGGGATTCGAACCGGGCATCCCTAGCGCTGAGAGGCGAACGTGCTAACCACTAAGCCACCGTGCCGCCTATTCATTCATTATCTCCCGCTTTATCCTCTATTAGGGTCACGGTGGGGTACCCCATGCCCATTCAGGGGAGAACGTTTCGGGCGCTGGGCAGATAGACCCAGGACAGGGCGCCAATCCATCACTGGGCACACACTCACACTCTACATGGGGCAATTTGGAGAATTCAATTGACTTGATCCATGTTTTTGGACTGTGGGAGGAAACCGGAGAACCCGGAGGAAACCTACGCCGTCACGGGGAGAACATGGAAACTCCAACTAGCGCTGAGAGGCGAAAGTGCTAACCACTAAGCCAACGTGCCGCCCCCCTCTAAATTAACAATTTATAATTAATAAATGATCAATTTAAAATCATAAAATCACTCCTTTCTTGACCTTGAACCGTGCATGGTGATTTGTTGTTGAAATGTGTTTTAAACATCATGTGGTGGTAGTATGTGGATTCACCTACACGGCACACTGGAGAGCTCAGGATTTGAATAGGTTGGCCCTGTCGATCTGAATAAACTGCCAAAGCCTCCCCCACTGGATTTGGAGCCTGAGCTGGAGGATACTGCAGAATCCTTATCCATCTCCGTTCAGAGATCCTTGTGGGATGAAGCTGGTGAAACAAGCGTAGCGTTTATCCGAGTCCCATTTACAATAATGATCACTACACGAATAACTGATACACAAATGAAACTCTTGCAGTAAGTGTATCTGCAAGCTCGGTCTTACCTGCACAATACAGTGCTCCGCACTCTTAAACTCTAGTATTAGATTTCAAAATGTAATATTTGTTTGTAGAGATGATAACTGCGCTGTCCCGATGAAGTTTACACCCTACATTACTATTAGCAGCTGTTTACGCATGCAGATTAGCACCAGAAACCGACCCTAAACGAAATCAGTTAATAAAAATAGTCGCTCAAATTAGGAATATAAAAGCCAATAGTTAAGTGCTGGGCACAGCACGCGCGTCCATTGTAGTTGTTTTGAACGGTGGGTGTACGAATCGTGCGACGTCCGCAGCTGCCTTTGCGACAACAGACACGGTTTCCGGCCAGATATCTAAGCCATACCGCACCGTGGTTCGATCCGCCTAGCAGCCGCCGCGCATTAGGTTTCCATCGGCAGTGTGACGCCAAAAGCGACCCGAATCTGACAGTCGTGACGACATCGGCTATGATCTGGCAGAGGTGCGGCAGGGCAGTCAGATCTCTGCGAGGGCTGAAAAAAAGCATCGTTCGGGCCAGATGAGGGGTAATGAGATTACAGTTCGGTTCACGATTTCTCTTATCCGCTCGATCACGGCGCGTCGGATCGCTGTTGAGCAGTAACGGGAAGCGCCAGGAGCCGTCGCGTTGACGTCTAACGTTAATCCAGGCACCTGGTTTCCAGTTTCTGCCGCCAACCTCCATCTGCAGTCCGTGCGATCGTTCGCTCAGAGATCAGATCCAGCGCACAGCCCGCAGCACGGCCACCGTCCGACTGCAAACCTCTGAGCGCAGCCCGCGTCGCGGGGCGGTGCTGTCTGTGGCCGGGGCAAGGCTCGGTTAATGGAACCGAATTCGCTTAAAACCAGAGGATGCATCACCTCGGGGTAAATTCACAGATCTAAGGGGCAGTGTGTGAGTGTTCTCCCACTTCGGGCAGCATGCGGGGTGATGGTGAGTGTAGTGAGGATGGGCAGCACTCTGTCACTGCCCGCAGGGGAACCACAGCACCGAGAGCCCGCGTTTACAAGAGCACATACTGCAATCCAACGAGATCTAATCGACATGAAACGGAACTTTAGCAAAGCGTTTCTAGGATCTCTTTTATTCCCGTGCCGATTCGCGCAGTTTATGGCGGGCCGCTTGAACCGAGGCCAGGATGATGCGCTTTTAGGGAGATGATCGGCTCGGACGCCGAGCTCTGTTCGATCGTCCTACAGATCGTGCAGTTTGTCACCGGCACATTTCTCGTTATTATGGCTCTTGTCACTAAATGATCGTTATTGCTGACACTTGTGTCGCCCGCAGCCCTTTTAATCCCGGTTACCCATCATGCACCGCGCGCTCTGGCTTCCCTCTGTTGTATTTCCTGTATGGCTCTGCAACGCTTTGTTTGCTGTCGGGTTTCCACCGAACGCGCGCTCGCCTGACACCTCGCCTCACGATCACAACTCCAAAAATCATGGTGAGCCTGAGGAATAGCTCAGCTGCCGCGGGATGGAGCTTCTCTGGCTTGAGCCGACGCCGCAGTAGGTCTCGCATCGGGTGCAGTCTCTATCGGGCAATGAGGAAATAAAACGTCGCTTTCATGTGCAGCCCGAATACTTTCGCTTTATATTTACTCACTGACCTCATGTGTTTTTCTGTATCGCATGTCCCCCACACATGACGAGTAATTCATAACATCGAACTGTACATTGCGTGGATCAACCTATTATTGGTATCATGCGTAAAAGCGCGAAATATCCGTAACGCTTATTAACTAGGCGGGATGTGTAACATTCGACGTGGTATATGATATGATGGGTTTTAGTCTGCGTCTTAATGCGGAACACCCGTTTATTACTTTTGTTTAAAAGATAATGTAAAGATACAGTTATACACGAGCTGTCAGTTGCCATGCACACAGTCCATCAGTATACACCGTCCTACCAAGTGATGAGGGGATGACACTTTAGAGATCTGTATGTTTCTAAAGGCATTAATAGTCCATCTGAAACTGCAGTTGTATAAAATCACACAATGAATTGTGGTAATTTACTGCATTAGGCAACTAAAAGGAGGGAGATGATGGGCCAAGTGTCACTTTAACAATAAGGTGATTTCAGTGCTCATTATTTGAGTCAGTATTCCAGAATCTTAGTGCACCACTTGTGGGATTAAAAGGTCAGGTACATTTCTGGCCCACAAAAAGACTGGTGTGAAAATGAATGTTAGTTAGTATTGACAGACTTGTGTGTGTGCGTGCGTGTGCATCAGGTGCACTACTCGTACCAATGCTATTTATTAACTGCAACAGATGTTCAAATGCATCCTGATTGCATGATGAAATTAGAGACATAGGGACTTTTATGTGATTTCACAGAGAAAGTAATAATAAAAAACCTAGCTCTACAAGGGTCAGTCAGTCCCGAGACATCTTTTAGTAGTTCAAAAAGGCTTTCAGTTCAAAATTTTCAGTCAAAAGATTATAGGTTTCCACAATAAAGGAATTGGATACAAAGTGGTTCAGATGATGTTTTCATAGGCCATTATGATTAAAATGAGCCATTCGTGGTTCTGATTGAAACCTCAATGATGCAATGTTTTTTGCTTTTCAGTCTGTGCAAATTTCAGATAACGCTGCTCTACAAGCAATTTCTGTTTTGAACTCAATTCTGATTTTACATGTGGAATTCTAGAACTAATATTACAGTTGAAAACAATGTCATATTTAAGCAATATATAAACCAGCAATGTTTTTTTTTGCATTTATTGAATACTGAAGAAATTCAGTTGTGTGAAATCAAATGTGAGTCAAATGGACTACTTCATACCATCTTACACCAATGCTAAAATAATATTCACAATAATATAAAACCAAAACCAGTTCTGTAAGTGGTCACTGAATCTACACAGTGATCCAGGTACTTTTAAATACTTGCAGTATCTACAGGGAAACAACTAGTGTATTGTAATGAATAGAATACAGTCACTAGTGGCAGAATTTTAATAGGTCTTTACACCAACGCACTCACTTTTTACATATTTGTCAGGGTATAAAGAGGACGAAATTAAAACCTTTTGTTTTATTTACTTCCGTTGACGTGGTCAAAATTGTTTGGTGAATGCACAGTTCTATTACACATAAATGCCATCTCCCATAATGCATGTTATAATTGCACAGTAGTGTCACATATAAGCCAGCTGACAAACTACTCGATGTTGGCATATATTATATACATGCATTATCCAGTAAAGAGTTGGCAACAAACTAGATTCCTTTTATGCGTTGTTTAGTGTCGTTTAATATAACTTGTAGACATGGAAACCAATTACAATACATTAACTAATTACAGTGCTAATTACTTGTTCCTGTAAAAAGTCAAGCGTTCAATTAAGAGCCAAATTATACAGTGGTTTCTACCCCAAAAATATGCTTGTGACAATCACACAACACACAAAATTAAAGATCCTTAGTTACATTTATGAAAAATTATTAATTACTACACCTGTTTAAAATAAACAAATTCCTAATGAACTATGCATCATTACCTCAAAGTTGGCCCACCCAATAAACTGGTATATGTCATATTAACAGCTACTCTGCATGCATTGCTGTCATTCCGTTGTTTTGTGTTATAGGGATTAAATTGACATTTCTGTTTTTTCCTTTGCCAGGACTTACTGAGGTGTAAACTGACGCTGTAATTTCAAGAAGGCACCTCTACTGACCCATTGACGACAAGTACCAGGGACACAAATTACTAGGCCTGATGGAGGTGGTAGAAGCTGAGCTAACTTCACCTGAAGCAGATGTTTTGGGTGCAGACTTTATCACAGTGGAACTTGATACCCAGCCCATTGAGTATGTAGTCAAGTGGGCTGAGGTAGGCTCTAAATTCACCCTGTCATGTGTAAAAAAGGAATCGGAGGAGAGCACATGTTTTGGATCAGACCAACTTGTTAAAACTGATCCCGAGGAGAAGTTCTTTCTCCCATACGAGGCTGTGTATGCAGACTGTGAGGACACAGAACTGATCATTTCTCAGGAGGAGGTAGGAAGTGAATCAGATATAGAGCAGCACATAGAGCTTGAAAACAGCCAGATAATGGAAGAAGAAGAAGAAGAGGAGGAGGAGGAGGAGGAGGATGATGAGGAGGAGAAAGAGGATGATGAGGATGAAGAAGAGCAGGAAGATGGCTCTGACGTTGACTGGGAAATAGGAGGCTCCCAGTCTAGAAGGGTGTACAACTGCCATCTCTGTGGCAAGACCTATAGCCACTCATCCAGTCTCGCACGCCACCTGCACATGCACTCTGCCGGGGAGCGATTAGCCTCTACCTCCTGCCCTGCTTCTAAAGCCATGAGCATGGGCGACGACAGCAAAAAACTGCTGCAGTGCAACCTGTGTGGTGTAAGGTGCAATGGAAAACGGCTTCTGGCAATCCACAAGAAATGCCACAAAATTAAGAGACTGCACACATGCAACACATGTGGTAAGTCATTTAACCACAGTTCCAGTCTCTCCCGCCATAGGCTAATCCATAAAAGAGGCCTTGACAAAAAGGTGAAAGCGCTGTACCCGACAACTCCACAGGTCCCCATCATAAACCATCAGTCCAGCCCTCCCAACAACAGCTCCAAAAAGAAGAAGTCTCAGCAAGCGGAAAGAAATTTTGTTTCTGGTGAGAAGCAGTACCAGTGTACCCAGTGTGACATGGTGTTCAGTTCATCCACCAGCCTGTCAAAGCATCAGGTGTCGCATGTTCGGCAGCTGCTGAACTCCTACACTCAGGGCACAGACGCTCTCGACAAGTCGTCTGACCTAAAGATCCGCCTGAAGCTCTGCTCACGTGACAAACCCAACTACTACACTCTGTGTAAGAAGAACAAACGCGCCAAGCGTGGTAAAAAGAGGCTGCATTTGTCCAATGATGACGAGCCATACCTGGACTGTGAGACAGGCCTTGGCAAGCACGAGCAGATGCACGACATTGACAGGCGCTACACCTGCAACATCTGCAGGAAGACCTTTGTACGTCTGTCCAACCTAAAGCAACACCAGCAGACGCATGCATCAGGCAAGCTGTACGAGTGCCAGCATTGCGGAAAGACCTTTGTTCATTCGTCCAGCTTCTCACGCCATAAGAAGGTCCACATGGGGCTTAAGCAGACACCCAAACAAATCAATCACATCCCATTGGTTGATGAGAGTGCACCTCTAGAGTTTGAATATGAGTGAGAAGCTGTTCAGGCACAGCTGATGAAAATAATGATCATTTTCTTACTCTCACCCCCTCTTGTTTTTTTTTTTAATTTTGTTTAAAGGACAGGTGGGATTTCTATCATTGTGAAGTGGTTGTGATGTCACAGGCTGTGTTGTCGTCAGCAATAGGCTAAAACCTTTTTTTTTTTTTTTTTTTTTTTGGGATTTATTTACTATGATCGGGATGCTGCTAGAGGATGTACTGGCCATCTTTGGCAGTGTAAAATATAAAAGATTTGTACATTTTTATGTTGACATTCCCTTTATTTAGTCACAGTTAGGGAGAATTTAATTTAATGGCAGGGTAATTATAATTTCTTTACTTTTGTAGTGTTATTTATGTGCCCTTTATTTGTGTTCACACATCATAACGTAAATTATATTAGCTATGCAGGTGTGAAATACTTTGGCTGCTTGTACTAAAGACACCTGATGAGAAGTTAGTCATTTAAAAAAACAAAAAAAAACAGGGAGTTTGTCAACAAAAAGTTTGCCTTTAGGGGAATTTCAGTTTAGCAAAGATTTTAGCAAGCAGCTAGCTATTTGTGAACTTAGCAGCTGTGGTCCCCAGAAAAAAAAGCTAATACATTGTTAAAGGTCGGGTTGATGTTTAATGCTTTGCATTTCTTATTCAGATAAAATGTTATATTTGGACCGATTCTCCCCAGCTCTAGTTTTTCCACTTAAACCAACAAATGCACCTGATAAATTTTCCAGTGTACCTCACTTACATTAGCAGCTGGTTTTCTTAAACCAAATATACAGTACACCTAATGAAATGTATTTGTTGGTTCAAGTTCACATCTTGGTGGGCTTTGCATCGGCTTAAATAGTTGTTGACCTGCCAAGTAGAGTAGCTTTCTGGAAAGAGATTTTCTCCTTGGTTCTAGTGTCTTCATGTTCAACATGTTGGACTCTGCACAGTGCTCGGTTCTTTAGTGCTGTTCCTTCTCCATGTGCTAATTAAAGTTTTGAAAAGTTACCAGTCACTTTGTGAGATTCTGAAATCCATGAGTTTAATGGTTCTGCAGGTAGAGCAGCCATGAGGATGACATGCATTTAGATTTGGGGATTTCAAAACAATTAGCGTGTGTGCATGATAAATATATTGAGAGTATATACTCACAAAAATTACCTACCTTTTTAAATATGTGTACATGTGTAAAAACAATGGAAATAGTATAACGTGTGAATGATTTGTTTAACATAACTAATTTATTAAGTAATCTGAAGGTTTCATAGTTCAACAAACATTGTACTATCAATAAAAGAATATGAAATGTAATGTTATAGGGGAGTCAGATGTGGGCCTTGATTCAAACTTCAGAATCCCTATGCTTTCCCCCCGATAACTCTTCATACTTGTTTCAAGCTTTCATTACACAGAAGTGTATTTATCGTTTATTTTATAGTTATATTTACAAAGGTATACCATGTCCTTAGTGACTGAGCATCACCAAAGTTTTCAAATGCACCTGTACACATGCACTGGGTGAGTTTATATTAACTCGTCCTTCTGGTTAACCATTTAATATTCAGATGTAGACTGGCTTGCAACTACTTACTGTTTTTAAGCCAGTGGCTGATTGAACTATAAATCCATCAGCGGTGTTTAGTTGCATGCATCAAGCACAGACTACACGGTGACGGTACATTCAGAATGGTATATGATATAGGAAAGAAAAAAAAGAGTGAAAACTAACACAAAAAAATACATCAATACATGTGTGTGTGTGTATATATATATATATATATATATATATATATATATATATATATATATATATCTATATCACACACCATCTTGGTTTGCTTGTTTGCTTTCATTTAGTTCCTATGTTCTGCTGAAAACTGAGGGGCATGTTCCCAGCTGTTTTGTGATTTATTTTTGCTTTCATCTTTCTGCAGCAAACAGGTTATTTTCTGCACTCCTCTCTTTAGTATGGATCATGTCCATTTCATAACCCTCTGTTACCCGCTGTCATTTTCATCTTCCAAAGCAGCGGACCTACATCTAATATAGGGGTGTACGTTTTTTGTGTTGTGTTTGCCTTTAGAATACGATTTATGTGTTGCATTTTTGTAATAAACCATTCATTCAAGCATCGTGTCTATAGTCCGTAGCTCTCGTTTTGAAGCATTTCATATGTTGGATAAGAACATAGAGGGTGGTACACTACATGGGTAAAAATACAGAGAGGTAACTATTAATCATGTCAACTTAGGTTTTTCCATTTATTTAGCTCGTTGCTACATGTGTATAATATCAAAACATATCCATGCATTAAGGACTTTGAGGAAACAGTTTGGGGAAGGCCCTTTTCTGTTCCAGCATGACAGTGCCCCAGTGCACATAAAGCCATGGTTGAATGGGTTTAATGTGGAAGCATATGATTATACAGTACTCTGACCTTAACCCCTTCAAACACCTTTGGGATAAACTAGAACAGATTACAAGCTGGGTCCTTTCATCCAATATCAGTGATTGACTTCACAAATGCTCTTCTGGGTGAATGGACAAAATTATCATTTTTTATTATGTTATAGGTGCATAATGCTTGTATATGGTATGTGGAACAGAATGTGTATCTAATAAAGGGCCCAGTAATGTAGTGTATATGTTAACAATGTATGACAATCTTTCAGGGAACAATCAAGCAATCAATTATTTACTTTTGTCACTATAGCTGTATGTGAGCTAATGCTTGAATTAAGTCTCTGCAGTTATATTTTGATGCCTATTCTAAAGTTCATTACAGTGTGATTGTTGAACTGTAAATCCTGTAAACTCTGCTTATTTTATTTTGGTCTTATATTTTCCTACCATTCTGAATTGTCCTAAACATGCACTAGTCATGCAGCTTACATTTTTGCTCATTAATTTACGAAAAGTAAAAAAAAAAAAAGGTAGGACAGGTAGTCATACTGAGTGCTCGCATGCACACACACCTCTATACATTTGCCTACAAAAACTGCTCTCTAAAACCACATTTTAATCGTAACACCGATAATGAGACAACCTGTAATTACAATGGAGTTAAAGGACAAGTAAAATAAATTGTCATGGGAACCCAAGTACCTGGTTTGGTATTTTCTACAAACTGATTATATACATATAATATTGTGCCCAATGTACATTACTTACAAACACTGATCACATTCAAGTTCAGCACATAGCCATGTCAATATCATTTCAATGTTGTGAAGTTACATTTATACATTTGGTCATTTAGCAGACACTTTTTTTCCCAAAGCGACTTACAAGGGGAGCACAGGGTTAATCACAACATCCCTGGAGCAATGAGGGTTAAGAGCCTTGCTCAAGGAGCCACATTGGTAACTTCAGTGGACCTGGGATTTGAACCCCCAACCTTCAGATTGACAGCCCAATGCCCTAACCACTGAGCTACTCAAGTTATGAAAATATATCACCACCACTCAAAATAAATTCAGATACATTAGAATATGACGGGTTAAATGTAATAGTGTTAGGTGAATATACATAAAAAGTATAGAGTGATGCCCCTTAATGATTTCTTAGTGTGACCGTGGCAAGATGCCAAACATGAACATCCTTTGCAGTATATCCTTCAACTTCTGCAAGTTGAAAGATCCTGAGATATTGCATATTGAAAAGATTCCCTTGGTGGTCAGGAAATTAACTTAAGCCTTTGCAGAGTGCCTTACAACTTCTTGTACAATGTGTGAAATATTAAGGTGAGTGCCACAGTAAAATATTAAAAACACGAAGAGGTTGTACCTTGTCTGCAGTGATCATGAGTAGGAGGTATGTATGAAATCAGTTCCACAAGAGCCAGCTTCTGTCTGCCGTTACTAAAAATAAATGACCAACACATCGACACTTTGTCAATAGGAGCTTCCTGTTTCTTAACTAATAAAACAGAAGTGACATTTTGACAGCTGCAAGTTGTCTTGAAAATGAATGATTAAAACATTTAGCTGTGGCATATTTTGCTAACCTCTTCTAATTCAGATCAAAATGGGTGGTGGGGTAGAACTGTTGGCTGTTTTCACAGCTCCAGTTTTTTTTGTATATTTTCACTATTTCTGTGCTTGAAAAACGAATTTGATTTGTCTCTTTTTTGTCTGGAGTATATAAACAAAATATTACTATTTAAAAACCACCACAAGCTTAAATAGAGTTAGAATTAAGCCATGGACTATACATCTGATGCAATGTTCTGGGGTTTAAAAATACCCACTTGTATGTTAATTTATAATAACAGAAATAACAGAAAACTTCAAAAAGAACACTAAAATTTTTTTTTAACCCCAAAATCACCAAACTTGCATGCTTTCATGGACCTTTATTTGTGAATTAGAACAGTTACTGGCAGCAGTAACAACAATAATGGGCAAATCTTTCCCTTTTCTCATGTATTGGTGAAAACCAAAAACTAAACCTCACTAATACCTTAATATAGATCTGAACAGTTGCAGATCTGAACTTCTTTATATTAAGAAAATTGTGGCCTTCATTTATAGCACCTGTAATCTACAGTTTCTCTAGATATTTTATTGTTTAACACAACAGTTGTTTGATTTAAGTTTTATAACACAGTCATATGGGAATCCTGTCTAAAACAACTGTCCTTGTAGTAAGAAGAGTGCCTTTAGAAAAAAAAATTGGATGGTGTGCCTTTGTCTAACGTTGATTCATTTTAAAATACTACTTAGAAATAGTATTTACTGATAAAATATATAGAATGCTGAATTTCTTATCCTACTGCCACGTAGGGCTGCATTTTTTTTCTAAATTGCTACCGAGTCCACAAGATGGCGACAAAACACTTTGGATGCCATTTGTGAATATAGAAATATAGTATTGTAACATTAATTAATTAATTGTGTGTTATAACATAAGTCAATAGTTATTTTTTTCTAATGATCCCTTATTTTGAAATCGTGTGTTACTTTTGTATAGTTACAGACAAATTAACGTCATTATTTTATTTAAACAAGTTTGCCAGAAAATCAGCTAAATGAAAGATTATTTCTATATTTCGTACATCCATTTCAATCTATTGCAAATTCATTAAGTCGTTTTAAAATAACTCATCAATTTAACCTAAAAGTACAATGTCACTATCAAAATAGAATAGATAAAATTTTACACTGGTTACGTTTTATTTGTATAGGGGTTTTATACTTACAACTGCAAAATCATACTGTATGACAAATTACATAGATTTACTTTAATCTGGAAAAGTAGATTTGTCTCATACTAACAGAAAGTGCACTAAACTGCCCACAAGTAACAGCTAGTAAGGTTTACAAGACAATAATATACAGTAAATACACTTTATATATAACAAAGTTTAACACAAATTTATTTCATAATTTAACAATTATACCGGATATTATTAACTCAGGCATGGTGGCTTAGTGGTTAACACGTTCACCTCTCAGCGCTAGGGATTCCCGGTTCGAATCCCCATTTGGGTGGAGTTTCCATGTTCTCCCCGTGTCCGCGTGGGTTTCCTCCGGGTTCTCCGGTTTCCTCCCACAGTCCAAAAACATGGATCAAGGTCAGTTGAATTCTCCAAATTGCCCCATATAGAGTGTGAGCCCTTTGTGTTAGACTGGGGCCCTGTCCTGGGTGTATCTGCCCAGCGCCCGAAACGTTCTCCCCTGGAGGGGCATGGGGAACCCCCCCGCGACCCTAGTAGAGGATAAAGCGGAAGATAATGGATGGATATTTGAGAAAGACGCAATTTTCAATTTGAGAAAAAAAGCCTTTTATCATAAGAGAAAAATTTGTGGACACCTTGGTTTTACTCATTCATTCATTCATTATCTCCCGCTTATCCTCTATTAGGGTCGCGGTGGGGTTCCCCATGCCCATCCAGGGGAGAACGTCTTGGGCGCTGGGCAGATAGACCCAGGACAGGGCGCCAATTCATCGCTGGGCACACACTCACTCACACAGACACACTCTATAGGGGGCAATTTTGGAGAATTCAATTGACTTGATCCATGTTTTTGGACTGTGGGAGGAAACCGGAGAACCCGAAGGAAACCCACGCAGACACGGGGAGAACATGGAAACTCCACCCAGATGGGGATTCGAACCGGGAATCCCTAGTGCTGAGAGGCGAACGTGCTAACCACTAAGCCACCGTGCCGCCCTGGTTTTACTCAAAATTATTATAATTAAAACATTCGAAAAACATTTGTATGTGTGTGTGTGTGTGTGTGTGGTGGGGTGGGGTGCAGTCTTTTGTGTCACAGTGAATATGTCACACAATGTGCCCATACTTTTAAAAATAAACTATTTATATGAAAAGGATAACTAGGAAGTCAGATCCCCAGACATACACTACATTGTCAAAAGTATTTAGTTTTCTGCCTTATTTCCAAAAGCGCACTGATGTTGGACATTGGTGCTTGAGTCTGCGCTCTAATTTATCCCAAAGGTGTTGAATCGGGTTGAGATCTTGACAAAGGAAGAGACTATCTTAAAACTGTTCCCACAAAAATGTAAGCATTAAATTGTTTCAGATGTTTTGATATTTTGAAGCATTAGGATTTCCTTTTACTGGAACTAAATGCAGAGGCCTACTCCTAAAAAAGCAACCCTATATCACAACCCATCCCTTCACCGAAATTTACACTTGACACAAAGCAGTGAAGACAAAAACTTCTTTCCTGGCAACTGCCAAATCCAGATTCGTTACCAGATAGAAAGCATGATTTATTGTTGTAGAGTATGACCCCATGCAATGCCCTTGGTGATGTAAGGCTTGGATGCAGCTGCTTGGCCATGGCAACCCATTTCATTAAGCTATTTAAATGGTTATCTGAAGGCCACATAACATTAAGAGGTCTGTAGCTATGTGCCTTAGCATCCACTGACCTCTCTCTCATTTCATGACTGAATTGCTGCCTTTTCCAATCACTTTTACTTTGTTATAATACCAGTGACAATTGACTTTTATATTTTGTAATACAGCATGGTCTGCATATCGGAGATTGAATGGTTGGTGTCCTGGTGTAAACAGAACAGCCTAGAACTAAATACACTCAAAATTGTGGAGCTAACAGAGAAAACACCCTTTACCACTGCTACCCCTGACCATAATGAACAGCCCTGTGACAACTGTGATGACCTTCAAGTTCCTGGGAGTGACCATCTTAAAGCACCTGAAATAGGAGTTCAACATCAGTTCCATCCTCCAAAAGGCCAAACAAAGGATGCATTTCCTGCATTAGCTGAGGAAACATGATTTGCCGCAAGAACTATTGAAGCAGCACTCTGAGATCATTGAACCTGTCTTGTGCACTTCTATTACTATCCAGTTTGGAGATGCAACAAAACAAGACAGGAATATATTAAAGATCTGTAACAATTAGAACTGCTGGAAAAAAAATCATTGCTGCTCCTCTGCCCATCCTGCAGGACTTATACACTTCAAAAACCAGTAAACAGGCAGAGAAAATCATCATGGACCCCTCACACCCCGGACACAATTTATTTCAGCTCCTTCCCTCTGGCAGATGTCACAGATCACTGTACACTAAAAAAACAGACATACAGACAGTTGCTTTCCTCATGCTATAACATTCATCAATAGCTGATAAACACTCTGCACATAGACAAATCTGTACAAAAAATGTCAGCGTCTATGTTGCACTTTACCGATTTGCACTACAACACACACTGCATCTTATTTAAATATATGCACACTGTACAGTAAATTGTAGTATTAACTACAGATGCTATCTAACATTTGGCCAAATAAACCTGATTCTGATTATACTATTTTATTTCATTAAAGAAGTTTTTAGTATTTAGCATGTACAGGGACTTTAGTCAGTTTATTGCACTTGAATTGAAAAAATGTATTGTGAAATGTTCATTATGATTACACAATACACAGAACTAACAGTAACACATTAAATAGCAATGTTTCATTAATAATTGAGTTTTTTTAATTTACTCTTTTAGTAAAAATATGTTACTTTTATACCAAAATATTAATAAAGTAACTCACAGACATGGTTAGATTTAAAGCTTTAAATAGAACCACAAATGTGAAGTGTTACTGATGACATAGGCTTTAGACAGCTTTTGTGAGTACATTACTTTTTAGAGGCTGCTCATCAGAATGATATTGAATAATTATATTTACAGTAGTAATAATACAGCACACATGCTAGCTAAAGTGAAACAAGGTTGGGAAAATGCTTTAAACATGAAATCATTTAAATAGTGTATGGGGGTGCTGTCTACTTCTCAGCAAGAATATCCTGGATTTTTTTTATTGTTTGTATGTTCTCTACCTGAGTCTTCTCTCGAGGCTGCAATTTATTTTCAGTGTACCACAAGACCCTAATTAGAATAAGATATTTAGAAAATGAATAAAGTAATAAATAAATTACTTTGAACATATTAAATAAATAATTAATTTATGAAACAAAAAAGCTGATCAAAATAGTTTCAAAGATTCTAAATCCAGATCTATTTTTTGACTGGGCCATTGTTTAATTGTTTTGCCAACAACATGCCTGTGTTCTCAAATTTAACTACCATAAAAAATTTCAAATGTTATCAGTGATTTTGACTGTTGTTATGTTGTGTGCTGTAACTCCAGACTCCTTCCATAATGACACTTGAAAATAGTATGCTGTAGTTCTTATTATGCACATATTTGGAACCTTCAGAACTAAGCTTTTTAATGGAAAAAATTGTCTTTATTATGTTGTGTAGTAAGTAATACTTTTAAAACCTTAGATATTTTGCTCTGTGTACACTCAGGAACAGCTAAATTACAAGGTCATTTAAGCTATGGATGGTGGTTGTAGTTTTTCCTGCTTCTTTAAGTTTGACCCCAAAAGTATTAATAGAGTAATGCAACCACACAACAACAACAAAGTACAACTCTTAAACATGCTGATTAAAGTTAAGTGATGTAGTAGAGAAAAATATACAGAGAAGAAAACATCATGTTCTGAACATCTTTATTTACTGTAATATGTTAAATATATCTGATTCTTTTGAAAACCTTTTTTTTATATAAACAAAAATAAAATCTTGGCAAATATGGGCATAACTAACAAGGCAAAAATTAAAAAATGACAAATTCAGTTATCTCTTGTCTCCAAAATAATCCAACAGTGTTCTCCAGGCTTTTCAAATACCTCAAAACTATTCTAAAGTTCTTAAACCAGTTTTGTGCATAGCTATAATATCCATAATTTATTATTATTATTATTATTATTATTATTATTATTATTATTATTATTATTATTATATAATTTTATTACTTTTTTCAGCTTACTTCAATGTCGTTCGTTAAAAAAAACATAGCAATAAATATGACTAAATACTAAGTATCTTAAGTATCTTAGCACTTAAGTTTTTCACATTATTTCTTAGAATGGACAAGATAGCAAGTTTTCAAAAAAGATTCACCCTATTAGCGTGCATCAGGCTTTGATAATTACTGACTGTAAAGCTTATAAAACGGGACAAAGAGCAATAAAAAGCCGCTTCTTTATATTAATTTTTGGAGTTTCTACATATGCAGTCTAGTATGAAGCATTGTATAAGGCAACTTAAAAAGCTCTTGCTAGTGCTAATATATTAGGTATTAACGACTACTTAAGCACAAGTTATAAAATTTTATAGAACAGGTAGAACATAATATGACAAAATGTTAAACCCATGTCCTACCTGGAAACACCGAGGTTTAATGTATTTGTCTAAAACAACCTTTTAACTTATTACAAATAATGCACCGTGACTTACCATTTTGTGCAGCTAATCATCATTTTACGCTAATGCACTGATCTGCATTTCAACAGAGGGCGCTGTAGTACTATAACATCTAACGACCCCAGAAACTCGTACTGCTACAATTGAACACACTTTCATCTGATATTAGATGAATAAACTACGTAAGTTGCTGACTATAAACACAAAGGATTCATTTTAAGTTTGGGAACCTCATTTCCAATATGTGTAACTTACAGGATTTATATTCAACCAGGCAGCAGGCTGCTATTTATTCAGTCATTCCACCACTGATGAAAGTGTTGAGGTAACACAATCACTGTCTTTGTAGAGCTAAATGTAATTTAAAAAGTAAAGTAAAAGTAATACCAATTATATTATGAGAAAATAAATTTTAACCGTATCTGTTTTCAGATTGTTACTTGAGACCTTACAAACACATTTTAGAAGTTCCTGAAAATAGTATGGGAGCATCACATTAGCAATAAAACAGTATGAGGAGTAAAAAAGTACAGCAAATGGAAAGAAAGGGAGAGGAATAAAGGGGGAACGCGCTTCTATTAGCATTCTGGTGCTGCAGCTGTGAGTTCTTGGGCCATCGAAGTGAGGCAATGAAGTTTGCCATTGTTGCAGAGCTCACAGGCCTTGGCTTCCTGGCAACCGTGAAGTGAATTAGCTGGGTCATTCTGTGGGCTGAGAAACAGCTCCTCTGTTCTTCAACAAAAAGCCCATTGAGATGAAGGCAATGTTGGCCTCCTTAGGCCTTCTGAAAGGCGAACCCCAAAGCCAGCGAATGAAAGGCTCTGCTCCCTCTAAGGCACTGGCTGCTGTGGGAAATGGTGGTGATGTCATTATCAATGCATTTTCTTACTGTTTTTGCTACTTTCCTACAGCCCTCCCTTTCTCTTCTTTGCAGATATCACTTCTGTCAACCCTACTGTTCCCTTCCTGTTCCATTTAGATCCCCATTATGAGGTTGCATCTCATTGCAAATCCAAAGAAACCCTCGGTAAGACTGGGTTGTTAGGGGGATATGGAAACAGAACAAGTCTTTGAGGGTGGTGGTGGTTTGTGTTGATCTTTTAAATCAATTTGGAAGCAGTGAGAATAGAAATGGTTTGGAGAGAAGAGGGGAAGCAGCACAAATTTAAACATGTCCAAAACAAATTTGTAATCCTCAATTCCTTGGTCTTTTCTCAGACAAGGCAAATATTAAATTTACTACAGAACTATACACCGTGTAATGATGTTAACATTATTTCACTTATAGTCCAATAGTTCAGTATCTTCGTATAATTTTGCACTAAAGTGTTCTTCCTCTTGTTTTCTCGAAGCATTTTTCAAGTGTAAGGAATCCATCAATCTGCAATTTCACATAGCAATTTCACAAAGTGACAGAAGACAAAACAAAAATCGTTGTCAGTCAATGTGCTCTTCAAATCAAATCTTGGTGTCTGAGAAAATTGTGAAGGTGGAAATGTTCTCACGGTGCTCTCCAAGACCACTTTTCTCAGGCATTTAGCTACTCTTCTGGGTCACTTCAACTTCTGTCACAATTGAGTTTTTTGTTGGATGCTAAACCACTGCTGCAGGATCATTCATTTCACACTGAACATGAAGCATGTGTTGAATTATTCAACCATACTGTAGTAGAAAAAGAAAGAAGATAGAATAAGCACACATTGAGTGTAGTGAATCTAGACTTTCAATTTAGGTTCCATTAGCATATACAGTTTATGAGGGTGCATTCTCACATGCATTTCACAACAGCAGCATCAATTTCATCACTTTTTTAGTGTATACATGAATTTAGAGGGACAAAGGGCTGTTGACTGTTCAAGGAGCTGAGGGGGCCTGTGACAAAAGGTCTCACTGCTTTTCTAAGCCTTAAATTACCATAGATGTGAATAAACACTGCCTCGACTGATAATTTACTAATTTCATTTTGATGGGCCTATTGTGAGAATCCTTTAACATTCTATACTTGAAAAAAAAAGCTTTTACCCTTTGAGGGTAAACACTTTTTGGATTTTTCCAAGTAAGCAAGAGTGGCAAATGGATACATAGGATCGTTGTGTATTTTCACACATTCATAAGCCGACATTTAGCCCTATGAGATCCTGATAAGCCTACTGTTTAATAATGAGCTTCAGCATGTGCCAAGGGGGCATGACAACTAGATAAGCAACAGCTAATTACTTCCTCTTTACATTACAGCGAGGCTCATTGACGCTTGTGTTTTCAATGCAGCAATTCTGCCGAGGGCCAGAAAATCAAAATAGTATTACTAAATCTTACAGTCAGGGCTCAAGCCATTCAGTGCAACCGTGCCTTTCACTCTAAAGCTCCACTTTGGTGTTTGTCTGCAGTTCTAAAGGGAAATCTCTGATAACAAAGGATAGCTGTGTAATATATTAAGCGAGGACAGAATTATGATCTACATCCTTGCTGTCTGGAATATGTAATATTCCAGACATGACTAAATGTAAATCTAATGTACATGTAATAGTATACAACATTAATAAAACAATAATTAAAAAAAATCTCCAAACCCCCTTTTTTTTATTATATAACTTGTTGTCCATGATATCAGGTTTGCCTAACATATAATATACATGTTTTTTTTCTACATATTTTGTAAGGATGGTGGATAATTCACAGCACTGCTGTAATTCTAATGGGTGGTGGTGCAGTAGTTCGTGTTTCCCTGGTGACTGAGCATACTGTTCTTAACAAAGCACACAGTGGCTCAGCTGTTTTTGCACAGATATTGTGAATCGTCCTCTAATCCTTTATCCGTACTTACACACCTAATGCAGGTTGCTAGTAGGTACAATATTTGCTGATGGACAGTTTTGGACATCTGCCCTATGGTGGTCTTGTGAAATACTAAAAGGGAATAACGGTAAAAACTGTAAAAAAGGAAATAACTTCATTTTGTAGTAACTGAACTATTAAAAGCATCTGTATCATAATGAGAGCTGATATGCTGTGTATTTTCATGTCCTATTATTTTCTAGGACAATGTGCCGGTTCTTGTTTTTTTAAAAATATCTTTAAGGTGACAGCAAATTACACTTAATAAAACATAATAAAATCTAGTGTAGATAAATATACATGAACAAGTGTTCACCCTTGCCCAGCGATGGACTGGCGCCCTGTCCTGGGTGTATATGCCCAGCGCCTGAGACGATGGGCATGGGGGTGACCCTAATAGAGGATAAAGTGGAAGATAAAGCATGGATGGATAGAAGTGTTCACCCTTTAAAAGCATGCTTGTCTTTCTTTCATTAATCCTGTGCTTTCCTATACTCTTTTTCAGCTACATAATCTATTGTAATTCATTTCATGGTTAAAGAGAATAGAAAAAAAATGTCAGCAAAGTGTATTTGCATTGATGAGAAATTGTAATGACTTGTGTAATTCGAGCTCTATGGCTGTGCTGACTCTACTGATAAAGGCTTACCATTCGTAAGCAGTTTGCTCAGAAATATTACACCCATTTTAAAAATTGTTATATACATAATGATCTTAATCACTAATTTTGAATAAATGTTTTTGATTTATGCTGTTTTTTTATTTAAAGTTTAATTGATTAATAGCAGAGCAATACAATTAACGCGCATTCACTAATAATGATACTAGACTTAATAGCAGGTTCATGTAAACATTTGGAGAACATGTAAAATCTTCACCCAGAAGGCAGGTTATGTCACACAACACTGGCACCACTGACATTGTGCTGTCTACATTAGACCTTTACACATGTTTTTATTTTTTGTATATGAACACACTTACCTTAAATTATAAATTGAAAAATTGATGAGCCTATTAGTAGAATCAGGTATTCTGGGAGTACGGAAAACACAATTCAGGACTAACTTTGATTCAGACTGAACACCAACTCACAGCAGAGATTATATCGTAGTGCATGTCATCAGAAAGTTGAGCTGGAGGGTCTTGCATAAACACAAAGGTCAGCAGAATTTCTCACATTGTGAAGGTGATCCCTGTGTTCCTGCTAACTACCCTCTAAGGGCTTTTAACTTCATCCAGGCTGGCTCACCTTTCTTTTAGCCTGCCTAGCCTAGCATTCCCCTCTGCATCTCAGTAGCACAATTACCCTCTCATTACCCAGCCTTCTGTCTCAGACTTGCTGAATTAAGTATGTGTGTGTGTGTGTGTGTGTGTGTGTGTGTGTGTGGTAGTGGTTGAAAGGGGGAGCTCTACAACAGGGGATGATGTTTGCAGATTCAGGGTAACTTGATCTCACTTAGCGTCGGCCTCTCGGATTCTACAACTCTTTCATACAAAGCCTTGGTCTTTTTCTCATGATAAATGTGCTTCTTACTTCAGTCAGATCTGATAACGGCTAAAGTAAAACCAGATATTCTGTATAATAAAGTAACTAAGAGGCTTTTTAAATGCTGTTCCTGTGACATTTGATCAATGTTTCTTTTACTTTTTAAGTGTAAGGTCTGTACCTGGATGAATAAACGAATAGAAGACTTACTTTGAGTGCAAGTTAAAATAGAAAAAGTTCAATTTTACTTGTAAATAAGCGTTCCAAGTAACAGGATTGTGATTACCCAAGATGTGACATTTTCACTACAAAAGAAAACAAGGCATATTCACAGATGGCGTTCTTTCATGCTTTCCTTGAAGACCCAACTGTTTTCTCTGCCACTTTCATTACAAGGTGAACTAGTTTATTTCACAGCTCATTCCTCATCTCAGCAAAGCAATGCACTTCTTTTTAGACTTAATATTTGCTCTGAATGTTACTGTATAATTGAAAATCCATCTGCCCCATGGCAGAGATGGCTAAGGAAAGTGGAGAGGAGGCAATGAAATTGGGAGAAGAGCCTAAGTGGAAACATAGGAAGAGAAAAAGTTGTAGAGAGTAGTATGTCCCGCAGCTCTGGTCACAAGGTCTTATTCTCCCCAGCACAAACAAACACTTTCATGGCTGAACACCCGGTGGCGACTCAAGATGTGATTTCTTCCTCCAAACAGCCGTCAGGGCCCTCAGCAAGCGTTATCAGTGGCAAGCAGAGGAGCGCAGAGGCCCAGGCAATTTAAGTACTGTGATAGACGTGGTAATTTCTACTGCACATGCTTGGATTGGAGGAAATGGATAGAGAAGATGAAAATGAAGGAAAGAGGATGCCGTGGGAAAGTGTTGTACAAAAACAAAGGAATTTGCTCAACAATATAAATAATGAGGAAGGAAACAAATGTTTTTCTGCTAGTACAGTGTAACATGACATGACTCGCTGATAGTGGTACTTGCTTACACTGTAGTGATATTTTGAATCCTGAATATCGAAATTAGATTTACATTTTTATTTTTGCAATAAACATTGACAGTGAATATAAATCCGAAACTTCATTTAGTTAAATTAAATGAGTCAACATACAGGGCATATTTGTGCATTTTCTGAACTTGTACATGGTGGATATGCATTCACACTTCAAACATTTTCAGATGTTGTCAACCCTCTAGGCAGGAAAGGAGGTGAGAAATTCCAAGTTACAGAAAATCTGCTGTATTTCCCCATTTGATGTCTAATATTCTTGTATTCCTAGTGTGTGTATATTATATATATTTAAATATGTTTTTCAAGTAAGAATCCTGTTTCCCTTCCAAAATTAAAAACACTTACATTAAAAGCAATGGAATCCAATGGAAGCCTGTCTGACGACCTCCATTCAAATTCATCCCAAATATATTTAACGTGGTTGAGGATAGGCTTTTATGTTGGCCAATCAAGTTCTGCTCTACATTACATGAGGTTATTCGCTTTTATCCAAAGCAACTTATATGTCGCATGTAAGTTGCAACTTGATTGTTGGGATTAGAACACAGAGTTCATTATACAGCACCCATGAAGCAAGGAGGATTAAGGGCCTTGCACACTTTAGTGGAAAGACCCACTTAAAGGCCCACTTTAGTGGACTTAGGATATAAACCTCCAGACTTTATATAGCTGGCCCAGGAGGTCTAATGACTGTGACAGAAGACAGGGTGTGTGTGTGTGTGGGGGGTAATTAATGCACCTGATGCAGCTCCGCCTGATGAATGTGTGCAGTCTTTATAAGCAGTTACATTGCATGACAGCAGTTGTATGTTTAAAATGTTATTTAAACTCTTATGTGAATGAAGTATGTTCCTGTTCAGGAGAAATCCTGTCTCTTGTCTTCATTCGTTATCTCCAGTGTTAGAATGACTGACACTAATTGTGGGGCAAAAGAAAAACCAGTAAGTTTGCATTAGCAATGTAAACTAATGTGTATAAGAGTGGAGAACGATTAACATACATTTAACTGAAAAGGGAAATGCATTCACAGCAAAGCCTCTCAAAACAAACAATGTATTAGTAACCATTTTACAGTGATTGCTGATTATGTAGTCAGATTGATTCTTATAAATAAATAGCAGAACGCTTTACTAAACTGTGCTCCGTGCTAATGACCATGTGTTTTGTAATATTGGCAATACATTAATAAGACTATTTTTTAAAACTAATTCATAGTTTTGTGGTGTATAATAGAGAATCTTTAAGTCCACAGTCTACTGAGACAAGGCTTTAAATGAAGTTTATTACATACATATAAAATAGGATACAAAAATACAGTATAAAGTTGGAACAATGGCTGTTGATACAGATGTATTTTTCTCATTGGCAATACTTGTATGGACACACAATGTATGAATCTAACAGTGGCTTCTGTCTGCATGAATGTAACACACATATTCACTCAAATAAAACATCCACATCAACTGGTTTTATAATTCTGGAGGAATTCAGGCCAACCCAAACCAGATTTCTACTTCAGTTGCTATCAAGGGTGAAACATCATGCGATAAAGAGTATGGTGGCTTATCCACAGACTGAAATGTGAGATATACTGTCAATCTTGTTCCAATAAATTATTTTCAAAATTGAACCTCAATCATATATTCAGCTTCTAAAAACAATGCATTTAAACATACAAGGCTAGTTTTATCATATTCCATAACACACACTGGACCTTCATAATAACAACGATACAGTTATGGCACTGCATTAATTCAAACACACAGTGGTAGTAAAATAAGCATGGTGTAGGAAGACATGTTCAATGACACAGAGACCCTTTACATGATGTCAGAGGTCATTCTGTTGCATAGTAAAGAAAGGTTTTGGGAGGGGATCATGTATCACATGTTGCAGTCCAGCACTAGCAGTGCACACAGCTGTCATGGGAAAACACAAACTGTTTGATGATATCAAAATGCAATTTACCTGATTTTCATGTTTTAGGCGTCTACAGAGACCCAAACATACACTTATGGTCAGGTTGAAAACAAGAGACAATAAACAGTGCAATATGATACTCATTGATTATTAATGGCTTATATATTATATGTTAGCCACAACAATAAAGGTATAATAAAGATTTCTTGGTCTGGAGGCAACATGTCCCTCCTTCATGATGCAAACAAATAAACAGAAGAGCTCAGCAAGGATTCTGACTGTTAAAAAGCATTGGAACATAGTATGTTTTGCTGAAACACAAACACCCTGCACCACTCTTAGTACAAGAGCTAGGAAATATGTGTATTCATATTTCCTAATAATTTCCTATATTTCATATCAAATTTTAAAGTAAAATACTAATAAGGCTCATGGGGGTGCTGGAGCCTATCCCAGTGTTCACTGATCAAAAGAGGAGCTACTCTTGAAAATACATGATCAATAAAAAACAAAGTCGATACACATACAAACACATTTATGTCTAGTGGTTATTAAGCAAAAATTCCATTTCACTTGTAATACATATGTATTTAGACTCAGAAAAGGAACAAGGGCCTTACCAATGTTAAATAACTAATTACTCCACTATGCCACCACATAACTAGGTAGTTTTTAACAGTTTCATTCGGCACCATTCAACAATATTCCCAGCTAATTATTTAGTAGTAAGTTAAATATGTCTCCATTAAATATGTAATATAGTATTATTATGAAAAGATTTAGACATCCCTGCTTTATTGATGTCGGATGAAGAGCACATACTTGAATATGACTTTTTTTTTTTGTAAACCTTCATAAACAATTTATAATATTTTGCTAAAAATAAACCTATTCCTTAAATAAGTCATCACATTTGTTCAGGTAACTTCTTTGCTAAATTTTGTTCAAATTTCATTGTATATGAAACTAAAATAACTATTAACTAATTAAAAGAATGCAATGAGTAAATGTTTTATTTTTAAAATAAATAAATAAACAGGGGTATTAAAATGTTGCACAAAATAATAGATATACTGCAATTTCCTTATGGTTGAATTATGTATTACGAATTATGAATTACGGCTTTTAATTATGTACATCCAGTGATTGTTTTTAATAAGTTGGCTGGTTGTCATTATTTCAGCAATCCAATGTAGTTTAATAATAAAAAAAAAAAACGGATTGCACAGATGAACTGAATTTATCAAGGTTGATATATTTGTAAAAATTTTAATTGAATTAATACAGTGTAGTTCACAATGTGCAAAGTTTTCTGTGACAGTGATGTTATGGTTCATTTTAAAACAGAAAATAAATACGAATGATTGAAAATAGTCAGATTTAGCTTGTTTACAATCACATACATTTAAAAAACAGAAAAAAAAGATTTCCACCGAGAAAGCTGTGTGCACTGAGTTCTGGCCTGCTCATTCGCCACTGAAGATGACACATTCAGATCAAGGAAACCATGAGCCCACGTTAAGGCACTTTGTAATGTTTTTATTTTAACCACCCAGTCTGCAAAACTTAAAGACTGATTTGGTCATCCAAATCTACATCCAATTACCGAAAACTGGATTGTTTTCACTTCATAAAGGGTTCAGTGTTAACTTTTTTAATTTTCATTTTGCAATAATAGAAAATAATCCGCTATAAAAAAATAGATATATATGTAATTTTTCCCCTGTAATGGAGAATAATAAAAGTTTTTTGTACATGTGTTTTAGAACTCTTTTTTTTTTTTACTTTAAACATTTATCTACAAATTTCATACATTTTTTTTTACAACAGATAGGCAAGCATGGCTTTTACATCCTCAAAGAATCTTGCCCACTAAAAATGTTTAAATGGGCATGTGTGTGTGTGTGTGTGTGTGTGTGTGTGTGCGTGCGTGCGTGCGTGCGTGCGTGTGTTGTTGCATGTTGATGTGGGGGTTTTGGGGTTAAAATGCTTTGTATTACACAGATTTGTTTGAATTTGCTGAGTTTCATATTAATGCCACAAAACATCATGGCAGATAAGAAGACAGTGGTGTATTTACCAGTTCACAGAAATAATGTACCAGACAGGCAGGTGCATGCAGAGATGCCACACCATACATTCAAAAATAGTGGCTGACCTTACACCCATGAATCTGGGCAAAGATTGTGAAACCAGTGTTTGCTGTTCTGTCGATGGAAAGTGTGGTAATGTGTTTAGTGGGGCTGTAGGGTTTATGGTAATGGAAATTTTGTAGGTTAAGGGTCCAAAAAGAGTGGAATAACCATTATTGCTTATTGCTTAACACCAACTGCAGTTCTAGAATGGCCAGTCTGCGCTCAACAGACCTCTTGAACTGAAGGCTGTCTTCCAGGCTTTGCGGCTTGTCCACAGAACAGGTGCAACGATGCTGCATCCCCACTGTCAGTGGAGTGAAAATATTTTAATCCTCCCTTTCTTTTTTATTCACTCATTTGTTCTTTTTTTAAGAGCAGAGAAGTAATCTGCAGGCAGGCAATGGGCAGCCCATCACAGGGTTGAGAAGTCAGAAGGTCAGGGGTTAGTTGCTTGTGGTGGCTGGGTGGTTATAAAAACGGAAAAAAGAGAAAAACAAGGAAAAAGAAAGAAGGGCAACAAAAGAGGGAGGAAAAGAAAAAGAGAGGATTAGTTTCAGCTAGTGACCGACGGCAGGATGACAATATGATAAAGTATTAACAATTAGGTTCCAGCTTGAATCAGGATGATATTCAGGATAATCAGGATGACTTAGATCTCAGAAATATTATATCCATCATGCCTTACACAACATCTAGCGTATAAGTAATGTGGTGGTAAGCATGAAATGAATGAATTCGAACTAGTGTTTAATTTATATAAGCACTGGAAAAAGTTTGGTCATGTATAATGCTGTGTACTGCAGCACAAGTCAGTAGCTTGACTTTTCCGACTGTAATGTAAGCCATTGTGATCAATAAGGTTAGGAATGTTAAGAGGGAGGAAATCAAGAGAGAACATCTGGTAAACCAAAAAAAAGAAGCCAAATGTGCTGAACATGTCTAATGGTTAGTAGCAGTCAAGTTTATGGCCCGAAATTGACCCTGGTAAAATAAAAGAACAGACCTGAGAGCAGCAAGTTATGTCTTCTGCTACCCAACTGCTAGTAAGCACCAGAGCACGGGTTTAGGCAGCAAGCTCCAAGTTATGATGGAGATGGATTATTAGGTAGTCTTGTTAAGAAGGGAATTTGAAACATCCACATTAAATAGTGAAATAATTTAGGGCCAAAACAGCTGTTTGTTTTTGTACTCAATAAAAGTTTTTATTTCCTTTTCAAATTCAGTTTCCTTCTTTTTACAACAACATAAAATATTTGCTTTAATGGTACAAGGCAACGCTACAAGGAATACTCTATTTATAACATAATAGCAATGGAAATCAGCTGAACAGGGCAATTAGCCATTACCCTTAGCTTTGCAGACTACTAACAATTCACAGAACACATAATATAAAATGCTTTTGCATATAAACACTGAAAAAGTCTTGTCGTTTGTATAAAGTTCTAACATATCCAAAAATATAGGAAAGTCTCTAGATGGTGCTATAAAGCAACTATGACGCATATTTGCCTTTCCTACAAATAGCCCTCTATAATATCACTAGTTCTTTGCAAAATAGAAGTAAATCCTGGCATTTCATATACATTCCTGCTTATATTTTTATATAGATTTATATAGATTTATTTAAGAAGCCACAAGTAAATACTATTTTCTTTTTAACAAACAAAAATAAACTGAAACGTACAATAAACATTAAAAATGTATCAAGTGGAATCTTTAAAAAATGCATTTATAAGCTTAGATGATGAACTCCACCAAGTAGATTCAACATTTCTGTCTATACAACAGTGGTCAACCTTAAGACTATGCAACTTCAGTCGCTCATGTATCCGATCTTTTCAGTTCCGTCATCTGAGGTTTGATGTCGTTTTCACTTTTTCAACAGGTCTGCTCTTTGCTGAGCAGAGGAGATGAATGCTTCTGACTCATTCAGTGCAAAAAAAGAGTTGTGCCACATAATATCAACTTATGAAACGATGCGAAAAGAATAAAACAGTTTGAAATAAACAAAAGTGACTTAACAACTCAAATACATTGAAACCTCTGTAAGGATTGACAGTCCAGTGAAGATGCACAGATTGCCACTTTGGAAGTTCTGTGCAAATGGGATTTCAAAAGTAGCTTCTTCAATGCAGTAGTACCATAATATAAAATGTTTGTAGTAAAGTGGAGACCGTAAGCATATGATAAAAATAAATGATAAAAAATTACAAAAAAAAACCCTTTTTCTCTGTGGTTGCAGATGGCAAAGGGGTCAAGTTTAGGATGCCACTTAACAACTATGACTTCTAATGCGTAGATTTATCACCTGGGTTCAGTTGAGCAGAGGTACCATAACAGAAATCCATCAAATGTTAATCTCAACCTCATTGCATTAATGCTCTGATATTGAGGTTCTGTGATATATAGGGGTCTCTCATATTTTACTACGATACCAAAAGGCTTGTGCTTTTTGGTGAGATTGATAAATGTATATTGTTTAGGCCAATTATCTGTCTGTCTCTTCTCTGTCACATTAAATATGTGAAAATTATCTTTGTTATAAATGTACACAGAAACGATGTTAAGACTGAACATTGCTGAATTTAATTGCCTTTTCAGATGTCAACGATGGCTTCATAATATTCTTTTTAGGAAGCACCATCAAATATTTTTTCCAACATTTTTTGTTTTGTATGTAATTGTTTTTGGGTGAATGGATAAGCTAAAATTCATTTGCGTTGGTTTACAACTGTAAAAATAAAATCTGTAGGAATGCTTACTCAGGCATCCTGTTCATTCTAAAAATAAATCCATTATTTGTCATCAACATCATGAAAAAAAGTCATCGAAACAATGGAATGAGGTCAACTGCTTAAACCAGGTGTTGTGGTTTGGAATGAATGTGGTAGAGGAATAAGATATAATAAGTGGCTATATGTTATAAACACGAAAGCATGCGGGCTAAACTAACCTCTCTCTGTGGTCACTATCCTTTGGTAAGGATGGACCCGCATTTCGTGCCTTCGTACTTTAGTTGGCACTGCACCTGCTTGGATTACAATAATATCACCATATACACAGATTAGATCAAACAAACTTCACAAAATCCACCACAGAAAACATACCAAACATTAAAGTTGTCATGTGTGGTTATGAATAAACAATTATGTGAACAATAAAAAAAAATACAAGTTAAGGCACAAATAATACTTGTTCGTTTTCAAAACTAGCATATTGTAAGTGAAAAAAACCCATTCATTGCATTTATTCCAAACGGATCCAGGCATGGCATAGATAGTAAAACCAGTACACAAGCGCACACAGAATGAAGCTTTACTAGTCACATAATCCTGCACTGGAGCAACAGAGGAATGCCTCACTCCAGGTCCACATTTAAATATAATACTGATAGATTTACTCTCTGAGCCAAGGCACCAAAATGATAGCATTTAGGCACATATGAAATAGCAAAATAGAATAAAGTAAAAAACAAACGTGGAAACAGCAATGATTTAAGTGATTAGTAAAGCAAATTTTTTTTAAAATTCTTTTCATATTTTTTACTAAAACCAAATGCATAGCAGTCAGTCAGACAGTCTTATGGGTTTGCTGCATACTGTATGGTAAATTTTTCAGTTTTGACACTATATAGTGTGGGGGAATGTCTGTATCGGTGTGTCTGTGTGTGAGTATTTATACACTTGGGGCTGTGTAAACAACACAGTAGAATGACTGACTGCTATGCTCATTTACATGGTTTATTAACAGTTAAGATACAAGAAGGCCGCTGTGAAATGAAAGCGCATGTGTGTTAACACTTGGATCGGATGAGGGGCTCAATAAGGATCCTCAAAAGCACTTTTAGCCTTTCATAGGGAAAGCCACACCTAAAGAATAGAGGAAGGGAATGGAAAATTAGTGCCAGACGTGTCTGTTCTAAGGAAGCAACACACTTAACAGTCCAATGTATCTAGCCGTTTTAGGGCATTTGTTATAGGTTTACATGCAGAATTACTGCTCATTGTGCGTGTCTGTGTGTGTGTGTGTGTGTGTGTGTGTAAGTTAAAGAGAGACCTTTTTAACCTGGGCCCTGTTTTTCATTTGTTTTTTCAGATGAAAAATAATAAAATAATTAAAAATTATCCAGTTGTGATTTAAAACAAAAAAAAACATAAAAGGCAAAATGATATAATTTAAGTAAACATCTTCTTTTGAAATAAACCTTTTCCCCTCCAAGACGTTCTTTCTGATGAATATGAATAGAGAAGTCACACCTTATTTAAGAAAGTCTATTTCTGAAGTACCACCCAAATATTTGGCGGAGTACAACAATGTGGCAGAGTGTCTGACATGGAAAGATTTTTCTACACAAAAAGACCAGTTGCTAACCTTTAGCCACACTGCTAACTATGAGATTTCAAAAGTGACAAAGCTGCATGTACCCCTCACCCCTCACATGCTGTTCGGCACTAGCGATAAAACTGGAACACAGTTCATTTGAAATGGGAATGTTTGTATGTATGATGACATTTTACAGCTATTGTTTTAGTTTTTGCTTTAAATCAATACTGAATTTATACTGAAAATTTCAATTGAAGTTACAACCCAAAATGTTTGCAATATAGGACCCAGTTAAAAATATTAGTTTTTAAACTAAAATTTTATTAAAATTACTTTTAACTGGTTTAATAGTGAAATAGAGCATTTAAGTGCCCTACAACGGCTGTTTAAAAAAAATTGACAGCCCCATCCTTCCAAAACTCACCACTGCCTGACCCCCACTGTCCCCTCACCGTCCTTATGTTACCTCTCCAGATGCACCCTCCACACACACACACACACACACACAGAGAGAGCATCCAGCGAGGATTTGCAGCAGTTTGGGGCTCAGTGCTTTTTCTCCCTCATTATGGTACACACAGATTTCAACACATCACAATAACTAAAAATCAAAAAACAAAATGGAATGAAAAATCAACACGGGCTTCAAGTCGCAGAAGAGACAAGGAGTGAAAGGATGGGGAACAAAAGCTCCTGGGAGAGGAGGCTGCTTTCTGATCAGTCCCACGAGACGAGAGTTTGAAGGGATATCAGGGCGTTTCAACGGATGTATGTAGGGTGACTGGGATTCAGAAAAGAGGATGGGGTATAGGGGTCTGCTTTAAAAGGGAGGTCGGCCAGCTGGCTCTGCACGCTGCACAGTGATGGGAAAGTGACAGGTCTGAAAGCCCAGGTAGAGTGGCAGCTCTTCGGCCTTTGAAGATGCTGTATAAGTGTAGACAAGAGAGAAGACATGGGTGAAACTTTCCACTCTCCTCCCTGACTAAGAATCCTAAAATCCATGGCTCTATCACAGTATTGGCCTCATGATCAAATCTCTATACTAAAGCCAGCCACCCTGAGAGACACACTAAACCTGACCTACTGCACTGGGCTTAGAACGCTTTAGGCAGCCAACTCAGTCTCGGGTAAGAGCTGCTTATTAGACAGTGGCTAAACCCTACTTTGACTCATCTCATTGGACACACTGCTCTTGCCTCTCTGATGCAATTTTTTTGTCTTTGCTCAACTTAACACTGTGCCTCTGGGAGCGGCCTTGTGTTAAACTGGCAGAATACTGTTTGCAACATGATACTCGTAATCGGCTTTTCTCAAGTGCCTTAATGAAGCCATAGAGTGAGTGTGTAGAGACAGAGAAAGTGTGTGAAATAGAGAAGGAGAAAGAAAGCTTGAGAGAACCCTCCCTGTTATAATTATAAAAGCAGACAGAACACTTAAGAGCTCAATTATCTATGCACATATTTCTTACATGTCTTTTTGTTGTTGTTGTTTTTTTTTTTGTAAACTAAATGCATTAAGTAGGAAACTGCTAAAAGTATCATTGCTTTTATTGCCTTTGAGTTGTGGTTAAATGAATGAATGAAGGTGTCACTAACTCACAGGCTGCAGGCAATAGGGAGCATCTGTACAAAAAATACTGCATTTGAGCAGGAGGTTAGGATGACTGCTTTTAAGAGTGACGCAGGACGAGGGTTGGTGCTGTGCCCCACTGGCTGAGTGGGTGTTGGTGCTGGTGGACTGGCATGCCAGGACACTCGCAGCTGTGCTTACCTAACACGCCACTGGAGTCGATGGGATACTCGAGAATAGAGGTGGCTGGTGCCAGCGTGTATGGGTACTCGTAGGGTGCAGCGTAAATCAGGCCAGCCGACTCCGGCCCAGGTGGCACCAAGGTGGCAGCAGTAGCATGAGCATGGGCTGAGCCATTTGGCATGACGGTCTGAATCTGGCGAATTAGGGGCATGATCGCAGGACCAGCCGGCGCAGGGGTGCGCAGGGTTGCCGGGGGCAACACGGGAGCCGGACCACTGATGATGCGGGGTGCCTGGGCACTCGCTGCAAGAGAGAAGGCAAGGGCAGCTGCAGTGAACGGAGGAGGGAATGTGGAGGGTGAGAAAAAGAGGGAGGAAGAGGAGGAAGAGAAGGAGAGGGGTGAAAAATACGAAAAAAAGGGGAGATACAAAACAAGAGTTAGTATTCGCCATAAGCTGTACATGGCAAGTCAAGCATGTCAAGCGTGTGCAGACATCAGTTAGTTAGGGAGGGGGAAGCCAATCAAGTAATACATTTATTTCAGCTATTATAAAACTCCATGAAGGTGGAACTTCATTAGCAGCACTTACAAAAGCAATAAATGAAAGAGGTAAATGGCACACGTTTTTTCTGTTTTTTTCAACCCACACTCTTTTGACTGTTTGCAAGCTTTTGAAGGCTTACAGCTTTCTGTAGCAATTTAGAATCAAGCCAGCAAGCTTTTTGAGAGTGCTCTTATCTGAGAATCAGGGTTACCTGGGAGTGCAGTGTTGAGCATTAGTAAAAGCTGGGATCACACAGGCCTTTCAAAATGTCAATGCATTTGCAACAAACAAATCCTCGTAGAATGGAGCAGAGTCACTTACGTGATTTAATATTGGCATCCCTGTAAGTCCCATTTAGAATGGCCAGTTCCATAAGCTGCATTTTTTTCAGACTATCCTCTCCCTCGGCCTGTGAAAAACACAATAAGCAGTCTTTTATAGTTAAACACAATTATGTGGATGACAACAAGCATTGGTAAGTGGTTTAAAAACTGGATTGTAGAACTAAATGCTGAGAGTCCAAGCTCTGCCAACTTACTACTATAATGCCCATTAGCAATGCACCAAAACCACATCTTATACCAAGCCCTGGATAAGTGTTGCAATCTGTCAATGTTGTAAATGTTGTAAAAGTCAGAGCCCTTTTACCTCTGTGACTAATGACCAAGCAAGCACACACGCACCAAATTTTATTTTTTTGGAAAAAAAATCCAATTAGAAAAATATTTGTCAGCTATAATCTGATGACTAAATAGGCAACAGAAAAACAAGCATTGAGTTTTCTTACTTCTCTCACTCCCACTGTGCAGCCCTGTTTGATGTCTCGCATGCCCTGAGCAGCAATTAACTCGCCAAGTGTAATGCTATCAGACTTCAATCCATGCCCATCTTTGATTTGTTTGAGTCGTCTCGGGATGAAACTGAGAAGCGAGAGATGCATTTTGTGGCCTGTCAGAGCACACCACTGAGATCTTCCAAGGTCCCGAAACACACCCCTACTCGGGCTGTGTCTAAATATCAATACTTTATTAAGTCAAGAGGCTAGTGATGAATTGTGTGGGGAAGAGGAAGAGCTGTTATAAATCACTTTCTGTCTTTATGTAATCAGCCTAATGGGCACTGTCCTTGAAAGGCCTCTAGGGTCTTTGTTGCTACTGTGTTCACCGTTACAGCAAGCCACTTTTACCTACAGCCTTAGAAAGCCTACTAAAAAGTAAAAAAAAAATGTTTTTAGTGCCATACGGACAGAAATTAAATATTGACATATTTAAAATAGGTTTCATCTTTTCAGATGTGAATGGATATACCATATTTGTAAAAACAAGTCTATAAATTACATGAACAGTGCAGAAATAACTTCATGACAGTAAAGGAGGTTACAATATATAGAACAAGCTTAGAGACATTTCTTTACTAGCCTATTAACTAATGCTAGCCTATTAACGAATGTTAGCTATACTAAGCTTTTTACATAATGCTTATGGAGCGAATGGAGCTGGAAATTAACACGATGTATAGTGCAGTAATGTCTTACTTTCATTAATGTGTAATGGACTTACTATAACAGACACCAAATAAGCTCTCATTCAATGCCTTAACTGTTCACTGCCTAAAACACCTGAACAAACCCCTAATCCAGTACCCTTTGGTGTAGATGTATACTTGTGCGCACATTGTTGGAACACCTCACTGTCACTTTGCCTTGTTAATGAAATCACAGAGATGCGTCTTCTAAATTATAGCCAGTATTATAGTATTATGACAGATTTGGTTACAGGTCTACATGCGGAGAATTGGCAATGACAAATTCACTGACAAACACACACTAACAATTTTTTTTTTTTTTTTTTTTTTAAATCTGAATTGAAACATCTGATGCTTAGTTAGAATTTTGATTTGGTTTTGCAATAAAGAATGTGAATATATGGTGACTTTGTGTAAGTGGTGAAAACAACAATCTGGAACAGACTGAAACCTTTGGTCATCAACGAATCAAAATTTGTTCACATGCAAACACAGTTACAGAAGAAATGGCATGCTGGTAGTATCAGACATGAACCAGCGAGAGGAGCTGTGTTTTCATTAAACAAAGCCTGTCTCACAAACACTAAAATGGATCCTGTTTTTTTCACTCCCTACATACTGAAA
Organism: Corydoras maculifer; assembly: GCA_019802435.1. NCBI lineage: Eukaryota > Metazoa > Chordata > Actinopteri > Siluriformes > Callichthyidae > Corydoras > Corydoras maculifer. Next base: position 89,244 of record JAFMOD010000880.1, on the reverse strand, counting down.
AAGACTGAAAGGCAAACACATTTTGACACAGAAATCCTACATTTAACTTCACTTTGTCACCTTCCTTTCAGTTGACCTCCGGAATGCTTTTCATACATGGCAATCTGAGCTTCTAACTAGAGCAGAAATGTTTTAGCCATCCATCATATCTAGTTGAAATTCCACAATGCACAATTTTCCATTATTCTTCAAATCAAAAGCACCACTTTCACTTTTCTCACTTCATCTTCCCACATTTGAATGTCAGTCAGCTGCTAGTTTTCTATTCATCATCACATTAACAACACGCTGAACCCAAACTTCTCACCCATTTTATTCTGTCATCCTCATCCTCTTTCTAAGTCACTTCTTTCCTTACTTTCTCTGTATAAAATCCTGCACTGGCTCTTTCTGCCAAACAAAACTACACACAGCTCAAGTATTTGTTGAAGTGCGTTATCTCTTATTGCTTGTTGCAAACATCAATATAGTAAATCTTAGCTTAATATATGCTCAACAAGCATTTTCAGGCTTCTGTCATGCACTTTAGAACTCATCTGTTTCTACTTGTTTGAAACCTAAAAGTATTCAAAGGGACAGTACAAATATTGGAGCTGCACAAAAACTGTGAAAGGGAGCTCCCAGCAACCACACAATGCACACAAGCAAATAAAGAAAACCTTACAAATCACATAACTAAGACAAAATTGATACTAAGTAAGATGTCTGCCAAAAAAAGCAACAATAAACATGGAGTTTTCCGAAAACAGAATAAGGGAATGATAAAATATGCATAATCTATTCCATTATACAATGAATATTAAAACAGTTTGTTTTTTGGTTGCTTTGAAGGCTAAAATATCAACTTATCTAATATTTGTACTCAGTGTGAGTTTGGATCTGGTTACACATTCACACTGTAAACAAAGACTAACCAAATAACTTTATTCTATGTGAATAAGAGACAGTCTCAAAATATTAACATTCATAGGCAAATATATCATTGCTATCACTGTCGTCTGATCACCACAATAACTACTTAGTGCAAATCGCACATCAGTGTAATATATGCAGTTATTTGAATTCACAGGATAATCTATAAAAATTAACTTTGTTCTGAATTTGTCTCCGAAATATTTACAAAAAACAATAAAAACATGAACATGCATGATTCAACATAACTCTAAAGCAGACAGTTTTATACATTCTGTATATGCAGTTATTATAATTTGTCTCAAAACCTGATGACTCACCAACTACAAACTATAATAATAATGTTGTCAAGTGTGCCTCTAACCCCAGACCCAGCCAACTTGAGAGGGTTAATAGAAGGGTTGTGAAGAGGGAAACCCAAAGGAAGCTGGAGATCGTACAGTGGGTCGGGATACAGCTCAGGTCAGCTGTAGTGAAATGCTTTTAATGTCTGTCTGCATAAAGAGAAATCACTCCGAAGCTATTGAGGCTGGGATCATAATGACCTTTGAAGCACAATGCCTGTCTGCTTAACCCTCTCCATCACTGCCTGTCAGATTAACTGTGTTTCCTTTTGTAAAAATCTCTCTCAATTATTCCTGTCATTTACTTGTTATAAATGTTATATATGTTATAAAAGGGTGAGATTTATATTGTTAGATATAAACAGCAGTAAGTTTCAAAATACTTTCTTTCCATTTATGTATTTTAAGTAATTTATTCTGGATGCATTTGTGACATTTTCACAAGCGATCTAATGACATTCAGGTAACCAAGCTAAATGCCACAATATGTTAGTTTTTAGGCTATATGTTCTACACTATAAAAAAGAATTTAGTTATATCCACCCCACCCTATTGTACTTTTAATGATCTAGCATATGTATGCATTTCAATATGTACATGTTTTTTTTACTGTTTTTAATGATAAACTTAATTTTTATCTGTTAAATTCAAACTAATTTGTTAAATTAAAACAAATTCATAGGCACTTTCACCACTGGATCACAACACCTTTTTATTCTATTTTATTTTATAATCATAAGAGAATTAAAAAATATATTTTTGCAAGTGGAACATTTTGTCATTACCTGCTGTACCCAGGACTTGAGCCAATTAACAGACAGAAGTTGCTGTTGTCTGATTCTTCTCTTTATGATTCTCTCTGTGCATTTTCAATCAGACACAGATCTGGACTACAAACAGGCCTGTCAGGATTATTAACACTATAGCTATGTTTAAAATTACCAGGCTGTTGGCACTGGTTTTGATTAAGAGGCAATATAAATAGTGGTTTGATTTAGTAAGTACTGTATTGGTACTGGTTAAGTTAAACAGATTTTGATTTTATCCAAAGTGACAAATATCCCAACTTGGTGGGGTAATAACACAGGGTTAATTCAGCACCCCTGGAGAAATAAGGTTTAAGGGCCTTGTTAAAGAATCTACATTGGTAACTTCAGTGGAACTGAGATTAAAGCCCAACACCCAAACCCAAATTCAAACAAACTGGCCATATAACCCACAGTTTTTGTCCAATTTGTCATACATAGTAGGCAATTTCAGAAGCAAGTGACATATGGCTATGCTTATTGTGGTATCATGAGAGCTTGATGGTTACCGTCTGTGACCTGTATATAGAACAGATAAGTTTGTTAAGCCACAACAAAACAATGACAAAGCAAAATCTTTTGGTCAATCAATGACCTTAAACTGCTAATAGTTAAAACCTTTCAGAACAGTATTGATATATTGATAGTATTGATAGTAGAGTGTTAAAGCCATTATTTTCAAAATTTGTTAATTTGTTTAAATTGACCCAACTTTTCAAATTGGATTATTAAAATCACAACTGATATTGTTCATATAGTGCAATCATGTCTACAAAATACTTGCAGATTACACCTTTCAGATGAGGCTTTGATTAATGTACTGCTGGGTTGAAAACGAGACACATGCAACAGGCTGAGTAAGAAGTGGAAAAAGCTGGAATGAAAATCAGATACCAGAGACCCTACAACATCCACTCCCTATGCACACAGCTGTTCACAGTAAATACACACACACACACACACACACACACACACACACACACACACACACACGGCAACTGGCCATAAAGTTGCCTCATCCCTCTACTACCCTTCCTGTGTTTGTGCATGTCTGTTTCTTAGTGTAAGCTGCTGCTCTTTAACCTCTTTAGAAAGACCAATAAGTTCTGCAACACAATTACACAATGCTATTTGTATTTAAATAGCAAAGAAGTTTTTAACTGACTTAAGGATCAGACTGATGTTCAGAACAACAGGTAGACTGTCAGGTGGAAGGGTGAATTCACCAGAAATTTGTAGTGAGAATCTGCTGCAGCTGCACAAACCCAGCTTAGCTGACACATCCCACTTAGACCGACACCAGAGCGGCACTTAATAATATGGCAGTTTAACGTGCTAACTGAAGAGGAGAGAAGATTGTCTGCATTTTAAATGCCTTGGTGAGCAAACAAAGAGAAGAAAATGTGAGTAATCTGATGTCTAGAAAATGGCCAAAGATAATGAGGCAACTCTAATACATGTCTGAGTCAATTCTCCATTACCAGTGAAGTATGAAGTCAATTTTGTGCCAACTTTCACCAACAACAAAATTTAAAATGATGTTGCATATGCAATGCCACTTCTGTTACAATGCAAATTTATCAAATGTAGTTTTTACAGTGGAAATGCTGCTTGGCTTTAGTACTTTTTATCCACCCAAATGTGCTATAAGACAATAATCAAGAAAATTAAATAAATAAACTAAAAAGCCCAGAATTCAGATTTAGTTTTAAAATGACATTTATAGATTTGTTGTGAATTATATGTTTATCTCTCAAAAGTAATAGATTATAAAGAGCTAAGTTTGTGCAAAATTAACAGAAAAGGGGTTTATTTACACAAGGATTTAACACCCAGTGTTATCTGAAAAATACAGCTAAAAGCACAGACCTTTAAATATGCAGTCGCAGCAATGACATCCTCGTGCTTTGTGCAAATACACATACACAGCACTTAAAATCAGACTGGAAAATGATGAAAACTGCTCTTCCTGATTTAAGAACCAGTGAAACAATAGAATGATGATAAAGGGAAAATAGGAATGTAGATTAGCAATAAAAAAAAGGGAAATTAAGAATGTGGGAAAGAATGTTAGCCACATAGTAAAAGTATGTGTCAAAGAATTTTTATGTGTACTGTATATTGTGTATTTGATCAAACAGCATGTGAACATTGGATTTTAACTTTGCAGCACAGCATATAATAATATTTATTATTGTGGAAATGTGTGTATGTGCAATACACAAGTGTGTAAAAGCAAACTAGGTTTAATAAGCAGGCTCCAGAGGAAGAAACTCCCTGCATATTTTATAGCTAATCAGGGAGTCTTCTACAGCTGGAACCACCCGTGATAATTGGCTTTCAAAAAAGGACATGGGGACTTTCCTGCAGTTTAACAAGTGTGTATATGTGTGTATGTGGGTCTGTATGAGCTGTCAGAAGGAACTACTCTAGTAGGTTTGTTTGCAAATGTAACCAGTAACTAGAAATTAACTTAATTTATTTATACATAGTAAGTAGTAGTAGTAGTAAAAACAAATAATAATAATAATAATAATGATATGCCCAGCAATAGATTGGCGCCCTGTCCTGGGTGTATCTGCCCAGCGCCCGAAATGTTCTCCCCTGGATGGGCATGGGAAACCCCCCCGCGACCCTAGTAGAGGATAAAGCGAAAGATAATGGATGGATGGATAATAATAATAATTAACTTTTTTTATGTACAATGTACAACATGTCCAAACATTTCTCAACAACTGGCCACCACATTCAAATTCCAAATTATGATATATATATATATATATATCCATCCATCCATTATCTTCTGCCTTATCCTTTATCCATGCATAATCAGGATCCATCACAACAAATCAGGACATAAAAAAAGTATATATATATATATATATATATATATATATATATATATATATTTTTTTTTTTTTATGTGAAGCATTAAGTATTGATAAAAAATAACCTCGTTGAAAATGTATTCATCAGGTTCCATCACAACAAATCAGGACAAAAATTCCTAAGATCTAAAGAAAAGATTATAGAACACAACAGAAGCGCAGTAACATTGTCTGTCATTTCTTTTATTGATTTTAACATATATTGAAACTTAATTTATTCCCCCAAATATTCTTCTCAATTTTTCCTTTTAGATATACCTTGATGTTAGCGCTAGTAGCCCACAGAATTATGCAGTATTTATTCCTCTAATGTATTATATGCCCATTACCTTTAAGAAGAAACATATGCAGGTCTAAGCATATTTGTTCAATTATAATTAACTTGTCTGGAAATATAAGGCAAATACTACTTCACCTCACTTATTTAAATAACATTTTATACTATAAAAAAACATTTGACGTCATTTATTTTTAATAATGGTTCAAATAAAAACATACTAAATGGGATTAATAGACATGCAAACTCCATGCACTTACAATTACAACATGAACTTTTACAAACTAAGAAATACCCATGAGCAATTACGAACAGCAGTTTACAAAAATATGATATGATATACATTAGTGTTAAAAAAAAAAGTGTTTGGGTAAAAGTGATATACATAGCAAATATAAAGAATAAAAAATTTTAACTGATGAAGTCATTCATTTTGTGAAAGAATAGGTGATTTTTTTTTTTGCAAACTCTGGAAAGATCTAAAAAGATCTGAAATCACCAGTGATTGATTGACTGATATACTTTATTACTCCCACAATGGGCTGACCTGCATTGGCTAGGTCAGAACTTTTTTTGGGTAGAATGGCCACAAACAGAATCCAAGTTACAATAGAGTGACAAAAGTATACCATGGTGTAGCAAAAATCATACATGGAAGTTTCATATACCATGGTGTTGGGCATATTTATGTAATATAAGGGATCATGGATCAGTCTGAATAAAATCAATATAAAGTCAAAATACTAAGATCTTTTTGCCCTTTGCCGAAAAAATGACCTTAAAAATTTTTAAACACAACAATAAACTAAAACACACCAGTAAGCAAACAACATATTATAGACAAACAGGACAGGTTTAATGAACTGGTCAGCCCTATCTCCTCACCTCAATCCCATCAACATGTTGTGGGGTGAAATCAAAAACTGGGTTTTAAAAAAAATCCTAAAATGCAGAAGAACTGTGGAATGTAGTGCAAACATCCTGAAATGGAAGACCTGCTCAGAGGTGATAGAAGCAGGCAACACAGATGTCTATATGTTGTGAGAAACTGTCTCATGTACAATATTATCTCACTAATTGTATTTTTGTAAAATCTATGCGATTTTACCTAATTATAGCTTTATTATTTCCCTGCTTTTACAATTAATTAATTATACTTTATTAATATTTTACAATTTAATTCATCAACAGTTCTTATATTATAAATTATTGAATTTCTAAATTGAAATCTCTATTAAAATATTGGTTGATCCTGAAGCTATACAGTATGTGTATAAATCCACAAATATATATATAATTTCCAGGCTGAAGCAATGACAGAGCGTAGGCACTGTCTTTGATTGTCTGATTGTTAGTGAAGACACATAATTAAAAGTCTCATACATCAAACTCGCTTTGAACTGAAGAAACTACAAAAGAGAAAAAGAATAGGAGAGAGCAAAAGAATCCATTTATACCCAACTAACTGCTCACCGGTCTTAGTGACAGCCAGGATGACCTCCTTTATCACTTAGGAAATGATTGCACATGTACATGTGCACACACACACACACATACACACACACACACACACACACACACACACACACACACACACACACACACACGAGTTAAAGCACATACTCTCTTTTCTACAAGTCACACTATTAGAAATGGTCCAGATGGACCAGTTCCTGTCCCTGTATAATATCATGCAATCTTTCTCTTTGCCTATAAAAGATGAAATTGCCTCTAGCATGAAAATATGTCCAAACATTACAATGAGTCTGTTTGCTACAAATTCCTAAACATTAAAACGAAGCAAGGACAAAATGACTAGATGAAAGAGCACCAACTTTTTGATATCACATAGATGGAATATTTTCCTCTGTTCAGTGGGATCAGAAGCAAGTTTTTGTCACAGACACTTGAAAATAGATTAGAATCACTTTGGCCTGCCAGAATCCAAGCCATCTTATATAATATTCTAACTGTGCAAAAGTCTCTGGATGAGACAGAATAAAATTGTCTAAACAAAAAGCAATGTTTACTGTTCTGAGAAAGCAAATCACTGAGTTTTCCTATCAAGGTTCTTCTATTCCATTCTTCTATTCTAACAAGACATTTCTCAAATGTGATTAGAATGTTTTTTACATTTTACACTATAAATTCTAAGGGACTCTGCCTTTGTTGCTCAGTCAAAAATATAAATGAACTGTGACTTGATGTTAGTCATCTTCACTACATCTTAGTGTGGATTCTTGAGGTTTGAAGAACAGACTTACTATACTTTATTCTCTATTATCTCTATTATTATTCGCTTTATTTTCTGTAAGGGTCGTGGGGGGGGGGGTTTCCCATGCCCATCCAGGGGAGAAAGTCTCGGGCGCTGGGCAGATACACCCAGGACAAGGTGCCAATGTTTTGCTGGGCACACACTCACTTTGGAGAATTCAATGGACTTGATCCAAGTTTTTGGACTGTGGGAGGAAACTGGAGAGCCCGGAGGAAACCCACACAGACACAGAAAGTTTAGGTTTCGAACCGGGAATCCCTAGCGCTGAGAGGAAAACATGCTAACCACTAAGCCACTGTGCCGCCTTCAAAATGTTCCGTTTCGCCATGCATCATGCCTAATACACTTCTTTGCGGTGATTTACAATTATGCATGCCATCTTGTGCTTTATTGCTTAATGAAACACTGTGCACAAAAACTAACACACGCACCAGCGACAAAAGCAACAGATGTAATAAGTGCGACGATCCAACAGTAAGTGAGGCCAAGCGGCACACCTCACATAGGCACACCTGAAATCAGTCATTCATTCATTCATTATCTCCCGCTTCATCCTCTATTAGGGTCGCGGTGGGGTTTCCCATGCCCATCCAGGGGAGAACGTCTCGGGTGCTGGGCAGATAGACCCAGGACAGGGCGCCAATCCATCGCTGGGCACACACTCACTCACACAGACATACTCTATATGGGGCAATTTTGAGAATTCAATTGACTTCATCCATGTTTTTGGACTGTGGGAGGAAACCGGAGAACCCGGAGGAAACCCACGCAGACTCGGGGAGAACATGGAAACTCCACCCAGATGGGGATTCGAACCGGGAATCCCTAGCGCTGAGAGGCGAACGTGCTAACCACTAAGCCACCGTGCCGCCCACCTGAAATCAATGAACATGAAACACAGACAATAACCGCACAATTAGCACAAACTAATTTCCCCAAATGAAACAAACTGAACTGATAACATAAAACCACTTTCCAGAATGTAGCGTGAAGTGCAACCACTACACCCTGTAACAACAGGTACAATCAATATAAGCACAATTTGTAAATGTAAACATTCATTCATTCATTCATTCATTATCTTCCGCTTTATCCTCTATTAGGGTCGCGGTGGGGTTCCCCATGCCCATCCAGGGGAGAACATCTCGGGCGCTAGGCAGATAGACCCAGGACAGGGCGCCAATCCATCGCTGGGCACACACTCACTCACACAGACACACTCTATAGGGGCAATTTGGGGAATTCAATTGACTTGATCCATGTTTTTGGACTGTGGGAGGAAACCGGAGAACCCGGAGGAAACCCACGCAGACACAGGGAGAACATGGAAACTCCACCCAGATGGGGATGCGAACCGGGAATCCCTAGTGCTGAGAGGCGAACGTGCTAACCACTAAGCCACCGCGCCGCCTGGATGTAAACAATAATAATGAAATTTATTAAATCTTTTCTGGCATAGGGTCTATTGTTTTCAGAAGTACTCATGCATCTTGATGCATGAAATTACATTGTCATTTAAATATGTGCATTTTTGCAGTATCATAATTTCATAATTTTTTAAGCTTTAAATAATGTATGTAAAACACCATAAAAAACCTTAATAAACCTTCAGTCTGTTTACTGCCTGCATGAAGATGTTGCTTAGTGTTTAAAGTCTTTGTAGATGCAACACAAACTGATGAGTGATGACAGCATGTCCAGAACAGATCCATCTGTTATAACTGGTGACATTTTAGTCACGTGAGCGTCGGTACAATCTTTTAACCAAATGCCCTTTAAAACTATTGTGCATTTATTTATCTTCTCTGCTCAAAAATGATTACAGGAAAAACTTAAATTACATATGAGATCACAATGAATAAATGATTAATGCTGATTTAAACTCTGAAATTAAGAACAAAATATCATAAGTCAAATGAAATTATCTGGCTGAAAATTAAACTACAACTAAGTCATAGGCTCTTTAAAAGGTTCCCAACTGGATTTAGGTTTGAGGAACCTAAGGGCCAAACACTAGAATCATTGTCCAGGGGCTGCCTTCACTCTCTGGCCACATGAGGCCGGACTTTGTCCCACACCAGATCAAACTCAGGGCCCACTGCACCAGCATAAGGTGCGACAACAGCTCTGAGGATTTTTGGCAGCATAATATTTACTACAGCATCTCCAAACTTCTTCACTTCTGTCACATGTGCTCAGTGTGAACCTACTCACATCAGTGAAGAGAACGGGGTGCCACCGGTGGACCTGCCAATTCTGTTGTTCACTGGTAAACACCAGTCAAGCAGCACAGTGTTGAGCTGTAACTACAGGTCCCACTAGAGGATGTCGGATACTCATGCCACCCTTATGGAGTCTGTATTTGACAGTTTGTTCAGGAACATGTACACCAGTAACCTGCTGGGTGTCACTTTGAAGGGCTTTGGCAGCACTCCACCTGTACCTCCTTGCACAAAGAAACAGATACCATTCCTGCTGCTGGATTGATGCATTTTTTTGGCTATGTGCTGATCTCTTTTTGTTATAGTCTATGTCGTGGTATCTGTCCCATGCTCTTGAGACTGTATTGGGATATATAAGGATATACTGGAAGGATAATGTCTGTGGCCACCACCTGCAAAATTATTCCCTGTTTGGGGGTTGTCATGATGTTGCCCCTTAATGGACCTGTTGTCATTTTCAATTGCACCAAAGCAGACAAATATGATTCACAATAGCTTTTGATTCCTAAACTGGGCATATTGAGATCAGTAAAGTTTATCTAACTTTGTTGTACTCTAAAGAATAACTTTAAAATTCATTTTCGAGCACTGTATTTTGGACTAGGTTGTACATCTTTAGCATTCACCTCTACTATTGCCGTGACTAATTCAACAGAGGACAAAATGGGGTTTGGGACTAGGGAATAACGGACTGTGGTGAGCTGTTGGTGGGAAACATTAGAAGGGGTGAGCATTATGCTATCCTGCCAAGCAAGGGCAGGTGAAAACTTTCATTCATTATCTCCCGCTTTATCCTCTAGTAGAGTCGCGGTGGGGTTCCCCATGCTCATCCAGGGGAGAACGTTTCGGGCACTGGGCAGATAGACCCAGGACAGGGTGCCAATCCAGGTGAAAAAATAAAGGTGAAATTACTCTGGATGAAGTCTCTGTCACATGATCAAATGAACTGATACTTGGAGGATGTCTGTCTCCAAGTCAGTGCAATCTTAAATAGCATGCTGACAAAAGCTTTTATGTGTGCACTGTCAAAAACTGAGAGAGAGTGTGTGATAAACAAATATTAAGGGAAGTAAAAGCCATGTTGGGTGTAGAGAGCAAAAAGGAGCAAGGGGGTTTAAGAAAAAGAGTCCCAGTGGACGCATTATCAAGCCATGTGGGAGCTGAAAGCTTGGCTCAGGATTTCAACACTCCAATTGTAAACAAAAAGCCTTTTGATGCTCCTTTAGCCTCAAAAATCTGCAGGACTTTTTAATCATTTGATCACAGAGAAAATGTGCCTGACATCTGCACATCTATCATGATCACACAGAACGGACTTTGACTTGTGTGCATTTCCAAAATTTAAGTTTGCAATAGAATAACATAGTATATTTTACATAAAACTGACCACTGTACAGTGTTTGGTACACCTGCACACACTGTACTTATAAACACATCCATGTGAATAATGAAAGGGAGTGTGGGGAAAGAGTGAGAAAGTTACACAGAGCCACATTTCCACACAGGGGCCATGTTGAAAGAGAGACTCCCTGCCTGGGCAGCTGGGCTGAGCACTCAGAGAAGCAGCAAGCGGCACAAAAACATGTCATGGAAGAGGGAGTCTATTGTGCAGTGCAAAGAACAGATGGGAACTCCCACAAACCACTGGGCCCTTTATTTCTCTGTTCTGATGCACTCATAAATGCACACATCATCACAAACAGCAATGGTGCTATGCCTTACCCACTGGGACCCTTCTGCTCTTAAATTCATTCAGGATCTCTTACAGGCATGTGAGCATTAATCTCTTTAAGCTTGCATTAATGAGCGTATGGTAGAGATAGAAATTCCCTATGCCAAGTCTATAGTTCCCACCCATGCACACAATTACATGTGTCCACTGAGCAGAAGGAGCTGTATGAGACAGAATCAGTGAAATGAGCCTGAGAGAAAAGACATTCAAAGTGTTTTCTCAGTCAGATCCCAGGATTATCTGCATTAGTTTCATGTTTGAACTCTGTGTTATTCGTAAACTTACCAAGTTGAAATTACACAATAATTACTTTAGTGGTACACCCCAACTTGACCATTGCGCTTTAGTGGCATTTGCAACCTGGTGCTTCTAACTCACCATGGGGACAATTCACACTTAAAATCTTTCATCACTGCTAAATGGTGGTGCACCCCACCCCACCCCCCCCCAAAAAAAAGAGTTAAAATGGGGGGTATTTAGGATTTACATTTGAAATCTGAACAAAATCGTATCGCTCCTTAACTTAGCTTGGGTAGTTTTTTTTACTTTGCATAAAAGTCTATTTATTAGCCTTTACAAGCCTTTTTATATATAGAGTAAGGTCATGTGATATAAAGTAATACAAAGGTAATAACACTTTGCATCACCTTATATGTTATAGTATAGTATGTTATAGTATAACATTCATTCATTCATTATCTCCCGCTTTATCCTCTATTAGGGTCGCGGTGGGGTTCCCCATGCCCATCCAGGGGAGAACGTCTCGGGCGCTGGGCAGATAGACCCAGGACAGGGCGCCAATCAATCGCTGTAGTATAACATTTAACATCCAAATTACTCTGTACGTTGATCTACAAACTAAAATGGTGTCTATCATTAAGAAAGAACCTCAAAAGTTGAAACTGTGACAGATGCGTTTACAGCATATGGTAGATGTATAGAGTACTATATCAAATAGAAATTACCATGGAAATATTTAGTGTTTTTTTAATCATGCAGTGCTTCGCTGGGAATAACACCTGAGGGTGCTCCATGCTTTAGGTCATTACTGTCGTCTTTTATTACATTAAGCTATATTATTGGAGCAAAGCAGTTGTCTTTAGTGAATCACTATCATGTGACATTTATTTGATTTATACTGCACATTACCTGTTTATTTCAGTCACAAAACATATTTAAGTGCTTATAATCTTTACTATTGGTTAAGCTAATTAGTTATTATTCAGTCATTGAGTCAGTCATTCATTCAATATTTTCCAAATTGTGGACTTTTGTCTATCTTTATTGGTTTATTATGTTACACATCTCTCTTCCCAAACAATACATGTACTTATTCATGTAATCAGTCGACCATGTGGTAGCAATTTAAAGCAAAAATGTAGATATGGGCCACATCATTTTAGCATGATATGAGTCAGTTACACTCATTCTAGCTTTTCTACAGCTGTCACTGCAATTTACTTAAAACAGAGCAATAATGAACAAACATCCTGTGACCGTCAGTTCTGCAGATGAAAATGGCTTGTTGAGAGGAAAGGTTAATGGTTTAAAAAGTTTAAGACAGTTTAAAACTGACAAAAACGCTTCCCAAATTCCCACTGCACACTGCTTTAACCACTGAGGTTGGGTTGAGAGAACGAAGGAGTATTAGTATAGTACTCCTAATAAATTGTCCTTGGAAATCTACTTGTTCGTTTTTACGACATTACAAAAGACTAACTCCTGGTTGAATGCTGTGTCAGTTTTCTCAACATTTTGTTTAAAAAATATAATATGCAGCAACAAATTGCCTCAATAACTAGTAGCAGTAAGGAGCACATAATTAGAAAAAAAACTCCTGTCCTCCTTTGTCCTGACTTAAGACACAGACACAATGGAAAAAAATTCAGTGATGGGATAAAGGAAGAATTGCAATGAGGATATGAGTGAGATCAGATTGTATGACACTGAGGCAGATTTATACTGAAATCAGGACTGAAACTGAAGCAATAACCTGGCTGAAAACACAAAGCAACATCGACTATTTTAATCAGGGTTATAGACGGTTATACAAAACTGCTGAGCACAGACCTTACTAACTGGAGCATGAAGGGCTAACTGTATTGGTGACAGGCATCCCCGATAACAGATACCCATGCTAGAAGCTTAAACTAGTTCTTCAACAGCACTGCTAGCTACAAAACTTTAATTGTACGTATGAATGTTTGCCCCTGTTCCAAACCTTAATTTTAAATTCCACTTTTCCCCCAGTCATGACAATTAAAAATGCCTATATCTTTTCTGATGATGGCTGGAAGCCACAGAAAGGAAGTTGATGGACAGCACTTTAATTAAGGTAGCTCCTTCAGCATCAGCATTTAGAGCTGGCTTCATCTAGAGTAACGCCCTAAAGACATCACTGAGAGCTGCAGCAGATTACAGGAGCAGTCTGCCAGTTTATAATTTTAATAAAAATGTTAATATGTTTTTAGGCACTTCTCGCCATGCAAGTTGGGGGCTTTGTACCAGACTAGTACACCACAGTGCAATTAATGGAGTCACTGAGTCAGGTGCCACTACAACTGTGATCTGAGGGTCTGAGCTCACAAAGGCCTCAGTATTATAATTGCAGTGCTGAGAAACTTTACTTTGGCCGAATTGCTTTGTCATTTAGTTGTGAACATGTGGAAGACTTGTGCTGTGTGTAGTAAGTGCGCGAGTGTGCCTGTGCAAACTGCTGATTCTGTCAGCACAATCAGGTGCAATTGTCTGCAGTAAAGCTTTTCTTGGCCACAAAAGCCATTGATGATAATTGCTTTTGACTGTGTTACCAGCATCCCACTAGTCACCTTGTTCGCTCCACCAAAAAGCTGCCTGCACAAACCTGAATCCTGATTACACTGGTAATGATGATGGTTATAATACTGGCAATGGTTGGATAGGATGACGTAAGCATCTGTTTGTCGCAACTTGCCAAGCCAGCCCATGAGGGGTACAGTAAAAACCTTTTTTAGGAATAACTTGGCATGTGAGTCCTGGCACAACAGGGATTCTGTTAATGTGTATCATTAAAGGCATCACATTTCCCACATGCCCTGTCAGCAGTAGGATGGCCCATTCACTTGCCTGGGAGTCAGACTTGCAGCACCAAAGCAACGGGAGACGTCCAATCTGTATGTAAATTTCAGTGGGGATTACAGCACTTGATGAGCTGAAGCAGAAACCTAACATCACTTATCTTTACAAAAGTAGAGAAACAGCTTTCTTTATCTCTTTCTCTGCAGCCCTTGGTAACCAGTAGGGAAGTGGTGATGGCTTATACCTTGCGATGCAGGAGCTGAACAGAGCAGGTATGTGGGTGGGTAATGATCAGTGTTGTTGGATGCGAGGTCAGAGTTAATGATAATGTTACAGGTGTAGCACAGTACTGCAGCTCTGGAGCTTTACTAATGCTCCACTTACATAGAAGGCTACCATATGATCCAAAACAAGTAATTATAATGACATCAAAAAGGTTCATCACAAGGGTTTGCTCTGTAGCAAGCGATTTACCAACAGTTTATGTTGCGAGGATTGAAGCCAGAACAGATTTTATTTTCCTAAATAAACTAAAGTATGGCGGCACGGTGGCTTAGTGGTTAGCACGTTCGCCTCTCAACGCTAGGGATTCCCGGTTCGAATCCCCATCTGGGTGGAGTTTCCATGTTCTCCCCGTGTCTGCGTGGGTTTCCTCCGGGTTCTCCGGTTTCCTCCCACAGTCCAAAAACATGGAACAAGTTAATTGAATTCTCAAAAATTGCCCCCTATAGTGTGTGTCTGTGTGAGTGAGTGTGTGCCCAGCGATGGATTGGCGCCCTGTCCTGGGTCTATCTGCCCAGCGCCCGAGATGTTCTCCCCTGGATGGGCATGGGGAACCCCACCGCGACCCTAATAGAGTATAAGCGGAAGATAATGAATGAATGAATGAAACTAAAGTATTCCATTCTTAATTAATAAAATGTATTTTATTTGTGTATACATTTTTGTATTTATTTTCTATTTTAGTGTGTTTGCCTGAAAACTGATTAAAAACCTCCTACCAGTGCTGAATTTGCTCATATGTAGGGTGGCCATATGTCCTTTTTTCCAGGACAAGTGCTTTTTTGTGACCTAAAATAAACACTGCCATCTTGCCACCACATAATTGAGACTTCCCTGTTCCAACTTCCCACCCACCTTCTGCCCAAGAGAAAAGAAAATATGGTCAAGCTTGAATGGCATTTTTAACCCTGTTTTACAAAAATTACAAAAATTTGTTGTTTCATTAAGATGTTACTTACTTATCAACTTAATTATCAATATTTACACTAAGCTACATTAAAAGCAGAATATTTGTACAATTTAGGTAGAAGCAATACAAGGTTATTAATAACAGGGATAAATTTAGATTCTAAAGACTTTTTTGCATTTATGAGTAAATGACAAAATAAATCATGCAGAAAAACATCTTAAGGCCATATAAATTACTTAAAAGGGTTGTAGTAGTTCTCTATTACTTTTATTTACTAATATGTTTCTATTAGCTTCATCATAGTCAGAATTGTTAAAATTCTTCTCATTTCAAACAATTTTTTACCACATCACATTTATCCAAGAATTTACCACAGGAATGGAGAAATGGGACGGAGATATTTGGCATGTTGTTGCTCAGCTATTCTAATTAATAATGTCTTGGTTAGAAATCAATTCAAAGTTACCTTGATAAATGAGTTTAAAATTATTTAAAACTTATTGGATGGGTCCATGGATGGATGGATGATCTTGAGTGTATGTGGTAAAAGGGACCCATCTGTAATTCTGTCATCAAATTTAGTTACTTTTAAAAATAAAATACTGATTCCAAAATATTGATTCCAAACATAAACAAAAAATAAACATATAAAACATTTAAATTTGAGTTACCTTGCTACTGTGCAC
Organism: Corydoras maculifer; assembly: GCA_019802435.1. Classification (NCBI taxonomy): domain Eukaryota; kingdom Metazoa; phylum Chordata; class Actinopteri; order Siluriformes; family Callichthyidae; genus Corydoras; species Corydoras maculifer. The sequence goes on along the minus strand of JAFMOD010000880.1, from coordinate 72,853 downwards.
CCTGTTTTACTCCATATTTACAATGTTTTATTGCATATATACATGTGAAAACAAAAACCCATGTGTAGCCACTGTTAATGAACACCTATTTTAATAGTGCCGATGTACAATGTCTACTAGTCTATTTCAGTCGTAAGCAGATTCTCCAGAGAGTGACCCTGCAGTCTTGTGTTCTTCATTAATGCCTGGCAGCTAATGAAATCAATGAACAAGGCCTCACTGGTCATGCCCTAACTGTTAACTCCCTCCCAGTGGCTTTGAAATCATCAGTGGCTACCAAACTAATGCAATGAACATGACCTCTATAAAGAAGCATCCAGCACATCATATGACCTCAGGATATCACATGACCATAGCAAGTTTATATATATATATAATTTTATATAACACACACAAACACACTTGATTTATGATCACGTATACTGATACAGCTTAAAGTTAGGTAGAAACATATCCCTAGGACTGAATATATTACTGTGTGGAGTTACACAGCACTCCACACTGTGTAACACCTATTTGGATATCTTCTAACATAATCCTGAACAGACATACACAAAACTGCTGATTCTTTGCTACTGTCCAGACTAACTTGTCTCAGACATATTCTGACATACTAAAAGGATGTAAAGTACTAGACTGACGAGGTTGACTGATCTAAAACTAATTACTCAGTCTAAGCAGTGCAGATGGCCACTTCCTTTTTCTCAAGTGTGATGAGAGAAAAAAAAAGTGACAAAAAGGGGAATTGGGGAGCAGCTAAAAGGAGTGCGCAGCAAATTCAAACCCTTATACAAATCAATTTAACACATGCTTTAACCCAGCAATTGAAAAATTTATTTGATGGAGTAATGCTGGCATACGGAATGGTAAGCTACTCTCACTGGTGTACAGTGAACTGCCAAGAAATGCAAAGAGATAATTGGTTTTAAAGGGCAAACACTTTGTCAGATGGTTTTATGATGCCATTCTGTATATAACAAACACTGTAATAACCATCATACAAAGATATGGATCTGAAGTGATGAAAATAAACTCAATGGTCACATGCACACATAATGCACATACACTGCACATACACACACACACACTTATACATACAAAGCAAAATAAATTCACTTGCTATATTTTAAGCATGTCAAATAATCTGTCTGCTCAAATAATATTTGTGCACATCCAAATGTTCCCAGTCTTTTAAAAGTAATATTAACAACTCCATGTCACTCTGACCCAAAGAAATTTCAGTGGGTAAACAGTTATGCCATGTGACATTTGAAATGAATAGGAAAAGTCACGAGTTATAGCAGGAAGTTTCGTGAGTGCTACTCACCGCAGGCACCAGCAGCTTGTTGACCTCCTCGACAGCCTGTTTAAGTTTGATCTCAGCACGATTCTGAGCATCTTCCACTGTGATCAGGACATGCAGATCCTCATTTAGGTGCTCCCAGTTAGGTTTGCCCCGATTCAGCTCCTCCTTGAAAACACAGGTAAATCACACTATAAAACATCCTGAGATTTGAAGTGTAGCTTTAAATGACCAAAGAATTTAGACTATATAATAATGTGTGTTTGTGTATGCGTTTGTGTGTGCTATCCATTCAGTTGCGTCAACCCCAGAAAGGTTTATGGAGGGTTGTTGTAAGGTAGGTCACCAAGTCTTTTCTCACCCCATATTTACAAATGATACAATCAGGGGAGTAATTATTATGGCTAATTTACCTATCAGCATGTCATAGGAATGTGGAAGAAAACCAGAGTACCCGGGGAAAACCCACACAGGCACATGGATAACATGCACAAAGATATTTTTGTTCACCATATATAAATAAAAATACAAAAATATGGACAGTGAGTATTTTTAGGTTTAATTGTTTACGCTATTGACAGCATATTATTTTTTATTGCCTTATTACTTAATATTACATACTATAATGTCATGTATTATGTCACTTAAATCTAAGGTTGGGACTTTTTAATGACTATTTGACTGCATCATTGACTTTAAATTAAACATCTATAGAGACAGGACAATAAAGAATAATGAGAAATAACTAAACATTTATTTTCACAAGCTTGACTAGATAGAATAGCGTTAACTATTATTTATGAACATTGCATTGAAGTAGAGAAAAACAATAAAACAGTCCAAAAATAAATGTCTGCTTATCAGTGCTAAGCAGGGAATCTGTGCTGTCAAAAGCTTGGCCTACTGCAGATCCACAGCAAAGAACAGAACCAACATGGGTAAAATAACCCTAAAACTTTGATCTGCTGCCTTATTCAAACTGTTATGCTACCATACATGCCAAAGAAGACCCATAAAGCGGAAACAGAAACATACAAGGGCAATTGACAGGGGCTTTCAAAGCTATAAAGCAAAACAAAGAATCCTCTGCCTTTCTGTATATAACACTCAGTCATCAGTGTAGCACTTAGCTGAGAGCAACATTTTTAGCTCAGTGCTAAAGATCTGGCAAAGATGTGGTGCACAGGGTACTTAATTAATGGGAAACCACATTGGTATGTGTAAAAAATAGCTTGTTCTGCTCCTCCCGTGCCAGTCTTTTATCTGTCAGTGCCCTGCTTTGTTTCTCTGCTTGTTGTTCTTTTTACATACAATTTGCCCACAATGTAAAAAAAAAAACAAGATTTGATTTATGCAATAATCAGACATGCAAACAGTGCTCATTTTTCTCCTTGTGCCAGCAAAATGGGAAATTGATGGCAATCCATGCTGCCGTCTGTGCTGCTGCATTCTGCCTGCTGATTTTCATTAGGGCTCCATTGTTGGCCCTGGCGCAGCAAGGGAAAATATTGCAGCATTAGCATCATCAGACAATCTCAATATTATTTATCATCTGACACTGATGTAGGACACTGATATTAGGTCACTTCCGTTTTTCTCGCTGTTCATCAGTCTGTTTCTTGCTTGGCTGATTTACTCAGCTTCCCTTGGTTTTGACAAGCGTTTGAAATTGATCCTATGAGAATAACCGTCACAGCCCAGCCACTTACCTACGATACACAGTCAGCATGCACGGATGAAAAAGGCAAATGGCCACAGCACAAATATAAGTGAGTTTTATGTTTGGTTTTGGACCTTCATCTGAGTTCAAGTGTTCACACACTTCCTGCTATTTAGGCCTTGCTGGATGCGCCAGTGACAGGCTTGTCGTCAAGGTGACGCTCCTATAGCTGTCCACAGAGGACATGTCCAGCTGTGCAGTCATCCACTAGTCCTTTGTTTACACCTTTTTACTTTCTTTCTCACTGTGTCTACCCCCTCCCTCTGCTCTCTTTCTCATTCTATCCCTAGCTGACCATCCAGTAGCCGAGCAGTGGCATAATCAATGTCCATAAATCCACTGTCCAGATCTTTTGTAATCCTCACAGAGGCAATAACGTCATTCTGAAGTATCGCCCTACTGCTGAAACCTCTGAGAACTAATTTCACATCTCACTAGGGAGGAAGGGGAGAGGGCTAAGTGACTCAAGCACATGCAGGGAAGGTGGAGGAAACAGAGAAAAATAAAAATGCAGGGTTGTACTTCACCCCAGTAATCAAATGTGTTTCGATTCTTCTCGTGCTAATTTTTTGTATTACAAGTAAAGAAATAACCTAGTTAGTGAGCCTATTGCACTTTGTTTCTATCTCCAAAAATTTCTATTGCAACTCAACTAAAATATATGTGGACAACTAACCGTCATATATTATCCAAAAACAATGGGCAATGATACAAATGAAGTAACCCCTCACTAATAGCTATATCCACACTCTGTGCAAGACTCTCTGAAAATTGTTCTCATTCATACAAAAGAGCATTTATAAGGTGCCAAAGTCAAACAATGAGATGGAGTGAAAATATAACTTTGGTAGAAAGCAGAGCTGCAAATATGATACTATATTTGCTCCAACAAAAAAAACTCGTCACTGTGGGTCATGATCATTTTAGATCATGAAACAGTACAGTACCTTCCTAAACTGGTTCTGCAAATATTAAAAAAATATTTTAAGCGCATTTCCCAGAAAGATTTTACTATGTAGTACATTTGAAAATTAGACTAAATGGGTCTTGCTATATGAAGTGTCATTAAGTCAGAACTATAAAAATGTTCTCAACTCATTTTATCTTCCGCGTAATCCTGGACTAGGGTTGGGAAGGATGTTTTAGATGCCGGGTAGGACACCCAGGATAGGGCACTTTCATCGCCAGGCAAACACATACACAGACACATATACTACATATAGCGGAAGTTTATATAGGGGCAGTTTTGAGCAGCCATTTCACCTTAATAGCCCAGATTGAAATTCGAACCTGGCTCCGCAGGTGGTCATGCTAAATACTACACCATCACGCTGCCCTAATTTTAGAATTATACAATTTAAGAAAACAATTCAAGAAATATATTTAGCATTAGCTTTAATCCAAACCTTATGCTAGCATTCAATTTACATGTACAATTTCAACTATCCCATTTTAATTTCGGCTTTTAAACAATACAATTATCCCATAGTTTTTCGTTGCCACTGTTACACTGAAATTTTTCGGGTTAGAAAATTGTAAAACTGCTGGTTTACACTGTTGTAAAAATTTTCTATTAATTTTTTAAAATAATAAAAATAGTGCATAGGACCATGCAAGCTGTAAATGCAATTAATATTTTATCAAGCAATGATGGAAAACATGATTTCAAATCTCAAAAACTTACAACACCGCAATTTTCTCAAAATGCTGACTGTCACTGTATTTGTATGTGACCTTCAAATCAACTCACTTACTGCACACATTTATGCTTTCAAGTTTAAAAAAACTTCAAATTCTTGTGCATAAATACAACCTAACATCATCAGGTTTTCTTACAAGTTATAAAGTATACAGAGATTATTTAGGTAAACAAATCAGACAAACATACTATTAATTTATTTATTAAGAATACTTATACAATATAAAACAACTTAGTGGTAAGCACGTTCGCCTCTCAGCGATAGGGATTCCCGATTCGAATCCCTATCTGGGTGGAGTTTCCATGTTCTCCTCGTGTCCGCGTGGGTTTCCTCCGGGTTCTCCGGTTTCCTCCCACAGTCCAAAAACATGGATCAAGTCAATTGAGTTCTCCAAATTGCCCCATACAGAGTGTGTACAGTATGTGTGTTTGTGTCTGTGTGAGTAAGTGTGTGCCCAGCGATAGATTGGCGCCCTGTCCTGGGTGTATCTGCCCAGCACCCGAAACGTTCTCTCCTGGATGGGCATGGGGATCCCCCCTTCCCCCACGATCCTAATATAGGATAAAGCAGAAGATAATGGACTTGTACAATATTACATACATTTAAATTGCAAAAGTATGTAAACACTTGCTGCAAGTATCTGTTGTGACTGTAAGAACTCCAACTAAATGTTTTCAGTACATGATTCAGATCATTTATTCTTTTTCCTACACAAAATCCTAATTCTGGATTGATGAATTTTTTTAAATGAACAGCTCACTTTATTTCAGAGCTCTAGATGGTCAATTTTAAAGCATTAATATTCAACTTAGTGAAACAGGGTTGTGGGTTGTGATCCACATAACAGACAGATGTACATAGAGTACAGATGTAGATGGGTGTAGTAGTTAAGCTGATAAAATGTCGGGCTATTAATCTAAAGGTTGTGGGTTTAAAGCCCTGGTAGGCTGAAGTTACCAAAGTGGGTCCTTGAGCAAGGATCCGAACCCTCATTGCTCCAGGAGTGCTGTATCAAACCCTCATAGATAAGGTGATTTTTTTCTGACAGCCTTTCTCCATGCAATCTTGCAAGCAAATGGTTAACAATGTTCATTTTAAAGAGTTCAACACCACTGTTGCTCAGTGATAAATGAATGATAATGTTAGCAAAATATAGACCAAGTAAAGATGTGTTCGGCTTTTAGATCTAACACAGGGTTGGTTTGTTTGTGACCTTGTCTTGTGGAATATTGCCATGTTGTTAAAGCGCTCTGTGTATTTCATTAACAACACCACGAGAATGTAATAATGGTCTTGAATTTGCCCCAAATGGTCTGTCTGTTTTGTGATAGGGGCATTCTAACTGTTAAAATATCATTTTAGAACCTTTTGCAACCTGATTGGCAGGAGTAACTCTGTTTTTAGGGTCCATTTTTTTGCAATGATACAAGTTTAAAAAAATGCATCTTAGATAGATTCCTGTTTTTTTAATTAATATGGAAATGTCCGCTCCCATGTGACTGCCATTTTATTTATTTAATGAATTATTTCATTATCTTGACTGCTTAATCCTCTTATAGGGTTGCGGGGTAGGCGAAAAATGTTGCTGAGGACAGGGCATCAATTTCTGGGCACTCACTCAGTAGATTTAGATAGGGGCAAATTACATATTACAGCGAATTCACCTTGAATCCATGTTTTTAATGGGGATAGAAACTCAATCCAGATTGGGATTTGAACCTGGATAATCAGAGCTGAGGAGAGTACGTGCTAATCACTATGCTGCCTACCATGAATCATGTAATTTTACATTCAAATTACCTGCTTATCTTACTTTAGCATCTTACAGACATGTAACATGCGATTATTCATCTCAATGAATGAAAGAACAAGTATAAAACATGTGTTTAATTTGCTCTTATCGTGTTTTTGGACTTGTTTAAGTGTTTTATATTAGCTATGTGGATATATAAAGAATTCATATGAGTTGACAGACTTCCATCACTACAGTACAACAAACATGAGATAAAAACATGAGACAAATGATTGTGAGGATGGTACTGTTCTACTGATTTATGCTATCAACCAATGTCTTTTAAAATATGCAATTGAAGTTTCTAAGACTATGCCAGTAGGCTTTTTATGCTTGATTTGAAATGGTTAACTAGCAGCTACAGCAGCTGCATTTATGAATGGGGCCTTAATACGGTTTAATAAATCATTACTTTTAGAAGTACAGTATCTAATATCAAAATCTTTATTTCTGAAACCGCAGTTATTCTTTCCACCGCCCTGGGATTGGATGAAAGATTGTCAGAGACCACCAGGCTCCCCCTTCCTCCCATCTCCCTCCTTTTTCTCCTGTCTTTCTCTCTCTCTCTCTCTATCCCACGGGAGGATTTCAGGTAGAGGAGAGTTGAGAAACTGAGAGAGGGCTGTGCTCTGAAATCCAGATGACTCAGTGATTGTGTAAAAGCTGCAGCACATCAAAGCTCCTTGTTACAGGATTTAGAAAGCCGAAGAAACCAGTTATTTTCTTTGCTAGACAACTCCCGATTGGAAAATTCCAGTATTCTGTCTGCACTGTTCATATAACTGCCACACACATACACACTTATTTTAACATATGTTGACACGAAAGGGCTGTGCTTCAATTTAATTGTTATCTTAAATCATATTGTCAATTTTTTTCAAGCTGAATAAAGACTGAAAGAAAAAAATTACAGTGCTAAATTATGTATTCCTAATGCCCACTGTTGGTTTGCTTCTCATTCATATTGAGCCAAGCAACCCTTGATTTAAATCTCCAGTGTCCTTGTTGTAAAGGTGTGGAATTTTTCGAGGACATCTTTGAAGACGGTAATTAAATTGGGCTTAGAATCCAGTGTTATAAATCTCCCTGTAATTTACATCACCAATGAGCCTATGGCTAACTGCATACTGCACAAGAAATACTAATTAAAGCATTGGCAATCTTACAAAAACAACTATATTTAATATGTATCTGCTAGAAGAGGCCAATAAATAGGGATGTGGCAATCCGAAATCTTATTTATTGGCAAAAAACTGAGAGGACTGGTGCTAATTCTAACATGGTGAACTGGCCTCTGTGTTCGACCCTTTAGAAGCTTCAGTAGTAAAGATTTCTGAAGATCAAATCACAATAATACACTGTACTTTTAATAAATTGCTTGTGCAAAAGATTAATAATCCCATTTAAAACTTTAAACAATAAAAATCTAACATAAGCACACTCCCAATTCACAGCTGATAACCGAATTGGCGTAGTCCCCAAAATAAAATCATAAAGAACATGTATCATCTAGCATTCGACACTTATTATGTGTATTGTCTGTGGTGTAAAGACGTAATCTATACATAAAAGGAATGTCAGTCTGAAAAAGGAAATTAACCTACTTTTTAATACAAATTTTCAAACTTTAAACTTTAAATTTATACATACTACTATACTATAGTTTACATAGTATACATAGTATTACACTATAGTATTATACTATACTTTCAAAGATTATATATAAATGTTATACTTAAAATGAGCAAAGTCATTTTAAGGTAAATAAACTTAAAGGCAAACTTTAAAAATTAAAGAACTGAAGCACTTAATTAAAATATATGTGTATTATAATTTTATTTTCAAAAGAGGGTGGTACTTAAAAACCTAATTTTAATTGCAACTAAATAAACCCTGTTAAGAACAAATGTTTTTGTGTAGTTTGGATAATGTTTCTTTTACAAATATTTAAACAGCTGGTTATCATGAAAGATACAGACATTATTTTATCTCATTTCTTTGTAAAATGACTCAAATGCATCTGAAAAAGCTACCCATCTGCCCAGCAACCAAAATGTTCTCCCCTGGAGAACATTTGAATTTAATTTACACAATCTTATTTTTCTTTATACATTCACTTTAAAATGCTGTATTTTTTTCTTAAAATGTGTGCATACCAGTTATTGGCACTCCTATAAATTCTTATGTAAGCACTGACAGATAATGGGGGCCAAAATACTGAGGCCACCAGTTTATTTAGCATGTTTCTCATATTCAAAAATTATTTGATCGTAAAAGTAAATGCTAAATCTTTGAATTATATACATTACAGCAATGACATTGCATGGTTTTAACAATTCTGTTGACTTAATTAGAATAATTTTACAATGTTATAAAGAGAATCTTGTGATGTTACTAAATGTTCAGCCTCAAGTGTTTCTACAAGGGTTTATTGTTAATATGTCTGTGCATGAAAGTCATACATTTGTTCCTTATTGTCTTTTTAGCTGATTGCTGCATACTATGAGTTCTGGTTTGGGTCATTTTCCTGCTTTATAATAAAAAAAACCGTATTAATGCAAAATGGAAATATTTTTACTCACAGTATTTACTTATATTTACGTATTTACTTATACTTATACTTATATATATTTATTTATAAATACTTCACAGTATTTAACTACATATTATTCACTATGGTCTGCCAGAACAAAGCCTAACAAAGCTCAACAAACACAAGCACCTATTGCATACAATATGTCATATGTTACCAAAATGTTCAGTGACTGTGCTCTACGATCACAGATTTGTGCAAGATACTAATGATGGGTTTGGTGCAGATCAATAGCCATGCAGAAAAGTACCTCATCCCCACTGTGAAGCATGGTGGTAGATCTGTGATCTGTTGTGGGGCCATTTTTCTTCCAAAGGTTTGGCTTTGGTTTACCATATTTCAAGCATGTAAAAAAATAAAAAACAAATATACATTAAAATACACTAAAAATATATTGGAAATATTTCAGTTTAATAATGTTTGATCCTTTTGTATCTACATTTGATTTTAAACTCATAACCATTAGAAATGGCTATTAATAAAGGTAAACCTGCAGAATGAAAAAAATACACAATAATGATTTTTTGTCTTGCAAATACCTTAGAAATTACTCTATGATTATTTCTTTACACATTAAAACATGTACAGGTATTATATATAAATACTTGTGTAAAATACTGTATACAATATCAGAATTTTAGAAATGTACCAAGGAAAGTAGAAGTTTAAATGTCATTTGCACTTTGTCATGTAGTCAACGATTAGCTGCCTAACGATTAGTTAGATAACGATAAACTGCCAGAACATAAAAAATGTATAGCCCTTTAGTTTTACTCCATGCATACACATACAGTATTAAATAGCTTCTGTAACATCCTGTTAAAAAGGACAGAAATGATTAGAATATAAATCTTGATATTCACATACCAGGGCAAATTTCCTGATATGCAATCCACCTTTCAGGACCACAGTTGCTGTTCTTTGTTTGTTCTTTAAATACTCGATTATTTGTATTGCTATCAGCCTGTGTTACTTGTGAGTGTTCAGTAATCATTCACTTTATTATTTATGCGTATCTATTACACTTCCGAAAGAGATTTAAAAGGACAGAATGAGAGTCTATTTTGTTCATTTTTTGGGTGCAGCGTGTGATGTCTTTAAATGAGAACTAGATAGATGTGCAGACTGTGGAAAGACTTGCTTGTTTTTTACCCACAGAAAATGATTCTGCTGCCAGATGCCATCTCCACTGACATTAAAGTTATGCTTTAGGCAAGGCTGAGACAAAAGAAATTTAATTTTATTTATAAAGCATCAATAAGTGTTACCACTGTTGAGTTATGTGAAACTAAAGTAATAAGCTATCTCAGAAATGCAGGCTGTTAGAAACATTCAGCTAAAACTGTAAATAGAAAAAGACTTTTGCGACCATGCTGAGTGGTTATAAAATACCTTCAAAGGAAACACAGCTTGTATAAATGCACTTTTACTGTTAACATTATTATTACGTAATGGATTATAATGGGCATCATACATTTTCCTAACAACCTAAAATCACATTATTTCCTCTTTACATTAGTGTATGTTTTGTTACAAATACAAAGTTCTATTCCCTTTTTGCCGCTGAGCTAGTAGTAAAAGTTTAAAGTCAGAAATAAAATCAGTTTTCAAAGGGTGAGCCTTCTTTAACAAAATAAAAAGTAAAAAAGATCCACCCTGAGGCTATATGCTGTTTAACTGAGCATCTTAGTTACTATCTATCACAACAAGCCTGCTCAAATATGTCTGTGAATGTTTACACAATAGAGATGTAAGTTTCAAATAACCAGATCAACATGAAATGCTCTAGCAGTGCTAACAGTGAGGGGTAAGTTATAGTGCATGCACATGCATGGACACATGGACACACACAAACACATCATACTGGATGTGCACACAACTGAGATCCAATATGCTGACACCCAGCTGTGTTACAACAGGATGTCGAACTGATCCAGATGTGGGATAGGAGCTAAGATGACAAGGGCACTTATCTCAGGGCATTTGTTTTATTTTTCTCCTTGCTTCATCTTGCAATGCACAGGATGACCTCTGAGATATGCTCCACAAGGGTTGCTTACAGGTCTGCTTAAACCCAAATAAACTTATATCTTAAAGTTCATTTCAAACACATATCCACCTGTGCATCTATATTAGAAACATGACCCAAAACAAATGCAACCTGCTTTGAGGTCAAAACAATATAGACAGTCCCCTTGTTTTCTGGATTCGGTTATGGCTCCTTTAGGAACTGATGCAGCACTCCAAAATCGTATTCATGTGTGAAGTTTAAACACACTGAAATATTAGAATTGCAGTTTACTGGAATCCATTTATTCATTCATTCATTATCTTCCGCTTTATCCTATATTAGGGTCGTGGGTGGGTTCCCCTTGCCCATCCAGGGGAGAACGTTTCGGGCACTGGGCAGATAGACCCAGGACAGGGTGCCAATCTTTTGCTGGGTACACACTCACACACACACAAACACACTCTATATGGGGCAATTTGGAGAACTCAATTGACTTGATCAATTAAGGCAAGGTAGCTCAGTGGTTAGGGCATTGGGCTGTCAATCTGAAGGTTGGGGGTTCAAATCCCAGATCCATTAAAGTTACCAATGTGAGTCCTTGAGCAAAGCCCTTAACCCTCCTTGCTCCAAGGATGTTGTGATTAACCCTGTGCTCACCTTGTAAGTCGCTTTGGATAAAAGCGTCGGCTAAATGACCAAATGTCAATGTGATCCATGTTTTTGGACTGTGGGAGGAAACCGGAGAACCCGGAGGAAACCCACACGGGAGAACATGGAAACTCCACCCAGATGGGGATTCGAACCGGGAATCCCTAGTGCTGAGAGGCAAACGTGCTAACCACTAACCCACCGTGCCGCCCTAGTGGAATCCATTCATTCATTATCTCCCACTTAATCCTCTATTAGGATCGCGGTGGGGTTCCCCATGCCCATCCAGGGGAGAACATCTCAGGAGCTGCGCAGATAGCCCCAGGACAGGGCGCCAATCCATCGCTGGGCACACACTCACTCACACAGACACACTCTATATGGGGCAATTTTTGAGAATTTAATTGACTTGATCCATGTTTTTGGACTGTGGGAGGAAACCGGAGAACCCGGAGGAAACCCACGCAGACACGGGGAGAACATGAAAACTCCACTCAGATGAGGATTCGAACCGGGAATCCCTAGTGCTGAGAGGCGAACGTGCTAACCACTAAGCCACTGTGCGCCAGTGGAATCCAGTTCAATGAAAAAAACAATACAATTTCTTGAAAAACTTTGTTTTTCAAAAGAAAAACAAAGTTCTTAATAAACTTAGATGAAAAAGATAGGTCTGAAGTGTCGTATTTTTAGTATGTTCTGCACTGAAAACATTCGTTAAGGAAATAAGCAGTTTCTAAATGAACCAACGAATGTCATGTCCTGTTTTTTGCTGTATTCGGCACTTAGGACGCAGGAAACTAGTCACTCTTACTTTCAGCTGAGCTTTACATGTAATCACTATCCTCCACATTATATTCGACTTCAATGTATTCTTTTCGGCCCCACTGACATACACATACATGCCAATAGTTTCTATTAATCTTTTAAGAAAACATGCAGCAGGTGAGTCAGGTACCGCCATCTCAAAAATCCTCAAAATACGATTGCTGTTATGGTGCGATGCCAGCTGCCTCATGACTGCTTTTCTGATATTTATCTGAATTACTGTGATGTAGCATCAATGTGAGTCCACTCTTTTTAGGACTTTTTCAATTCAAATTTAAAATCTGTAGATGGGAGAGACCTGGACTATGCATCCATCCATTATTTTCCGCTTTATCCTCTACTAGGGTCGCGGGAAGGGGGGGTGGGGGTTCCCCCATGCCCATTCAGGGAAGAATGTTTTGGGCGCTGGACAGATACACCCAGGACAAGGCGCCAAGGTGTCATTACACACAAACTCACTCACACAGCCACACACACTCTATATGGGGTAATTTGGAGAACAAAATTGACTTGATCCATGTTTTTGGACTGTGGGAGGAAACCCACGCACACACGTGGAGAACATGGAAACTCCACCCAGACTGTGATTCGAACCAGGAATCTCTAGCGCTGAGAGGCGAACGTGCTAACCACTAAGCCACTATGCCGCCCAGGCCTAGACTAACCACCCCTAAATTTACAAAATGTATGCCCTCTAAAATTTATGATGAGGTTTCAGTATTGTAGCCCTCACAATTACTGCATGGCCCTCTACCTTCTTAAACCACCTACCATGCTGTTTCCTGTCTTATCCTGAATCATGCATTTAAGGGACACTCTCTGTCCGCAGTAATAATCTCCTAACACAGACCCATTCGTGGCATGTCCCACTTTGTCTGGAAACAGGTTGTGGCACCTCGGGAAACTAGAATGACATCCCATTCTTCAATGGGGCATTGGTTCTGCTAATGCCCAGGTTCTTCGCTGCACCAGCAAACTGCACCTGCTCCATAAATTCTTCTTTCTAAAACTCTACAACTCTGTTGTACATGTTTTTTAAAAGTCGACTTTAACCAAACATCTTGTATGCTGATGTACGGAGGCGCTAGTTGTGTTGTTCCTCCACAGCTTGGATGATGCATTGCTGGATCGGGCATTGGAGTCTGGAATACTCTAGCATGCTCTTCTGCAGTCACTGAAGTGGCAGCTGCAGCACTCACTAGTAGAACCAAGCTTTTCAGCAGCAGTCATGTCTCTTTGTAAACTCACAATAAAGTGGCACTTCATCGAGAGATATCCATTATTGTGCTTGTTGTAGTTCTCGGGTTAAGGCACCAATGAAACAAAAACTGGCTTTTACTGCTGCACTTTACTGATAAACCAGTTTTCAGAGGTGTCACTATACTCCATTTTGCAGTGGACCTAACTTAATATAACAATCCTTTCAGGCCCAACATACATACATATACATATATATATATATATANGACAGGGCGCCAATCCATCGCTGGGCACACACTCACTCACACAGACACACACTATAGGGGGGAATTTTGAGAATTCAATTAACTTGTTCCATGTTTTTGGACTGTGGGAGGAAACCGGAGAACCCGGAGGAAACCCACGCAGACACGGGGAGAACATGGAAACTCCACCCAGATGGGGATTCGAACCGGGAATCCCTAGCGCTGAGAGGCGAACGTGCTAACCACTAAGCCACCGTGCCCTATATATATATATATATATATATATATATATATATATATATATATATACACACACACACACAGAAGGTATATCCACAGGGATCCCTTACATACAAATATAAGTAAGAGGGATCAGATCTAGGGATCTAGGTATTAGGGCTTTATACTGGGTGTAGACAATTACTGAAAGTTGTGGTTGAACCTCAGACCAGTTACAGAGTTTTAGATCAGCTAAAGAGGCTCGATCATACATGATGAGAGACCAGCAAGAAATGCATTGAAATAGTCAGTCTGAGAGATAATTGGGATTTAGTTTAACATTCAGAAATGTTATATTTCTTGCTTTTGGAAAGGATAAATTTGCCGAAATAGGTGGTTTTAATAACAAGTTCAGATATGGTTATGAAGGTTATTAAGGTTAAAAAATGGCAAGGGAAATTGTAGTGGAGTGGTTTATTTGGAAGGTTGAATGATCAGGGGCCCTGCTTTGAACAAATTGAGCTTGAGAAGACAGGCCTTCAACAATCAGATATGTCCATGAGGCTCTCAGATATCTGCAAATATTTTAATTTGTATGTGCTTTCTGAAAAATTGACACTTTATTAGCTTAGTTAAGTGATGATATACTCTAGTAATAAACTATGGATATAACCCCTTAGTACTAGACCCTCCCATACCCCTGCTGGCCCACAGCAATAGCAACACAGCATGCAAGAGCCATTCTCGGGTGTGACTGGGACGGGAGCCCTGGCAGACACATTCGGAACAGCCCCCATTCAACTTGAGGCCATGGACAATGTTTGAACACCTGCCCAAAGCTCTCTAGAGCAAACTACAACTCGGGGAGGGCTTATTATTCCTTATTATTAAGTTAGGACATTTTAATTGGTAACCCACAAATAGAACAGAACAAACTAGCACAATTTACAAGTACTCTTCTTTATATAGTGTACTGCTTTATTGGTCATAAGAGGTTTGAGTGTGTAACAAGAAGTTGGATGGATGAGTTAGGTTTACCTTTTTCTTGTCTCTCATAGAGCCCTTGCCTCTCACCATGATCTTGCATCCCGTCTCAGCCTCCAGCTGCTTGGCTGTGAGCCCCCGTGGGCCCAGGATCCGACCCACAAAATTAAACTGCAACACACAAACATACTCAACATTTAGTGCTTTGCTTGGAGACTGGACTCAATACATTAAAACTTGATGAGAGCTTGTACTGTACACAAATGTCTAATAGAGTGATATCACACAGCTTTATGAACAATGTTTTATCATGCTGACCTTGAGATGGGTTATATGCCAAAATGAAATTTAATTAAAAAGCAGAGATTATTTTGTATTCACTGCTTAAAGTAGATAGCCTTCAAAATGTTTTTACTCTGAATGAAAACTTTTAAAGTCCCACTCACAAGCTTATTTAGGAGTGACTTGTCCTGCCATTATAGATTTGTGTTGAAAGTAGTGCTGACATGGTCAGTAGCTGTATACATAAGTTGTGTATTACGATTTGATACTTTATATTTTTCTATAGGTTAAATATGTATGAAATGTATTGCAGAGAAATTGTTTGATACATACCACTTTAAAATGAGATTATAACAAAATTGTAAAAAAAAAAAAATACAAAAAGCATATACTAGGGCAAAGTGTAATCCTAGAAAAAATGCAATTGTGCTATGAATAATACAAAAGCAAATGTCCTTGTATCATGGTTTGTGTTTATTACAAGTCTCACGGGGGATTTACTTCTGTACTTCTCATTTTCTCGACCACTAAGTCTTTTATCTCCCTTTGTAACAAGCAACACCGCATTATTGCTAAAATGTTATCTTTTTTGGCACCATCTAGTTTTGATCGAGTATACCAATTAGATACAACCCAGTTTCCAAAAATAATAGGTCCTGTTATAAAATTCAATCAAAACCAGAACCGGTTCTTTTTTAATTTTGTTAAACCTTTACTTAATAGATAAGAAGTAGTTTAACCAAAATGTTTTACAAAATGTTGCATTTTTACATATAAATTTAAATTACATATTGATGACAATGCAGTTAAAAATAAGGCACAACAGGTGTAAAACATCATAAAATGCTGATAGCAAGTTCAGGTAAATATTCTATAAAACTAAATAAAGATAAAGCTTTTCTGACTGAATAAAAAGAGGCACCTTCATGGACTTATGCATGTATAAGAACAAACGCCAAACTTACAGAGAGGAAAAACAAACAAACAAACAAAAAAATAGGTCAGTCTGACAGCATGCATAAAAAACTGTTGCCACATGTCCTCAGGAGTACCGTGACAACGTTGCAATAAATGCAGAATCAAGGGAAAAGTCATTCATCAATTCCTTGCTAAAACGCAGCGGTCATCTGTATAAATGTGCTGTTCCCAGATATAGCTAGATTCATCTTGTTTTTAGGTTTAAAATTGATCTAAATCGCCATTACATTCAGTTGGTTTATGCAAAAGTACACAGAATATTGTTTTTTTTCCCTGCTATCAATGACAGAAATATCTTAAATACACATCTAGTATTATCAAAAAGTGAAGTAATCTTTACAAATCATGAAGTTATTTTTATTTCACAAACAGACCCAACTGTTTGTAGAAAAAATTGTAATGTGGTTAGAGGCAGTTTACCTCTAGCTATGCAATTTGTGTTTGTGGTGGTGTATGTGTGGTGCTGACGTAAATAATAGCTCAGATGCACCTATTATTCACCATACCTGCTGGTGCTGCTGAAGTCTATAATGATCCCAGCATTACATCATCAGGCATTGTATGCATTCAGAGGGGTGTTTGTCAATTTGCATGTTACGGCTACCGTATCAGGGCTCTAATCTCTTTGTGTTTTAGGGTCTCTAATATGTGTGTGGGCACCTGACATTTTATCTAATCGTGTCCCTCACAGTTCATGGTCAGAGACAGAAAGTGGACCACTACTCCACTGTCTGTGTGGTATGTGCATGTGCACATCTAGGAGCAATGAATGCTTCCATAGCTGTTGTGTTCGCTTTATATAGGAAGGGTTAGGGCCGGGAATTCCTTTTGCAGGTAAAAGAACTACTGCACATTCCATGTATTTCTATAGAAAACAAATGAGGAGAGAGGGGAAAAAAGAATGTTACATTTGGAAGGCAGGACCTTGTTTGAGCAAGGCTTCTATCTGTTATCTTAGACACTCATCAGGCTGAGCTCTGATAATGGCGGTCAATGTGCAGTGAGTGTCCTGTCTGCTCCAGGCACAGCACAACAAGATAAGAACCACCGATCCCTCACCTGATCGATCAAGAATCAGTGCTAACCTGAACACTGACGGTCTAAAGATTAGCTGTCCATGTGCTGCGTGATTGGGTTTAACTGACAAGCCAAAACAAAGGCATCTTTGAGTGTGTTGAGAGATAAGTGGTAATAGCTTTTTTGTGAATGTGTTTCTGACACATTATCTCCTGTACAGCAGTTGCTACTGTTAGACATCTTCCAAAAACTTCGTGGGCAACAAGTGCCAACATGCTACCATATTTAAGGTGCATGGTGCAAGCTCACTTCTGGTGAGAGTACGTACACTGTGTGTTTGATGCTGCCACTTCTTTTTGACTATTTCTTTATTATCACAAATCTTACATCCATATACCCCAAATGCTCATGTCCTCTGATACTGGTCTCTTGGTGGTCCCGAAATTCAAATTGATCACTGTTGGTGAGAGATCTTCCAGTGTAATAGCACCAAAATTGTAGAATTCTTCTATTTCCTCCTTTAAATTTAACTGAAAACCCATCTATTTTCGCAATATTTTCACTCACCCTTTCTGGCATTTATTTTTGTATTTTTGTGATCATTTGTAAAGCATCCTTGGGTTTTAGAAAGACACTATATAAGTCCAACTTATTATTATTATTATTACTCAGGATATGGTACGCTTAATTTATAAAAATTTGCTTCCTGTCCCTGCTGTGCTAATGTTTAGCCACAAATTACTGTTCAAAGACTGTCTGTTTTTTAAACAAAATCCAACGATCCCACCATCCTCACCAAATGAATTCCATTAATCAAAGCCACACGGTCAATGTGACATCTAGCAAATTTTTAGTTAATGGACGCAACAGTCTGCCTGCAACAAAATCCTATTTTACACCTAACCTCCCTGTATTAATCAATAGTCCTCCAGGCCTGATTTATCAATGTATTTGCTATTCAGATTGAGTATTTTCACATGAGTGACTCGTGCATAATCGACTGCTTGTAATACCCAGATTCCGAGCACTGCTAGCTGTGTGCGTACTTGATAACAGAATGTTTTTATTTCTGCTGCATTCTTTATTGGTCTGTCCAAGAACACTTGTGAAGATGCATAAAAAAGGGGTAATTAAGCAGTGTTTGATGGCACAATGACAAACTAGCAAAACACTTTTCACAGAACTATGAATATAAATCCCACTACATGCAGAACATTCCTAATTGTCACTGCAATTAAATAATGCCATAAGGACCTTCACAACATCTAAACTACATTTTATTGCCCAGTGCATAATCTCTTCCATAGCTTGCAAATTTTATTTTAGTTTAACATGCTGTTAGTAATGACAACCTTGTCTTTGGAAGCAAATTCAGAGAAAGGTAATTCACATTGAGCTATCATTATGGTGACTGAGGACCACTCTGTATATCAATCTAAGCCGTTTTCCCCCAGTATTGTATAGCCAGTTTTCCAAGGTGCCCTTGGTGAAGGGAGTAATCAGGGACAGTAAAAAGGAACTCCAGGGTTTCTTCTTTTTCATAAGCACAGCTTTGCTCATACAGAGATGGAGGCAAATTACACTGACATATAGTTTGCCATGCCCTGTAATCTGTACATATCTCCTCTTAAGTCAGTGAGGGCTTATTCTGCATGTAAACTGGAATGCGGTCACCTTAAAAAAGCATGGATATGTAAATCATTCAAATATATCTTCATTAGGGATGTTTTTATGCATCTTAGTCACAGCAGAGTGTAATGTGATATCCTAGGCTCAACAGTTTTTGCACTTTGTTGAGATAATTAAGCTCAGATGCTCACAGAATATGATCTACCCGTGGATGCACCTAAAGCACTGGGACATTACTATATGTTGCATTTTTCATAATGTACGTTAAACCCACTACTTGCACGTATTACCAGTGAGCAGCTCAGTGGCCTATGCTTGCGCTTTATTTTCTGACCATGCTCCACACAAGAGAGCAGCACACGTAGTTTTAACAAAAGGTTGTTCCCCGGCAGACAAAGCGGCAGGCATGCAGTAAGATGCTAACCCCCTGCTGGCCATAGATCATGGTTGCTCCCAGCTGGCTTCAGCAGAATAGCTCTCGCCATTTACACAGTGCTACTTTGGAGAGGAGCTTGGCTCCTCCCATCATCTCAGCACCGTTGGTGCAGCAGTATCAGGGCTGAATTGGTGGGTGCAGAATGTGCATGTGTGCTGAAGTATTTTATATTGCTTTTATTATGTTGATTTTGATAGATTTTATAAAAAAGTTGTCTTCTGTCTCATGTGGGTCTGGCTTGCCCCCAAATGCCACCATGCCAATTCTTGTGATATCCGAGCCATACCAACTCAACCTTAAGCAACAGATTACCTTTTGTTACTTTTGAATGTAATATCCTTTATTTTTGTCTTTGGCTCCTTTATTACAGTGTCTTCCACTTCCTACAGCTGTGTGGGCCATAAATACTTCAGGACCTGTTTCAAGGGGAGAAAATGTACTGTCAACGTGTTCTTTCTAGCCAACAAGAGCGCAGCATTGTAGTGAAGCTTTGTCACGAAATTGATGCTCAGACACACCTGTGATTTCTTTCACCCATGGATACATCTGAAGCCAGTTAGCAACCCTAGAGCTGAGTGTAAATAAGCTCAAAGCTCCTGAGTGTTGTAGGGTTGAAATGTGCATTCGAGACATCATTAAAAGTGTGTGGTATAATGTGCGATACGAAGAATGTACACATGCCTTGAGGTAATTTATGTTGTTTTTATTATGTTTATTCATATAAATATTATAAACTATTATTTGTTTTTAATAATGTAACTTACTTTCAGTAGTATCTAATAAGAGATAGGTAGATGTAGGTTGTTACAGACATCTGTAGACAGCATGTGTCTAAAATGTGTTGCTTTTCTACTATAATGCAAAAGTGATTTTAATGATGCTCTGATTATTTTATTTTGGCCATGTCAATGTGTTTTTAAGTGAACTTCTGTGTGTGGTGCTGGCAGAGCTTGAGTATCTCCTGTAAAATAACTGTATTCCATTCAGAGTTTTTTTTTTTGAGGCTATAATGGTGTGATATAGCTCAGGTAGTGCTGGACTATTTTTCAGTTAAAAATATTTGCACATTGCCGAAACCTGTGAGGCATCCAGGTATATCTGTGCTCTTTATTAGCAACATTGTTCATAAAACTTTATTGGGCACATTTATGTTCAAAAATCTTATTATTGGATTCAATCCTGAAGATCGGGATATTGCTAATTTCCATATTACAATATAATGGTCATCCTCTGAATATTGGTAGATAAGTGTAAGACTGAATAAGCATATAAAGTTAAAAAGTGTCAAAAAAGGAAGCTGAATGCTCAGTTCACATGGTTTAACCCCCCATCGCCTTGTGACCTACAGTGTAAGTGAAAGCCACATTTATGTCATGTGAGAGATGTCAGGAGGAATTGCTCAGCCTGGTGAGTCACTCCACACAGAAATTGCATATTTAATGTAGTGTTATTTCATTCTCTCATTTTCTAAGCTGTTTATCTAAATAGGGTTGTGGGTAAAAGGCAGGAAAACACAATGAACTGTTTGCCAAACCATCGCAGGGCACAGACAAATACAAACGGCAAATTTTGTATCTCTTGACTTTCTTGGCTTGGATTGTGCATGGAATACTGAGCTCCTAAAAAATCTCATGCAGACACAGAGAGAACATATAAAACCCTTCACAAAAAGAATGCTACCCTAAATCAAGCCTAAGACTATGTTTTGGGACAAAAGTCTTTAAAACACTTCATAGAATAATCATTGTTACATATAATAATTATTCTACAATTATCCAATTTTCTGGTTTGTTTATAGAGCAGGACGGCACGGTGGCATAGTGGTAAGCACGTTCGCCTCTCAGCAGTAGGGATTCCCGGTTCGAATCCCCATCTGGGTGAAGTTTTCATGTTCTCCCCGTGTCCGCGTGGGTTTCCTCCGGGTTCTCCGGTTTCCTCCCACAGTCCAAAAACATGGAGCAAGTTAATCGAGTTCTCCAAATTGCCCCATATAGAGTGTGTCTGTGTGAGTGTGTGTGCCCAGTGATAGATTGGCACTCTGTCCTGGGTGTATCTGCTCAGCGCCCGAGACCTTCTCCCCTGGATGGGCATGGGGAACCCCATCGCGACCCTAATAGAGGATAAAGCGGGTGATAATGAATGAATGTTTATAGAGCAACTGACATGGGAACTTTGCCCATTTTTACTTGATACAAGATTTCAATTGCTCAGCAGTTCTTCCTTTCATGATGCCTAGTACATTTTCAAAAGGTTATAGATTTTGAGGCAGATCAGTTAAGCACATAATCTCTGTGTCTATAAAAACCTGCTGGAACATGTGGAAACGAGGTCTGGTACTGTGCTGTGGTAATAACTGTGAACAAGCTGAGATATTGCATTAAGGTTAATCATACGTAGAGTACATCCCTTCAAAATTTCAATATACACCTTGTCATCTGTGGTACCTTTAAAAATAAAAGTCACTCATGCCATGGGCATTAATGCAACCATATTCCATGACAAATGTTATCTTTTTCTGTTTTCATAGATAACAATCTGAATGGTAACTTAATAAGAAATCAGACAAGATGAAAGTGTATACAGTATATGTTATTTTTGCATCACAAAATTTTAGGTGGCCTTCATTACTGTGTTGAACTGTTCTAAGTGACTGTCTATATACAGCACTCCAGAGCCCATGTGCCTACATTTTTCAAGGTAGCATGACCATTTTACAAACACTATTCATCTCGGTGGATTCTAGCCTTGACCTACATTTTTAAAGTTTCCTTTAAAATCCCTTATTCTTTTCAGAATGTAAGGTACATTAGAAAGTAAACAAAGTGAATTAAGCTTTTTTTGTGGACATTGTAGTATTTTTTTCTATTTTAACCTTTGTGGTAGCTGAAATACTACAAACCTTCAAGGAGCCACACAATTCCTGTAGCTGAACTGTATAAAGTATTCAGTTACAATAACATTAAGTAATGTCATGTTATTGTGTGTGTTCTGAGAAACTCTGCAAAGAAATGATCAGCTATTCAGCATTTCATTATTATTGTGGACAATTAAATGCAAAAATGGGTCTGTTGGTAATAAAACAACTATGAAATCCCAAATCATTTCAAATGGTTTCATGTGTTTGTAATAGTATTTTACTATAGTTTATCAGCATGGTGAAAGCATAGAATATAAAGATGGTCTGTTTGAATGAGTGGCTTATGGATGGACTTAAAGTATTTGTAATAGTACATCTGGAAATTGTACTGAATTCACTAACATTATAATTTGCAATTTCCGGCAATGGCATTAAGGACAGACTAGCTGTCAAAACAGACCATTAAAGTTGCTTTGAAAGCTCAGTCATGATGCTTTTTACTAAAATTACACTGTTCAGTTTAGTTACAAAACATTACAAAATATGTTCTTACCTGACTCCCTTTCTCAACAACATTCCTTCGGATTGAGTGCTATTAAACTTTGCAAGAAGGCTAGAGTGACTGTCACAACATCTCATAACAGAACGAAATTTGCTGGAACCAAACAGAAACAGAATTCATATCTGTGACTTGCACTTTCCACCTGTTTTATTCACCCACACAGCACTCTAAATTTCCAATTGACTATTCTGTCAGTGTTCTCCATTTCCAAATGGCCAGACGGTGCCTCAGCTTTCTAACTGTGACTTTATCAATGTGTTTTATGTAAAATATGAAATCCTAAACTACTGGAGCAAAATAAGTGAGAGAAGTAATAAAAATTCAGACATATTACTTACTGTCAGGCTAACACTTTCCACAAGGCAAGAATGCATTTACACTACAGGCTTAGGTTATTTAATCCAAGCTGACACTTAAATGCATTTAATGTTAAACCTCATTTGTTAAAGTGACAAAGAACAACACAGGTCAGTAGATAAGGAGGAACCAGCTGCACTGTAGTATTATCAAACCTGATCATTATTCAAAAACTGAAGAATCTGGAGAAAACTCAGACGGACATGGAGAGAACATGGAGAGTGCACCCAAATCAGGATCAAACCTGGATCCCCTGCTAACCACATCACCACCATGCTGTACTTATATGATATACATTTTTGGAAGTATGTACAGTGGGTTGCAAAAGTATTCATACCCCTTGAACTTTGCCATATTTTGTCACATTACAACCACAAACATAAATATATTTCACTGGAATTTAATGTGAAAGACCAACACAAAGTGGTATACAATTGTGAAGTGGAATGAAAGTTATACATGAATCAACAATTTTTTTACAAATAAAAAACTGAAAAGTGCGATGTGCAAAATTATTCAGCCCCC
>JAFMOD010000880.1:19586-40159 GCA_019802435.1 Corydoras maculifer | reverse complement strand
TCCCCATCTGGGTGGAGTTTCCATGTTCTCCCCGTGTCTGCATGGGTTTCCTCCGGGTTCTCCGGTTTCCTCCCACAGTCCAAAAACATGGATCAAGTTAATTGAATTCTCAAAATTGCCCCATTTAGAGTGTGTCTGTGTGAGTGAGTGTGTGCCCAGCGATGGATTGGCGCCCTGTCCTGGGTCTATCTGCCCAGCGCCCGAGACGTTCTCCCCTGGATGGGCATGGGGAACCCCACCGCGACACTAATAGAGGATAAGCGGGAGATAATGAATGAATGAATAATAAAATGTGCTACAAAACCAGCCTGGCCCCATTTTGCTATAAATTTAAATTTCAATTAAGTTGTGCTTACAGGCTTTAAGAATTTAGAAAGAAGAAGAGCTCAGAATAAAAAATGTCCATCTATGTATGAAACAAAAGTTGATTTTAGCTCAAGAACATGACCTCAGTCTTATTCACACCTGTGCTCACACAGATGCACATCAGCGGGTTTCCAAAGCACAAAAAGAAGTTTCTGGTATCATCAATTCCAAAGTGGTCATGGCTTTTAGCTTTCTTCCTGTGGAGCCTAAAACATTCACAGTGAGGGTACTAAAATGTTTCCTTTTTAGGCATCAGCAGTGCAAGCTTTTCAAACGGCATTTAAAGCTGGTTTTATAGCTGGGTTTCTCTGGTCTCTTTATTAAAAACCTTCTATTTAGTAATAACAACAATAGCAAGATAATGATAAACAGATGGTCCACAAAGCCAACACACTGTCAATGCTGATTACGATGGTAATGTTTAATAATCATACAAACATTGAACTTAAACAGTGTTTAAAATCTTGGTAATGCTGCTCACCCTAAGGTAATCAGGCTTTTATTAATATGCGAAAGCCTCTTATCCTGATTAGAGTTGCAGTGGGGTGCCAGAGCTAAACCTAGCATTTACAGGGTGAAAGGCAGAGACACCCTGGACACATCTGCTACTGATCAATGTGCAGATTTCATATGATAGAGCATGGCATACACCGGTAGCAGCAGGAACACTTCAAAACAGCAGATCCACAATTTTAATACTGTCTGTAAGTTAAACCCATACCTGTGCTCAGAAAATCTTGTCCTTATTCAGTCTCACCCTGTCATACACACATTCACACCTAGGGGTCATTTTATTATCTCCTCTTTAACGAACATGTCTTTGTACTGTGGGAGGAACCAATTTACACAAAAGGAGAACGTATGACAAAACCGAAGGAACTGGGCCACCTTCCTGGGGAACGAACCTGAGTTCTTCATGCTGTAAGAAGACAACTCTACTTTGTGACAATGCCATATACCCAATCTACAGGTTACTACCACAACAGTGCCTCTCAAAATCACACAAGAAAACCAAAAATATACGTAGGCCATTAATCTATATACTTTGTTATCTGTGTTTCCTCTCTCAAAAGGATACAGATAAGTGTTAGACAACAGCTACACATTACAAAAAAGTATAAAAGAATTTATTACCATCGTCAAATTTACCTATGCCCTTTAGAATTTGTGACCCATAAATCTGGAGCACTTCTTCACTCAGTGTTGAAGAGTCATTATAAGACTGAGTTATGAATTTAAAAATTTAAACACATTGCTTAAAATGTTCTGGCCTTTGAACACTGTGAACAGTGCAAGACGGTAAAGAAACACACGCTAGACATGCACACGCACGATTAAGCTGAGTGGCTCTCTTCCGGTCCTGTCCTCTCTATCTATCTGAACTAAACGATGACCAAGGCCAAGCAAAAGTCTGAAGGGAATCAATTTACCACGCATGCTTATAATGATTAATAATCAATGATAGCTGCTCATCTCAGCATCAGGCGAGCATGACCCAGAAAAGGACACTGAGACAGGAATGATAGATTACAACTATCTCTTGTTCTGTGCAACCTCTCAGTAACAAAAAAGTACCTCACAGCACAGTGACCACAATTAAAAGCTCTTTCTTTTGCCCACAGCCTGAGAAAATATATTTATAGAGCTCTTTCTCTTTAGAGTCCTATCTGCTCTCTAACATTATCTCCAACACATACTCTCACTCTCTCTCTCACTCAGTCACTCACTCACTCACCCACCCACACACTCACACATTCACTCACTCACACTCTCACTCCCTCACTTCCTCATTCTAGTTCTGGAGCCTACAAATAAATGGCAACAATTACTGGGAGCAGCAATGCTCCTCCAGCACCATAATCTTTTCCAGCCTAATAACATTGTTCACCAAATTGGAACGAGTGTATGCTGCCAAGACAGCAACAGTGCCGCACAATTCTGAAGAATCAAATTAATTTTCGTGCCACTGACTGCCTATCAGGGGAATACGTATGCAAGACACAAGGGTGTTTATAAGTTTGTTCTCTGTCTTTTATCAGGCAGACCAGGTCACTGTTCCTCTGCCCTGATTCCCTGACCGTATCATTCCCTCACATTAATCATCAGCTCCCATCTTCTCTCTCTCTCTTTTTGTCTCAGCATTCTCTCATCGAGCCTAGTTTTCACTTTAACAACATTTCCCTCTTTTTGCAATCTAGAAGTAATTATATCCAACAATGAGACAGTAAGAGCACAGTGTAAATTCACATGTACACAGAAACAAACCTACACTAATAGGATGCTTTGTGTACATCCTTAACTCATGTGTTTGAATGAATTATTACTGCTGCATGATGGTGGAATGGATAGTACTGGTGTTGTGGATCCACCTGTCAGAGCTGGGGGATCCAGGTTCGACTCTCAATCTGGGTAGAGTTTCCATGTTCTACCCATGTCTGGGTGGGTTTTCTCCGGTTTCATCCAAAACAAAAACTTGGATTTAAGGTTAACTGACTGCTCTAAAATGATCTAATGCAACTTTTAACCACTCTGGCAATTAATAAATCAGAGCAATTAATAAATCAGAACAGAGTGGGCAAGCTGAGCAAAAAAAGCTCATTCCACAATATATTTGAAAATATGTTGTCTTAGCAAAAGTGGGCATGCATCCACACCTCTCTGTTGCAACAACCATGAGCATCGTTTCAAAAGTGGATAAGTGTTGTCCAGCTAAGGAACTTTTTAACACCATCATTTGGGGCAATGCTTTGGTGCAGGTTGGTATTTGGGTTATTTTGCCATAGAATTGGTCAGATTTTGTTTCCTAGGAGATACACATTGCAACCACAACGTTGTTATCTAACAATAACAGATTTAAAATATCCTGTATAGTGCAGAGTCTGCAAACGAGCACTTCCACCAGAATGAGTCATTCTTGTTACTAATTTAACTGCTTCCAATCCAGGCTGTGAAAAGGTAAACATTTTATCTAGGCAACAAAATCATGAACTCAGTTCCCACACTTTTCCTCAGAAATGGCAATTGTTTTTAGCAAAACAATAAAATCAGAATGAGTTTATTACTATTATTAAGTATTATTTAGTATATATATATATATATATATATATATATATACACATACACATACATACACACACACACACACACACACACACACACACACACACAAATAAACAACATGTTTTTTTAACAACATTCAGTGCAAACCATTGCTGGACCATGCTTTATTAAGCTGTTGCTTGTTAGGTAAGTCCAGTCCAATCTTTCCACTCTATTTATGAAGAAAAGTCTACAGAAATCTTATTTTGATATTAAAAATAAGACTACACATACTTCAGATGGACTAAGCATGATAACTACAGACTATTATATTAGGAAAAGTGATGACCAAACCACATTTAGCTGAGGTTTGAATATGTGTGCCCCCATCCCATCATCCACTTATATGCACATACAACTTCTTAGATCTGCTGGGATTCTATTCTCGGCTGGCAGTTATTTGAGGCCTCTTATTTCATCTCTCATTCCTCCTAATGAACCCAAGAGCACTAATAATGATCCTGGGTGTCCTTCAGAGCAGTAAGGACAGCCAAAACTGCCTACCCCTCTCTCTCTCTCTCTCTCTTATAAACACACACATTTTGTTCAGATAGACAGGGTGCAGACTCCTTATTTTTTTCTCCAAGAAAAAGGCCAAGTAAAGTCCTCTTGGAAAGGAACTTTAGTAGAGTAGACGGTGCTACTTTCAAACTGTACTTTCCAGTGCACCAACTAATGAAGTCTATGCAGTAATCAAGAGGGAATGGCACAAGTTAATTGGGATCAATCAGCTTGGTGCTTGATGCAGTCCCTTAGGAAGGGACTTGGCCAAGTGGGACCTGACAGCCATTGCTTAAAAGATTTGTTAACCACTAGAAAGCCGGGGATGCATCTGAGTGCATTTGACTCAACACAAACTGGAAAACAGAGGCACACTTCAATGTCAATCCTATTACTAAGCACAGATCTTGATGCAGAGGGTAAAAGCCAACCTAAATAATTACAATCCAAATAAAATACAAAGATATAAAATGCTGCACTGTAGATTCTATATGTAATAGCAAAACATTTAAAAATCCAGATTGCTATAACTCACAGTAAGTGTCTATGACAAACCATCTGTTCAGTCCATTCCAGATTAAATGGGCCCATAAAATGAACTTACACACAGTGTGCATTCACCTTCCTAAGCTTCTTTTAATGAAATCAATACACTGGACATGAGCCCATGGCCTAATGCAGAGAAAACTAGATTACATTGGCTTGCAGACCTCTGTAATTAAATAAGGCAATACTGTATGTAGCTGCACAACTATTTAAAATTCAATTTATTTAGAAACATTAACTAAAAGGTGGCTCTTTAATATTTACAATTGAAAGCAATCTTGTATTCGACATTGGAGTATCTCTTTCATTATTCAGTTCATTGTAGACCAGACAAGCTTTTGATTTCCTTAATTTTCTAAAGAAATTTAAAGTTAGGTAACCCATTAACATCTGTCATTGACATGAATGCTTAAGATGAAAATAGTTTGACACTTTTAATACTTACATCAGGGTATTCTTTAACAGGCACATATAGCTTCTCTTGGAGTTGAACAATAGGGCCCACTGCATCCGGAAGCTCTGAGCTTCTCTTCTCTGTGCTGCCGTTTAATGTGTCGTTGTACATGTCTTTCCGTACCCTGCTAATTTCTGTAACAAACACATACACTTTCTCTTAGCAAGCAGAATCACATCATATTACAATTAAAAGACTTCAGCTTTGACTGTAATGAATTCTTTAATCACAGTGGCAGTAGTTTCACAATTTCAGTAGTTTCAGTAGTTATATTTAATTCCAATAGTTAATGGGGTAGTTGTAGGTCCAGGAACCAGTCTTGTGACCTAAAGGTTCCCGGTTAGATTCAAAATCCTACCAAGTACTATGACTGAAGAGTCCTTGGGCAAGGCATCTAACCCTGATTTCTCCCCGATCCCCTTATGTAAGGCTGCCCACCACTCCGGGCATGTGTGCTCACTTCATCAATATGTGTTTCACTGCACGAATGGGTTAAGTGTGAAGGACAAATTCCTTTGTGCATAAACAATTTAAACTAGGTACTTTGAATGGTATAAATCTGTGAATAAGGAGCTGTATATTTGCCCATGTAATGGACTAAGACCATTCAACTTTTCCAACACTATTGCAGTTTTAGTTTACGCAATAAATCACCTGATCAACTGATCAATAATTTCCAAAATTAGTGAGCGCCTTTTACTTAACACTAATTTCTTTGCGTTGTGATATTATCCACTATATACATATATGAACACTGATGTTATGTTTGGCTTTAGTAACATTAAGTATCAGGAAAGATTCGCAACAAGCAGTGTGAAAGGATTAGGGTTAAAATATTACTAACCATGCAAGACACAAGGCAGAATTATTCCACATTTTCAAGTGAATTCACTTTCCTTTCTGCAAGAGTGGTGTAAATTCTACCATTAAATGTATCAATTATACTGGGGTGTATTGGATTTTAGGGGAGGATCATTTTAAACATAAAAGCTAGCAAAGTGTAGGCTGCAGTGCATGACATTAGTAACAATCAAACGCGAGAACTGCAGATGCTAATGTGCTCAATATTTTCACACCGTCACGGCATTATGGAAGAGAATTGTGCAAAGTAGGCTTTCCAGTGCATAATTATGCCCCCCTTATGGACCACCACAAAAATCCTGAACAAAAACACAAATAAAGCACAATTTAGTTCACAACACTACAAAGTTCAGTGTTTGTAGAAATAATGTTTTGAAATGTTCTGAATTGAATTGGCACATATTACTGGTTATGGATTTGAAAATAATATTCAAGCACTGAATAACTTTTAAGATGCTACCCAGCCCAACAAAATAATTAGAATTGATGCCCGAGTGCACAAAATCAGGTCCATAAAGGCTGAACACACTGCCCCTTTACACTATCCCACTGGAAATCTGATCCAACATCAGTGTCTAACCTCACAAATGATGTTAAGGATTAATAAGCAAAGATTCCTACTGACAACCAAAAACCGAACACAGAACTGTGGAAGCTGCTATAGCTACAAACGGAACCAACATAAAATTGTATGCCCAAGCTCTTGTAGGTGGAATGTTTTGGGTGTTCCGATACTTTTGTCCATATAGTGCATTACTTCAATAATTTCTAAAGCTGTTGTCAGTTGCTATACTATGGTATAAAAAGCTGACTGATTTAACAAAGCCTCTTTTCGAAGAAACTTCAGAAACTCTGTACTATTGGTGTAGCTGACATCTACAACAGGAAACCATAGGACAGGGAAGAAGGATAATCACTGTAATTACACTCCATTCCCTCTGTCACTTAAATAAGCACGCAATATGTATCTATTTCTTAAACCAATTCATATAATCCATTAGAAAAACTAGAAGCAAAGGAATGAGGAAAAGAACCAAAACGGCGAATGAGAAAAATGGCAGAAAGAGAGACAGAGAATTCTAATAAGGTGGGAAAGATAATTAAAACCACCAACTCTGTTAATATTTTATAAAAGCCATTAAATATCTAGGTCCCTGGGAGCCATTGTGTAATTCTATTATTGGAGGATGAATTCTCTGGTGCAAATCTCAGGGGCAAACCATGAAGACGGGAGGGATGTAATTACAAAAGGGGTGGTCTGTTGCATTAGCCATACTATCGACATGCCTGTGCTACTCTGACACATTTAATCAATACTCCAAAATCACCATCATTCAGGAAGAGGATGTGCAGCACAAGCACAATCATGCTGGAGTTTAGATTTAATGTTTGTTTAAATGAATAAATATCTTATAATAAATAAAGAAGGAGAAAATTTAGAGCTACAAACAAATATTATGCTTTAATTTATGATAAAAACAATATCTGAAGCCCCAGTAGGGAATGTGTTACACATTAGTTAACCTTTCTTGACCAGCTACAGTAGTCTGTGCCCTCGGTATAATTTACAACTTTGGGTGAATGTAGTCTTTAGTTCATCTCAATAAATCATAGACCAAAATAGGTAATTTGATGGTCATAAATGATGAGCATGTTATTATCAAGGCTGATTTATACATTCAGTGTGACAATCAAGGCCACTGCAGGGAGATAAAGTGACAAAGAGAGAGAAGTTGCTTTGAAAATGGAAAGAAATATGGCAATCGTGTCAGCTCAGCAGAATAGTGTGAGGAGCTGTGCACAGTGATAAGTCACAAGGTGAAGTCAGTACATCACTAAGGCAGCAAACTAAAAGTAGTATAGTAGGTCTGACCATACATTTGATATTCTATTAAATTTAATGTATAATGTCTTACACAAAGACATTATACACTTGTCCCCTTTGTTAAACCCAAAGATATTTTTTTCGAATGTAATGCCAAATTAATGAATTCACAATATTGTAAAAATAAGAAAGGACCATAAGAAAGCAATGGCATGTTTAATGATTTAGGGACCTATTTTTTTCAAAAAGGACATAAATTCATTAAAAAAATTCTCTGAAAAAGCTGAATTTACATTGCATTAACATGTTGTTTAATATAAAGATTATGACTCCATACTTATATAACAACAAAAAATGATTTAAGTAGGGTAAGCCATATGGCTGTGTGGCTATGAATATATGGACCGTTATCATTGAAAGCTTATAAAAACAAACTCTGGTTTGGAACCCTGGTTATAGATTGAACTTAAACTATAAGACCTGGTTCACAACCAGTGAAAGACTTAAAGTAAAGATCTAGGTCTGTGTGTGTCACTGCAATTCCACTACATCAGACTTACAACAGACTCATCATATTCCTTACACACATTAAGTCGTATGGTGGATTCAGTTGAATGTATCATTGCAAAGTATGTGCAAATTTGACATGAATTGTAAGTCATATGAAATGCTAATGTGTGGGCTGTGTCCTAATGAGACCTAACTAAATAAAAAGAAAAACAATAATACAGTCAGAATTATAAATGAATGTCTTTTTAGAACTAGATTGAAAATCTAAAGGTTACAAGCATTTTTAAGATCTCTTTTAATTTCTCACACATTTTTTATTAGGTTGTTTAGTTTTAACATCAAATACAATCAGGTGTTTTGTAATATTAGTGTCAAAGGGCGCTATTTCAGTGATCTTTAGCGAGCTGTGAAGCACATTGATTCAGGGTGTTTTGGACTTAATGTGCAATAAACAGCTATCACTTACCATTCCTTTTAAGATATAGACATGGTAAGCTACATTTGGCTATTTTCAGCCCAATTAATACGACTTTGCAAAACGAAAGTGTTTATTACTGAACACTTTGATGCTACACTTTGGTTTTGGTTCCTCGTGTTGGTGTTTCATGCTGTGTTATTTTCTATCAAGATTTGTACAAAGATCTGTTTGGCTTTTAACAATTGATCATGCTAAGATACAATAAAAAACAAAGCTCAGATTTCCTTTTAAGTGATTAAGTGTTCAAAGTGGATTTGACATAAACGTAACACAATCTGAAATTGTCTTGTATTATGTCTCATATCATAATCTGTTATTTTGTTTGTTTGACCATAAGATCCAGTTTTCATGTTGCAGAAATAAAAAAGCCATTAAAGTGGAATCGTTTAATTTTTTTTTAAAGAAATCAGAACTATTTGCTTCTACCCTCCAAATGTGCTAGCCATGTTTTTTTTTAATGGCCACACTTGAGAAATTGAATAAGCAAGTCTTGAGAGCTTGAGGCATATTTCTAATTCACATTGAGGTGAAAAAGTAAAAGTAAACGGTTACAGGGCTCACCAACATGTCTGTTTCCTACTACCCTATTTTCAGCTGGAGTTTATTTAAGGGCTTTCATGCTAGTTCCTCCTAATGAAGCTAAGCTTACTAAAAATGCCCCAGTATTTTGACACTGTCTTCATGATGAAGGTGAGATTCTTGACAGTAACAAGGATTTAGCTTTAGTTCCATAAATACCTACTGTCGAAAAAACGTAAATGCTAATTCCACACCGCATACACACCAGTACATGCGCATGATGCATGTATCACTTCTGTTCTCCATGGTTGATGCCAATCGGCAGCTTGAACACAGTGGCAAAGCCAGGGATTAGCTCACTACATGCAGGAAACAGAACATATGGAGGCTTTCTTCTACCATGTTGCTTGCGCTTTTATATTAAAAATATAGTATTAGTTACACCACTCTACTGGATAATGGCTCTTCTGTTATTTGTTCTTAATTTATAACTGCATGTGTATTGTATACAGCTTAGAAAAATGTTTCAATCCAAAAGGAAAATATATTAGAGAAACCTAAGGAGAAATGTGTGACATGAGAAACATTTATTAATTCAACATCTCATTCATTCATTATCTTCCACTTAATCCTCTAGTAGAGTTGTGGTGCACTGGGCAGACACCCAGGACAGGGCGCCAATCTATCGCTGGGCAGAAGTAAACAATGGCAAACTGAATTAACTGAATAAATATTGGATTAGTGTTTTCATATTTAATTTATTGTACTAGGGCGGCACGGTGGCTTAGTAGTTAGCACATTCGCCTGTCAGCGCTAGGGATTCCCGGTTCGAATCCCCATCTGGGTGGAGTTTCTATGTTCTCCCCGTGTCCGTGTGGGTTTCCTCCAGGTTCTCCGGTTTCCTCCCACAATCCAAAAACATGGATCAAGTCAATTGATTTTTCAAAATTGCCCCATATAGAGTGTGTCTGTGTGAATGAGTGAGTGTGTGCCAGGCGATGGATTGGCACCCTGTCCTGGGTCTATCTGCCCAGCGCCCGAGACGTTCTCCCCTGGATGGGCATGCGGAACCCCACCACGACCCTAATAGAGGATAAAGCGGGAGATAATGAATGAATTTATTTATTGTACTAAATGTATGAATTGTATTTATTTCAAAATAATTATGAGGGTTTATGTTGGTAAGGGAGTTGTTCTACTTTGAGATTTTGAAACATCCATACAATATCTTCATCTTCCAGCCGTATATTTTAGAAGACACTTATCAATGCCTTGCTCTAAGAGCTCAGGTTTTGGGTATAAATAGAAGTGGACAGACCATGTACTTAACGTTGTTTTCTTTCAGGCCAACTGGGGAGTGCTGTCAGGTGGTCAGACAAGTCTCTAGTCCTGAGGATGATTAAACTGTCAATGGTGATTTATGAATGATGATATTACAGCATTTTAAAGGCAGTTTTTAGTGATTTGTCAGCTTTCTTGCCTGCCCAGTTCAATCACTTTCCTGTGCTAGCCTTAAGGGCTTAACTTGCTGCATCACTGAACAAGCAACAGCCACCTGCACAGAGATGGCCAAAAAGCCTGAAACAGTCACAGAGATATCACAATAAACAAACATATTCATACTCACACAAACACCAGTCTGTATTTCATAAAGCTATGTTTACACATTTCTGTCTACAATCAGTCAATTTTGTTCTCAACCTAGGGATAGTCAGGAATGTTCTGCGTCTGGGTGGGTTTTGTCTGGGTGCTTCTGACTTCTCACAATTGCTTGAATCCACTTCAGTAGATAGACTAAATAACTAAGTTTAAGTGTGAATGTTTGTTCAGGAAGATAATAGTTTCCGGGACTGTTTTTTTCCTTTTGCACACTGTGCTTGCTGGACCCTGAACCAAACAGGACATCCACCAAGCTAAAGTGATAAAAAGAGTGAATGAATGAATGAACAGTGAATTAATAGCATTTTGACTGCCACCACTACTCAGGCACACATCAATCAATACACTCAACTCAGCCAGATATCCTGCAAGGACAAATTCTGCCCTGTGCATCTGGCCTTGTATTCTACATCCCAATTAGTTCAATATGATCCTCAGTGGCAAGCAATCACAGCTCTTTTTGCCTTGGATGGACTATCTGGATTCATGTATTATTTCAAAAACATCTCAGACTTTAAGAAGCTGTACTCGCTTAATGCTACTTTTGCTAGATTACGGAATATGAGATAATGATCATACATCTAGTTTTAATCATTACATAACTTAAAAAACACAATTTTTGTGTTTCCAAAAGTCTTCTTAATCTCTAGACTGACAAAATAAATATAAATAGCTCTTAGTTGATTCCACCCCAGGAGGTTTAATGGAAATAAAACACTGAATAATATATGTTTTTTATATATACTTAACTGTACTAGAAAAATACAATAAGTGGGCCATAATTAGTTTATTAAAATAAAAGAATGATGAACATGCTTATCAATCATGTAACAAAACTGAAAGAAATAAACTCCCCCACATAGTCTTCTTGCACACTAAAATAAAAACATGAAAAGATGTGAACGTTTATATAAAACACACATTTGGTTCAAAACATTTCGTAAGTATCGTCCTGTCTGTATTTTTCTTAACAATGTAAATTAGTATTTGGTTATCTGCAGGTTTTCTCAGTTTGTGTCTTTTAACAAAAATTAAAAGAAATGTATGTATTTTTTGTGTATTTTTGTGTAAATGTGTATTTTTTTTTACCTGAAAGGCGACATAAGACACAAGACTAATGTCTACATTTAGTAATGTCTTTAGTATTTGGATTCACCTGCCTTCGAGCGTTTTTTGGTCTAATTTTAGTGGGTTACGTGTGCCAAACGTTTCTGTCATTTAAACTTGGCGGTTCATGTTATAACAGTAGATTGTAGTAGTAGATTGTGTGTGTGTGTGTTTTAACCAGTGATTTTCCAACAGTGGGTGAATTTGACTTTGAATCTATCATCCAGAGCAAACAATTGTGCAAACAGTTATGCTAATGCTTACATTTTAATGCATGAAACTAAATACTAAAAACATTACAGCAAACTAAAATAAACATGCTATGCTGCTCATTATCACATTCAGCAGTTGCCCAGCCGGTATGTTTTGTCATCCATGTTAGCAAAATCATAGGTAAAGCCTAATTAAGTGACATTATTCAGCAGGGGATTTTTTTTAGATTCTTTTAAGTTAAATGTAAATCCCTGAAGTATTTCTCCAAATCCACAATCTTTTAATTACCCTACATTAAAAAACATTTTCAGAGATGATAATACAGGTAAGGGAAACACAATCCAAAGGGGCATGTGTAAAGAGAATAATAAATGTCAACTCTGTGAACAGTCAGCTGTATTCCATGTTCATTATATAAGATTGATTTAGATTGATTATGCCATTTAATCAGTCTTGGTCTTGTTATGGTGGTGCAGTGTTTGCATAATGGCTAAGAAAAATAATGCATTCATTCATTATTCATTATCTCCCGCTTATCCTCTATTAGGGTCGCGGTGGTGTCCATCCAGGGGAGAACATCTCAGGCGCTGGGCAGATAGACCCAGGACAGGGCGCAAATCCATCGCTGGGCACACACTCACTCACACAGACACACTCTATATGGGGCAATTTTTTGAGAATTCAATTGACTTGATCCATGTTTTTGGACTGTGGGAGGAAACCGGAGAACCCGGAGGAAACCCACACAGACACGGGGAGAACATGGAAACTTCACCCAGATGGGGATTCGAACCGGGAATCCCTAGTGCCGAGAGGTGAACGTGCTAACCACTAAGCCACCGTGCTGCCCGAAAAATAATGCAATTTTACTAAATTATTATTAAAAGCTGAACAGAAAAGCTCTTGCCCTATAATCCAGAGATCACAGCTTTGAAACATAATATTCCACAGCAGTTCATGCTACAGTTGCAATTTGATTTTGAAATTGGTGCAGAAATAAAAATACCCCTGCCCCAGCAGCTGAGTTTGCTATATATGCTTTTCTGTAACATGTCATTAGACCAGTAGTTAAACATCATGCATTGCAGCGCATTAACCTTTACATGTGGTACATTTCTTTGGAATGTGAAAATACAGTCAGGTTCCTGGATAAAGCTGAATGCTTTTCTAAATGTAAACAAACACAGGAGTCTACTTGCAATAAGTTCATGGTGAAGGTCATGATAGGCTACTTTCTTTGATGATGAATGGATGAAACCTGTGAAGAGCCTAAAGGAACATATGCTAAACAGAATAATTAAAAATAAATGCTGAATTTTAATGAAAAAATGAAATTCATCGCTGGGTTAAGCCTTTAAAGAAGAACCTGTGACTCATGCAGGGAAAAAATAGAAAAAAAGCCTTGGAATAAAAGAAAAAAAGGAAGAAAAAGGGAAACTGGAGATAAAGGCCACCATCGATACAAAAGAACAGCTGTATCCTCTGTTGAGTCCAGTCAGCCTATAATGGTCGGGGAAGTGGGATAAGTGTGGCTAAATAGACTTTAAAAGGAAAGTAGATAGTAGAGTGGAAAGTAACACAGACCAGCCACAAAGAACCCTGATTTCCAGGCTGTCAGTCAGAGCAAATCAGAGAGTTAGGCCTGGAGAGAGGAAGACAGGCGAAAAGCAGAGACAGATAGCTGAGGACAGTGTGAGAGACAGCGAGGACTCTGCAAAGTGACACCCTTCTGTGTTTGTAATTACGCATAGCAAAAAGGAGGGAGGTGTAGGTGGGGTGGGTATGAAAGGCCGCATGCTCAAACTGAGATTGCATCTGGCCTGCACTCGGAGCAAGATGGTAATATTGTCTGGTCCTCCCAGACTACCTGCTGCTTTCGCCACAAAAACACACCCACACACCTACTCCTATACATGTGCATGGGTGAACATAATATAGTTCATTTCAACTCATGCAAAAAAAGCACTTGGGCAGTAAAAAAATTGTGTAGAAGGTACGCAGTATATCTCTCAGCATGACTGGACAGGTGGATGGACAGGTGCACTTACCAGGCTCTGGAATTAATGTTGGCGAAAAAAAGCAAACACAGAGAAAAACAAGTATAAATAAACGAATCCATACTGCTGCCCCATTAAAAACACTCATATTTTGTGTATTGTCTTCTTTAAGCTTTAAGTGAAAGTTTATTTTTTAAAGTTTTAAAATGTCTTTTAAAAACTAGCAAGGATGAATCCTGCATCACAGTTGCCATAGAGTTCAATTATATTTCCCTGACAAACCTTTACAACAACAGTACAATAAATTCTGAAGAGTCAGGATTTAGGACAGGACGCCAAACTATCACTGGGCAGACACTCAATTACACACAGACACACATTGACTATAAAGGGGCAATTTAGAGCAGTCAATTTACCTTAAAACCATGTTTTTTGATTGTGAAAGGAAACCAGAGAACCGGAAGGAAACCCATATCTGTCATGCAGTTATACCTTTGTTAAGTTGCATAGGAAGTCATTTAAACGTCAGGACAACAAGCATTAGTTTTTAATGTCAAGTGGTAACAGACAGGGGTCACATAGGATTTTCCATCCATTTATTATCTTCCACTTTATCCTCTACTAGGGTCGCGATGGGGGTCCCCATGCCAATCCAGGGGAGAACGTTTCAGGCACTGGGCAGTTACACCCAGGACAGGTCGCCAATCTGTCTGTCGCTGGATACACTCACTCACTCAAACAAACACACTCTATATGTGGCAATTTTTGGAGAATTCAATTGACCTTGATCCATGTTTTTGGGCTGTGGGAGAAAACCCATGCGGACATGGGGAGAACATGGAAACTCCACCCAGATTGGGATTCCATTAGGGAATTAGGAAATCCCTAGCACTGAGAGGCAAACGTGCTAACTACTAAGCCACCGTGCTGCCCAATAGGATTTTTAATTTGATAATTACTACTGTCAACATCTTAAGTTTAACGTATAGCTATTTTACCATTAAAACTGTATACTTAATGTGTTAAAGTAAAAGGGAGATGTAATCAATGTAATCCCAAAAGATACACTCCTTAGCAATAACACCAAATTTAATTTGAGTTCTGCTTTGCACTATTAGAAAATGCTTGTGTGTTGTTTGCTGCCATTGGAATTAGGTAAAGATATGAACATGACTACTTCACATGCAGCACTCACAGTCACAATTAAGGTTAAAATGGGTTGCACCTTGAGTGAATCTCAGACAAAAAAGCCTGTTCCCTCAAAAAACTGAATTATGTTATTGGTGATATTTTCATAAAAAGCCCTAAAGCTGTGGTAATGAGCAGTTCTAATGCTGCTGCCCAGCAAAATGCTTTCCACATTAAATCAGATGAATCATACAATCATACTATGCAAAGTAGTGAGTGAGTTGAACTGGCTGGTAAAATATTATTTATAAAATATAAGGGAATATAAGGTTTGCAAAACTTTCAAAATTTGAATTCCCTCGTGGCGCACCCATCCGAGAGTAGTAGGTCTCATTGCATGCTGCTGTAAAATTCTTAAAAAACACAATTTGTTGAAAGGTCACAAAGCCAAAAAAAAAAAAAAAAAAACAGGCAGCTTTTGTAGCTACTAAACATAAGGAAAATTAGAATTATTAAAAAACATTTGCTTTTAACTTTCAGTATTGCATTCCTAAAAGTACATTAGAGTAGTGGATAACAGTTTATTAATAATATATAATATATAATAATAATTCATTCATTCATTATCTCCCGCTTTATCCTCTACTAGGGTCACGGTGGGGTTCCCCATGCCCATCCAGGGGAGAACGTCTTGGGCGCTGGGCAGATAGACCCAGGACAGGGCGCCAATCCATCGCTGGGCACACACTCACTCACTCACACAGACACACTCTATAGGGGGCAATTTTGAGAATTCAATTGACTTGATCCATGTTTTTGGACTGTGGGAGGAAACCGGAGAACCCGGAGGAACCCACGCAGACACGGGGAGAACATGGAAACTCCATCCAGATGGGGATTCGAACCGGGAATCCCTAGTGCTGAGAGGCGAATGTGCTAACTACTAAGCCACCGTGCCGCCCTAATAATAATAATAATAATAATAATAATAATAATAAATATAATATATATAATATATAATATATATATAATTTTTCTGCTACATCCAATAGTTCATTGATATGTACATTACAGCACAACAAATTTACAACACACTACAGCACGACAAGATCCAATTATTCATCAAGTTAACATGGTTGGATATTACAGAAACAAATTTCCAAAACCGTTACATTTAACCTGGCTAGAATTTTTTGGAAATCTTTTACAGAAGTGTAAGTAAAGGATGAGTCAGTCAGCTCAGCAGAGAGTTTCACGGTGGATATAGGTTATGACTAATGAAAGAAACTTCTTTACTGAGCAGTGGAGGGAAGTGAGTGAGCTTAAATGTAAGACATTTAAGAGTACCAAGGCATGCAATAAGAGACCCACACATGACCTACAAACTTTGTGGAAGTACAGCTGAGCTTGTGTTGTGTTTGTTCTTGGATGGGCACATTGATTATGGTCTATGTGACAAAAACACCAAAATGCAAAGTGCTACAAAGACTATACTACAAAATGTAAGGGAAGAAAAAGAAGCAGGAAGAAACAGGAAGAGAAGGGATATGCTCCCTGCATCATTGGGTCTGGCACAGACCCACTTCAATTAGCTCGGTGTGGTACAGCATTCAGCAGGCAGCGGTGCTGTGCTGTGTCTCCAAAAGCATGAAGTACACTTTCCCTGCAGCCTGCAGAGTCATCAAGCAATGTCACACAGAGATGGCATTTCCATATGGAATAATAAGATACCATTAGAAATATACAAATGCTTTAAGACTACTATTGTGGTTTTACGATACCACATACCACAATATACATACCATAGCAACGATTCCATTCCAGTACAGTGCCAACAATATCAAATGCTACTCAAGGTAGAGTGCATAGGACAAAACAAGAAATAAATAAATACAAAAGACATGTACAGACAGAGCAGTACAGGGGTGGTATGTGGGGTTTCAGTTCTGTTCCTGTTTCTCTCCCGACTGCGGCAAAAGTAACTCTTGCACCATTTGGTAGTGATGGGGTGGATGATCTGGTACCCTTTTCCAGATGGCAGGAAGGAAAAGAGCTTCAGGGAAAGGTGGGTGGTTTCATCCACAAAGCAGGTGGCTTTGCTGATGCAGTGTTTGGTGTGGCTGTCTTTAAAGCATAAGAAAGAGACCCCAGTGATGTTTTCTGTCGGCTTAACTGTTTGTAGGAGGTTCCTGTCATCTGATGCGTTGCACAATTGCTTTATTTCATCTGCTCAGAATGCTCTCGCTAATCCATGTATAAAACCCAGTGTGTGTGGGAGATGCACAGTTGACTTTCTGTAGCTTCTGCAGACAATGTGGGGCTTTTTTCACTAGTAAAACTGTTTTTAAGGGGTCAGCTCCTGACGATCTCCACAGACCAGCCATTGATAAAAATGATTACCTCACCTTTTTTAACGTCTGCAGTCATTTCTTTTAAAAGCCAGACTGTAGAGACAGTTCTACCTTTGTTCTTTTCATATTTAATACTGTTATTTGACTGGAGAGATAATGCCCTTGTTGATATTAATAATTTTAGTTTTGTTAATGAGAAAGCTCAAGCAACTCTTTCCTGTTCCAATTTATACAAGCCGTTTAAAACTGAATTAAAAATCCGGACACCCTGAACACTTCTTTATTACAAAGGTATGGGTCACAATTGATCTACAAAATCATCTTGAGGACAATAGCTGTGCTTTGTAGACTTCTTCCACCTCAAACATGTCAAATTGCCTTTTATTGTTGCTCTGGGGCTCAGTGATGATACAATAGTAATGATCTTTCTCTGCTATCAAGTTTGTATCAAATGTGGCATATTATCATTGAAGGACATTTACATTTGTTGAAATAAGAAAGAAGGGCCATGGATTAGACACTTTAATTACGAGATGTCTGTTTTGGCCATGTAGTGTATTTCCCTTTTTACAAGCAGCATGTGATGTAAGGGTTTGATGATCAAATTTTTACGGAATGCTGCAGCATTAAGCCCTGTCCCACTGGATACAAAAGTCAACCAATACATGTGCTTTAGCCTTTACCAATATGAAGCATAGGTGTGTGTGTGTGTGTGTGTGTGTGTGTGTGTGTGTGTGTGTGTGTGTTATATATATATGTGCGTAGAGAAATAAACCTGTTTAGACACTTACTCACAGGTTGGTCCCTCCAATGTAAATTATTTGGCTTTGTGAAGTCATGTCGTATGGTTAGGTTATGGCAAGGGTAAGGTAATGGTTAATGCTATGTAGTATGTATAGTTATGGTATAGTCTCTATGGAATGAATGAAAGTTTACGTTAAGTCCTCAAAAGTCATAATGTATGTTTACACATACAAAGGCATTGTATGTGTATGTGTGTGTGCAAGTGTCTGTGTGTGAGTATGCTGCACAGATTACTTGCTGCCTCTGTTTGCGATGGCACAAAAGAAATGATTCTCATGGGTGACGCAGTAATATTCAACAGGGGTAAAATAATGCAAGGCTGAAAACAAACAATAGCCTGTTGCCCAGTCTAATTCAATTCCCACTATAGGCCCCCTAACAAACCTTGGATCGATCAGATCACAGACTCTAACAAACAGAAAACATGGAGTAGCTGACATACAAAGATAACAATAAACTATGAAATAGGAACACTTTGCTAACCAAATTTATAAACATTGTAAATATTAACAGGCTTTGCTTTACAATTTGGAGAAAAAAAAGCATATAATAATTAAAAGCAACACCAGTTATCATCAGGAATATAAACCACTGAATCCTGTACTCACTCAAAAATGTACTCACTAAAAATCATGTGTATACCGGTGAAGATATATCTGCATTTTCAGATATTTCACATTTTAAATGCATTGACATATCATGAGACAGCTTTGTAAAGAGCTGATAAAGGAATGCAGTACAATGAGTGGCTAAGTATAATCACATGATTTGGGACATTGCTTTACAAACCATACTTAACCAAAATCAAACAGTTCTTATCTGGAAAAGACTTGCATTGATGGTGTGGAATTATAACTATGACTCAACAACTTTTCTCTTATTTGACTAATCAAGAGCAATTATTACTTAAGTTTTATGAAGCTATTAGTGTGGAATCTTTTGGCTAAAAAGTGACTTTATATAAAAACTTGAGGGACCCATTAGCTTTTAACAAAGGATTAAAGTGCACATTTGGCCTAAAAGGAGAATGTGCTAAATCATACTAAGGAGGTGAAGAATCGATCATTACTCAGGGACGGCTGGATGGCTTTTTATCTGTATTAAACTGATGACTGTAATGGATGGCACATTAGTTGGTACCTCAGAGTGTCCTATAAAAGGCGTATGCCTGAGCCTGAGCCCTGAACATTTTAAAATCATTTAGAAGATGGGAAATGTAATTAAATGTCTCTCCTGCACCTTGAACTTTGTGCCACTGATAAAGGTAAACACATCAATCTCTTTTTGCTCCTCAAGCAACAACAATCTTCAGGTCCGCCCAAGCGTTAACTTACTATCTGGAGCAGGAAGAAAAATAGCCCATAGACGTCAAGCAGCCATGCTCGCAGCAAGTCCGACATGCTGACATTGTTGTCGGACACAGGTAGATAAGAGATAAGTTATATATATACATACATATATATATATATATATATATATATATATATATATATATAGGGCGGCACGGTGGCTTAGGGTGTCACATTCGCCTCTCGGCACTAGGGATTCCCGGTCCCATCTGGGTGGAGTTTCCATGTTCTCCCTGTGTCCACGTGGGTTTCCTCCGGGTTCTCCGGTTTCCTCCCACAGTCCAAAAACATGGATC
The DNA here is from genome assembly GCA_019802435.1 of Corydoras maculifer. Lineage (NCBI taxonomy): Eukaryota > Metazoa > Chordata > Actinopteri > Siluriformes > Callichthyidae > Corydoras > Corydoras maculifer. The sequence goes on along the minus strand of JAFMOD010000880.1, from coordinate 20,096 downwards.
AAGTCAACTGACTTCTCCAAATTGCCCAATATAGAGTGTGTATGTGTCTGTGTGAGTGGGTGTGTGCCCAGCGACAGATTGGCGCCCTGTCCTGGGTGTATCTTCCCAGCGCCCGAAACGTTCTCCTCTGGATGGGCATTGGACCCCCCCAATATATATTTATATATATATATATACAGTGGGTTGCAAAAGTATTCATACCCCTTGAACTTTTCCATATTTTGTCACATTACAACCACAAACATAAATATATTTCACTGGAATTTAATGTGAAAGACCAACACAAAGTCGTATACAATTGTGAAGTGGAATGAAAGTTATACATGAATCAACAATTTTTTTACAAATAAAAAACTGAAAAGTGCGATGTGCAAAATTATTCAGCCCCCCTGAGTCAATACTTTGTGGAACCACCTTTTGCTGCAATTACAGCTGCAAGTCTATTAGGGTATGTCTCCACCAGCTTTGCACATCTAGTGACTGAAATTCTTGCCCATTCCTCCTTGCAAA